>MU223271.1:196903-248405 GCA_018584345.1 Thuja plicata
GATGAATGGTTATCTATAATATATGAGATTTAATTGATTACATATACAATTGTTTAGATTTGTAGGATACGTCATATTTGTTAATTACATAGACTTTGAAATATGTGTTATATAATGTATGAAAGTCATAATTGAGTTTGAATAAATACAATTGTATGTAACGTTTGGGAATGAATGGTTATCTATAATATATGAGATTTAGTTGATTACAAATACAATTGTTTAGATTTGTAGGACACGTCATATTTGTTAATTATATAGACTTTGAAATATGTGTTATATTATGTATGAGAGTCATAATTGAGTTTGAGTAAATACAATTGTATGTAACGTTTGAAAGAGTCTTAATCTTCATGTTGGCTCTCTTAAATTTTGGGATTAGTATTGTTCTTTCAATTTAAAAAGGTTTATATAAGAGACTTGCAAGATGTTGAAAGTAGAGGTCAATCTCAAGTGTGGACTTTGAAATATGTATAATATTTGGGATGAATGGTCATCTAATAATATATGGGGTTTAGTTGATTACATCGATTGCTATAGTTGTTTAGACTTTTGTAGGAAATTTCATATTTGCCGATTAAATTGACTTTGAAATATGTGTTGTATTTTGGATGAATGATCATCTAATCTACATTTTGACTCCTTAAATTTTGGGATTAGTATTGTGTGGAGGCCTTGAATTCTAATATGTGCATGTAAGAGAAATACAAGAGGCTGCTCGAGTTGAAAGTAGAGGTTCATTTTAAGTTTGGATTTTGAAATATGCATAATATTTTGGATGAATGGGTATCTAATAATATATGAGATTTAGTTGATTACATTTACAATTGTTTAGAGATTTGTAGGAAATGTCATATTTTTTAATTACATCAATTTTGAAATATTTGTCATATTACGTATGAAAGCCATAGTTGAGTTTGAATAAATAAAATTGCATGTAATGTCTGAAAGAGTTAATCTGCACATTGGCTTCTTAAATTTTGGGACTAGTATTGTTCTATGGAGGACTTCAATTTAAAAAAAGTTCATATAAGAGACATACTAGATGTTACTCAAACTGAAAGTAGAGGTCAATCTCAATTGTTGACTTTGAAATATGTATAATATTTTGGATGAATGGTCATCTAAAAATATATGGGGCTTATTTGATTACATCAATTAAAATAATTGTTTAGACATTGTAGGAAATGTCATATTTGTTGATTACATTGACATTGAACTATGTGTTATATTTTGGATGAATGGCCATCTAATCTACATGTCGACTCCTTAAATTTTGGGAGTAGATTTTTTGTGTGGGGGACATTGTTTAAAAAATGTGGATGTAACAGAAATGCAAGGTGTTACTCAAGTTGAAAGTAAAATTTCATCTCAAATGTAGACTTTGAAATATGTGTCATATTTTTGGATGAATGATCATCTAATAATATATGGGATTTAGTTCAATTACAATAGTTGCTTAGCAATTTTTAGGAAACATCATATTCGTTGATTACATTCAATTTTGGATGGATGGTCATATGATATGCATGTCGAATCCTCAAATTGGGATTAGTATTGTGTGGAGGACTTCAATTCAAATATGTGGATGTAAGAGAAATATAAGATATTACTCGAGTTGAAAGTAGAGGTTCATGACAAGTGTAGACTTTGAAATATGTGTCATACTTTGGATGATTGACTATCTAAGGGATTTAGTTGATTACATCAATTACAATAATTATTTACGGATTTGAAAGAAATATCATATTTGTTGATTACATTGACTTTCAAATATGTGTCATATTTTGGAATAATGACCATCTTAAATGAAATGATTCTAATTGTGTTTATAAGATTGAATTTGTAATGGATGGAAATGAGTGTTCACTAGTTTATGCATGCAAACTAGGAACTAAACCTATTTCACAATTATTACATTAGAAGGAGAATGGATCCACTTGGGCCAATCTCAAATCTAATTAAAACAAACTGGAAATTGTTGAACACACCTAGATACTATGAAGGGGGAATTAGTTATAAAAAAACCTAATCTCTTTACTTTAATTCCAAAACTTATAAATTTAATCTACAATAATATAAGATAGTACAGTCAACACTAACGCATAAGAGAACACCAAATTTATATATGGAAAATCCAATGAAGGAAAACCCACAATAAGAATATCTCATGCAATATATGAAAAATAGTACAATGAGCTCTCTACTAGACTTGTAGCCAAGATTCACTATCTTGGAGAAAGATACAAATGACTTTCTACAAAGACTCACTATCTATGATAAAGATACAAAGGACCTACTGAGGAAACTCACTATCTCAACGCAAGATATATGTAAAGAATTATAATACATAAGCCTTCAATATACAACTTCCAATAGTCTCCTTACAAAATAGATGATTTTTTCATAATGTCTTAAGCAATCATTCAATAATTTGGCTCCACAACTACCACCACATACTATAACTTCCTCAAACTCGCATCTTCCACACCTCACACACTTTGCAACTGATTTTATATTCTATATATCATCCATATCATCAAAAAACATCATTTATGTCGACTAGAATATGGGACAAAAGGTGATCCCAACCAGTTGGCCACCAAAACATGATTTTCGTGAAAGTGATCCTATCTAGAAGATAGAGAGGGCCTAAAACATCATAACACAATATCAAAAATGATCTCAAACATCACACACATTGGTGCACATCCTCTAAGGTCAGGAATAGGGTAACATGCAGATAAAATTTGTAGCATACAACCAACCAGCCCAAAAAACATCTCTTCAACGTAAAACTACTCAATGTGGAACTACATATGAAAAGATGGCAGCTAAAAAGAATTTAACACATCACCCAATGCAATCAAGACTATCAGGATTGAAGAATGTAGCAAAAGTAAGAGAACAACCCATGTTGGCCAAATAACCACATATAACCCTAAAAATCAAATCTAAACACAATGCAACACGAAAAAAATCAACCCTTAAAATGTATACCACATGGGGATCTTCCTTGAACATCTAACATCATTTTCAAATACATCTTTTGATAGGAAAATTTGTCTCAACCTTGCATTTACATGCAACTACTATTTTTAGTAAGTTTTCATTTGAGTGCAAATATTTCCTATTCTTTTCTTGAAGTTTTAGATGGGCTTGATAAGCATCCAAGTACATTTTCATTGCAAGATCATGTCCACTTTTAAAGATATTGATTTTTTTTTGGAAATTACCAAAAACAAAATTGAATTCAATTTTGAATTATTTAGAGGCTTTGAAATGACCAAAAAATATGGGTATCTAGCTTATCAAGTTACAATGTGATAGATCACATTGCAAACTTTGCAGTGCTTCAAACTGTTCGTCAATCGGGCACATTGTTCAAAAGTTATGGCCTTCGAAAGTTGGGTCTCCTAAAATAGAAAATGTAAAAATTTGTTGAACACATAAATGGGTTGTGAAAGGGAGTTATACATGTTGATTTGTGTATTGACACATCATAGGGAATATTGTATTGGACATAAGTTGAGTGCCACTTTACAAATGGTTTTTAGCCCATGGTTTTGTAATATCATTTCACAGTTTCATGTATTGTATCTCATATATATTAGGTGCTTGAAGTAGAGGGTATGTGTAAGAGTCTTATAGCTATTCTGTTAAATTTGGATCTCTGGTTAGTGATACTCTTGAGAGAATCCTTCTCTATAAGTATATTGTAATCTATTATTGATTTTTGAATAACATATTGGGCAACTTTTGGAGTTTGGAGTTTTCTCTCGAAAGGGTTTTCCCTATGTAAATCATTGTGTTGTAGTTTGCATGTTATTTATGTCTTTTCTATTAATTTTTTGTAACTATTATAAAGATATGAGAAATTTTTTACATTGCTCTGCCCTCAAGGTTAGTGTGGGAAGTTGTTCCACTACTTAATTTCCATACAAGTGGTATAAAAATAGGATCACCTTGGTTTCAGTTGTTGGTTTTTGGAATTTTTTGAGCTAATCTATATTTGAGTGGGAGATTATGTAGAAGATAATTTTTGATCTTGTTGTAGGAATTATTAGATGGCTAGTTTGTCAGGGAGATGACAGGTTGATAAATTTTCAAGAAATAATTTTAAAATGTGGAAGCTGAAGATGAAGGATTTGCTAATAACTCAAGATCTATGGGAGGTCGTTGATGACGATGTAATGCAATCTAAAAATATAGAAGAGGTTTATAAATATGTTTTTATGGACCATAAAGATAAGGGTCCAATTACATTGTTCCTTGCAGACTCTAAATTTATCAGTGTCCATGAATATGCCTTTGCAAAGAATCTATTGAAGAAGCTTGGTGAGATGTATCAAGAAAAATATTTAGTAAATAATATTTTATTGAGGAAGAAACTATATTCCTCAATAATAGAGTAGGTTTGAAAAACTATATACCACTTAAAAGCGTTCAATATGTTGGTGGCTCAATTGGCATCCATTGGTGTCAAGATAAAAGAGGAGGCATCAAATCTTGCTTTACTCTTTGCCTCATTCGTGGGATTCTCATATTATTACTATCAATAGTACTTCTATTATTTTTAAGATGGAAAATATGGTGGGTTATTTTATTTAAAAAGATACGAGGAAGAAGATATCCACCAGTTCCAAGGAAGCCCTATTTGCTCGTAGAAGACCTAAGAAAAAATAAAAGAAGAATGAGAAGCTTAATAAATCCAAATTCAAAGGAAGATCCAAATCTCCTAGAAATTCCAAAGTTATTAGTTGGAATTGTGGTAAGCTTGGACACATCCATAAGGATTTCAAAGAACAAAAAGAAGAAATTCTTTTATTCTAATTCTGAGTTTGAGAAGGAAGATAGTGATGTGTTCATTGCAGCTTTGGCCCCTCATGCATGTGATGATGCATTCATAATTGACTTAGGTGCATCTTTTCATATGACTTCTAATAAAGATTATTTTTTTGAATGTGAAGAATTGGTGGAGGTAAGGTGTACTTGGGTGGTAATTATCATTTATATTGTTTGTTGTGGTAAAGTTAAAATCAGGTTACCTAATGATAGAATAAGAAATATTAATAGTCTATTGCATCTCATTGTTCTAAGACAAATGCAAGCTTTGGCTATGAAGGTAGACAATAATATCTAGAGGCAATGGAAAATGCAATAGTAAGAGAGAATTAAATTGAAAAGAATAAACTATATTCTAAAAAAGAACGCAATACAATATTTGGAATGAGATAGCATCAACTTCAATGCTTGATTAGATTATTATTAAATAGGAGACCCCTTTCTTATATAGACAAGGTGAGTACATAGAAGTGAATGAGGCAATGACAAGTGTTGTTGTCTCATTACATGATAATCAAGAGACAACTTATCACCCACCCAAGGTGGAATCACATGTCCACAAGAGGTGGATCATCCTCCAATGTGTAGTAAAGTTTTTGCAACATGTGCAACAAAGGTGGAGATTGAGAAAGTGATAAGACCGAAAAAGTGGATCACCCACCTAAGGTGGGAACATACATCCACTATAAGTGGATATGATAGAATAATATTACGATAAGTCTACATAAAGTAAAAATTATCCAACTACTCCTATGCAATTTCCTAAGTAATCTTAAGTAAAGTGTCATTGGGCCCTAGGTGAGAAGTAACCAACGTAGAATACCTTAGTTACACCAACACCCCCCCTTAAGTGCAACTTAGGGAGAATGCACAAAACCTAACAATGAAAAATGGGTCTCAGCTACTAGGCCATGTTAGATTCTCATGTACAATATGCAATGTAATCTCTCACAAATAGAGAAAGGGAGAAATTCACATGGGAGAAAACTACCCTAAAAAATAGAGATGAAAAAATCCAATACTCTCAATGATGAATGAGAGAGAAGAAGAGAGAATATGAAGCACCCTCTCAATGTCAAATCTCCTACAAATATTGTCCAAGATGATGAGATATATTCCTCCATAGGAATAAAATAGAGCCAATGCTTAACCAAGAGTGTCAAAGTGTGACAATAATAGGTACCAATTAATGGGGAAATAATTTGTCTCTATTTTATATTGATTTTATGCTCTATTTTAAGACATTTCCAAAACACTTGTGAAACTTTTACGTACTTGAACTTATGATCATGCTATAAGTACAGTCAGAACCACCAAAACCTATGGGTAGATAGTAGTGACATACTTTGCTAAATATTATATATATACCACAATATTTCATATAATTGTTTAAATGTAAGTCCTAACATTTGGATTAAATTGAATAGTTGAAATCTTGAATATACATGCATGTGCTACTAATCTTCCAAAAAAGAGGAGCAACTTGAGAGTGGATCGACAACATTGATGAGGAAACGATGAAGTCCCAGCTAGGATGAGGAGAACCGTTAAAACACCATGAAGTATTCTTGCTAAATTGAAGGAAATATCATTTCAGGGAATATAGGAACACAACTATGCTATATTTTCTCTGCAATCAATACTCTGTTGAAGCGGTTATCCAATCTTTATGATATTCTGTCATGGGCTGTTACATTCTCCTTTCTTTATGGTGTGAATCAGTCAGACCTTATCTTCACATTTTAAATAAATATCAATCCTCTATATAAAGGGATATGATTGTTAGATTGTAATGCTAGTTTTTAGGTGATACCATTGTTGAAATTAAAATCAAAGTTACTCTTTTAGTTTCATGCATTGTTTCACTATGATGTAATTAGTTTATTTGGAAATATAATGAAGGAGTGATTTTGTGTTAGTAGTTACTAGAATCTGACCAAGGGGGCCCACTTAGAAGGTGAATTAGAGTAGACAAGGTTAAGTTTCTTTTATCATTTACAACATTTCAAGTAGAATTTATTATTTCCTCCTGCAACACTATAACTCATGTATGTTCCTGCAACACATGCATGGACAATTATAGTGAATTCTTTAGGTTGATAGAATAGGTTAAATTTGAGCTTACAGTTGTCAGCATTAATTTCATTAAGTAGTTGTGTGTGTTTACTTTCCTGCAGCAATAGCGTAAGTCTCTTTCATGTATTTTCCTTCTTGCAACATAAGTGATATGACTCTATGAGAGACTTAGTGCACAAATCATGTTGTCCCATTTCAAGTATACATCCCTGGGTTGACAATTCAAATGAACTTCATGATAGGGAAAATAATCCTTAGTTTGAATACACTATTCCTAGGAGAAGCTTTGGCATGATTATTATGACCTGTTGTGGGGTTGTTCATTTTTGGTGTCGTTGCCGGGGATGGTGTCAAGCTAAGAACCTTATTGAGTCATTTTCCATTTTTTAGATAGCTCTTTGTTGTTGTTTTTTAGATAGTAGTTTGCAGTCCTAAACTTGCTTCACAAGTTTACATAATTACTTGCATGCATCGAAGAGGAAGAAGATTTGATGATCACAAAAGATTCCTCCCAAGAGAATCTTTTAATCTGAATGAAGAATTTGAAGAAGTTGAATTACCTTTTTTTGATGCAAGTCCTAAATTTCCAGTAGCACCTTCATCTGAAGAAGACCCTTTTGATCCAGTTGACATTCGACCTTTTGCTGAAATTTTGGCCAATTTTCTTGACAATTCCGCCCCAAGTGCATCTGTTGTGCATAATCCTTTGGATAATGTTCCTTTCCAGAAGAAGCTTCATTGCCAAGTACCTCTAATAATGGCACAACCTACCTTTCCATTTCCTATTTCTAGCCTTATCAATAATGCTAACCTCAAAAACATACCCACTACTGCACTTCTAAAGTTCTATGGCCTAATAACTGAAAACCCTGACACCATTTTGTTTAAGTTTGACATTCTTTGTCAAATATTTGACTACAACATTGATGGCCACAAACTCAAGTTGTTTCTAGAAACATTGAAGGAGTCATCTGTAAGATGGTTTATGGGATTAGGGGCTGATGTAGCAACCAGTTGGAATGAGATGCAAACTCTATTTCTGCAAAAATACAAAGAGTATTGTAAAGGGGGTGACTTGAGAGAAGATGATATTTTGAATGTCACAAAAGGAAAATGAAACCTTGGAAGATTATGTTTCACGCTTCTTGTACAACTTGCAGAAGAATCCACAACATGTGCTGGAGGAGGATTCACAAAAACTCATTTTTTTGAGAGGAGTAAATGATAATTGCCTTGAAGCACTGGACCTTATGACTGGAGGAGATATATCTCAATCTTCCTAGGATGATCTTAAGAAAATCTGCCTCAATTATTCAAGATCAACCATAAAGAAGGGCAGAGGATTTCGATCAACACTTGCTAAGGGGAATAGCTCAGGCATTTCTAAGATGGAAATCTTGAACCTGCTGTCAGATTTTAAGCAAGACATTATAAATGATGTTGCTACACACTTGGATACAATGAATGCCAAAAATAAGCATGCAGATGTTGAAGCATAGCTAGTTGAATATTACCCTCACTACCGCAAGCAAAAGAAATATTGTCGGTGCAAACTGGTGCCAAATTTGGAGAGCCAAAACCTTCCTACTGAGTACATGACAATATAAGGAGAGGACGATAAAGTTTTCTTTGTTTCTCAACATCGGCCATGGGCCTCAAGACAAGGTATGCCTTACGACCCTTTGCAATTTTCTAATCCTTATAATAACCAATGACATAACCATAATTTTCAAAATCCTTCTCAGTACTCCCAAACTACATGGAATAATGTTTCGCCTAATTCTCAGAAGAACTTGTGGTTTAACCCACAAAAAATCAATGGCCACAACCTCAAAATCAATGGCAGCCACCACAGGGAATTGACAACCATATTGTGTGTGTATTTTGTGGTTCCTGCAAGCTACAACACAACACTTCAATAAGTCATTATATTAGTGAAAAACATGGAATAAGCAATCAAATCAAACACTAAAACTAACTTATTTCTTCCTATCTAAGAGGAGTGTGAATAATGTTATACTTGCTCTCAGATTATGGATCAATCAGTGACATATACAACTTAGAATGGAAGATTCAAATGAAACTAGCCTATATTCTCAAGAAATGTTCATTCTAAATCTAAAGTTGAAGATTATAACAATGCAATAAAGAATTTAAGGTAAAATGCATGAAAATCTCTATCAATACTAGTAGCATAAGTTTGCAAATTGAAAACTCAAATTAGGGGCTCATTGAGCTTAAAATTCATTCTATTTATAGAAGAATTGGGTGAATGAGAGGTTAGGATTGAAAGTCGAAGAGAGGTAGAGATTGAATCTTTGGTGATCCATGTGAGGTGATCCAAGTGATTTCAC
This sequence comes from Thuja plicata, assembly GCA_018584345.1. Lineage (NCBI taxonomy): Eukaryota > Viridiplantae > Streptophyta > Pinopsida > Cupressales > Cupressaceae > Thuja > Thuja plicata. Next base: position 206,179 of record MU223271.1, read on the forward strand.
TCCCATTGGTTAGGTAATTGACTTTCTCTTTTTGCAAAATGGAAATATAATTTAGAATTTATTTTATTCCCTTTATTAATTACTTTAGCCATGTTTTGGTTTGTTTTGATTTAATTGAATTGTTTTGATTTAATTGGCTAAGGTAATTAATTTGATTTAGTGTTTAAATCACTTAGGAGATTAAATTCAATTTAATGAATGGTGCCAATAAATTAAAGAATTATTTTGACATAATTAGGGGTATGATCACACTTAGGGAAAATAGGGTCTATGGTAAAAGTAGACCAAATTAGGGTGGTTACGTTTGCCCCTCTTTGAATTGATGTGCGAGCAGCGCATTAATTCAAAGAAAGTTTTGATGTTGACTTCAGAAAGTTTAAGAATTTTGCACTTGATCAAACGAAATGTCTGATGAGATTATTATAGCACTTGATTGAACTAAACTGATAGAATTGACTTTGAACTTGATCGAACAAAGGTCAATAAAAAAAGATCTTAAAGATACCAATTCTAAACTTGGTTGTCATCCAAAAATTGATAATACCGACTCCAAACTTGATTGAACGAAGGTCAGTACAAATCTTCCAGGAGCTTTAATAAGAATCCGAGAAAAAAGTAGACATAAGATATCCAGCTTGTGAGAACCGAAGCGTTCAATCCAACAGTCCTGACTTAGTCAAGGAACTGTCATGCCTTTAGTTTTTTTATAACGAAGTCATTTTAATGTTGTTTTGAGAAAGGATTTGATTGATTTGAGTGTGATCATGCCCCCTCAGGAATGAAATTGAAGGAAAATGAATAAATCCCTCTGTAAAATGTTGTATCACTTGAATTGATCGATTGAATCAAGAAAGAATCAATTTAGAAGAAGTGGAGAAATGAAGGTGTGTTTAGAGAAAACACAATTTTACCAAGTTAATCACATTAAAATGTGAGTTCTAAGTTTGATAAAATGATGTCTAACCAAGATATTTGAATGAATAATGTGCAATTGGATGATATAGAACCTGGAGAACTGAGTGCGTAAAGCCGACGAATCATTTTCAGAACGTATGGAGCAATTCTGCATTTTTGGTAATTGTCGTACAAATTTACTGTATAGTGTAGAATATCATTTGTGCATTTGATTCTGTTCCTGATTGATTAGAAGGAGAAAAAAATGAGTTTTAGTTGTCTGGGAGGAGTTTTGGAGCTCCTAGATAGCTCAAAAAGTCAAATATATAGCTCTAAAATCACCTTTTACCTATTCATTTTCACTTTTAACCTTGGTAATTCAGAGAGCTTTGTAGAGAAGATGGTGGTCCCCGTGCATAAGCATCATTTCAAGCTTGGTCAATGACATAAATGTCTATCTGACTACCCACCTCTGGTAAGTACTAAAAAATGTACCTTTTGAAATTTTCAATTTCCATTTTATGTATTTTTGTAGAAGTTAGAGCCTTTTTCTTTTTGTGTCATTTCCTGTTTTTAGGCTCGCATCCTATGAATCGCGTGTCGTATCCTATTTTGACCAGAAATCCCATGTCGCATCCTATTATTTTAGGATCGAACCCTATTTTAGATCTTTCATCGTATGCTGTAGTGGAAATTAGGATTTTTAAATTTTTTGCACCTTGTTGAAACAGGGTCACACGCGAGATCCTGTGTCGCATCCTGTAAAAAAAAGATTGGTTCCCAAGAATCAGGGATCACATCCGGTGAAAGGGATCGCACCCCATGGAAACAAAATTGTTTCTAGTGTTTGAGTCATTTTTCTTGCAAGTTTGACTATTTTTCTCTTTCTGATGATCAAAACACTTAGCTGAGTATGTTTCTGCTTAGTGGCCTTAGATAGAGTACTAATTTGAATGTTTCTGCAATTACTATCTTTTTATCAGGTTCCTTTTGAGGTCATCTCATTATGAGGAACGTACCCTAGTTATGTCCTTGCACTGTCTATATCGTTGACCGGTGATGAGGTAGAGTTAGTCGCATGCGTAGGTTTATTATCTTTGAGGGATTTACCCGACATTAGGGTAAATTGAGGGTTGTTGAATGCTCTGGCTGAGAGGTGGCATTCTGAGCACACCACCTTCCATCTCCCAATTGGTGAGATGACCATGACACCTAAGGATTTGTGGCGGATACTTAGAGTTCTAGTGATTGGTTGGGAGGTGCAGTTTGATTCTACCTATGTTTCAACTATTGCCATAGTGTGACGTTTCTTCGGTGATGATACTATTACTCATCGTTACCTTACATGGGATTACATGTGTGATCACTATGATCATCTTCTTGTATATTTGGCCGGTTTGATCGGAGGCATCCTTATGCCTGACTGAGGACAACATGGGTTTATGGTCAGTTGGGTTGATATGTTAGAGCAGATGATGGTTTCTTCTCGCCAGTTTACATGGGATAGTTGCATTCTTTCTCATGTGTACATGGAGTTACAAGAGATTGTTTATCTGTATTCTCAGAGTATGATAGTTGGGATTCTTGTACTTCAGATCTAGGCCTGGGAGCATATCCCAGTTACACGACTGATAGTTGATAGGCAGCGGTTGGAGAAGCAGTCTTATGTATTCATGCATTTTGGTTGGATTTAGAAGCCTCATTTGGACAAGGTCGAGTATTGGCGCCGCTTATTGGATGATATGACTATTGTAGTATGGTGACCATACCTTGACTATGAGGAGTGGCTCTCAGATAGGTGATAGATTCCTTACTTCTTTCAGAGTAGGTACCTGATTGGCAGGACCAGATATGTTGTAGAGCATTTCTTAGTCACACGGTGTTGAGACAGTATGGTCGTATGCAGGGTAGGTGTCAAGATCTATCTATTTATGTATATATTCATGACAAGGCACCATTGTGGGATCCACAATTGATATATGAGATTTCACAAATAGCTATTAGAGATATGGTTGCAGTGCCATGGGATCTTCTACCAAAGGTAGAAAATGCAGGCTGCTCAGATGGGTATCATGCGTAGATGTTACAGTATCTATTTCCATGATTTACAGTGCCTAAGGAGACCATTACATGGATTGAGGATCCATTATACTATGATCCTACTGATGACCATCTTGTTCAAGGAAGAGGAGGAGCTCAGAGAGAGAGAGGAGCTGTGGGTCGCAGGGATGGTGGTATGCACCCTCCTCCTGATAGGGGATAGGTTCCAAATGATTAGGATGATGTAGATGATAGGGGTGGAGGTGGTGTGGGTGCCAGTAGTAGTGGCAGGTAGACTTATATTTGTTGCCCCCAGAGGGATCCAGGTCCACTTTTGACTAGAGATCCGCAACGACAGATACAACAACAGTAGGATGCTCAGCAAGACAAGTCACAGGATAGGCCCTTAGGATAGGATATAGGAAGAGGCTCCTCTGGAAGAGGTGGTGATGCATTGACACACTGTGAGTGTGAGTATGAGTAGTTCAGAGCGAGGATCACTACTTTAGAGGCCTTACTTGTCGATAGGGATGCATAGCTTGAGTGTCTCAGGATAGACATAGTTACACAACTGGATAGGCTCATAGCAGAGAGAGATAGACAACTGGACATTCTTAGGACAAAGAGAGATACCCAAGATTGGGTAGCTACTCATCAGGGACAGAGAGTAGTGTACTATTCAAGTTTATATCATGCTACGGTGCTAGAGGGTCAGAGAGCACCTTTGTATTCATAGATGTATCAGCAGTCTGAGGGGGCCATACCTCCACCAGCACCATTTGTACTACCTCCTCCTCCTCCAGATCAGGGAGAGGGTGGCAGTCAGACCTGATACTACATATTGTCATATTTTTGAGATCATATTGTATATCTTGATCCTTGTGAGATCATTCTTTTGTACGATGACATTCATACATCTATATCTGATTCACTTGATACTCGGATACTCTTTTTGTAGACGGTTCCATATTTTTGATCTGATCCATATCTAATATATCTGAGGTAGTTATTCATGATCTTGATAGTTTTATGGGTTCTCTTGATTTGATAGATGTTTAGATTTGATGCACATGTGATTATTTATCTTGATCTCTTGAAGAATTAGATTAGATTATGTGATGACATTAGTTATGCTTTTGATGTATTACTAATATAAATGTGTTTCAAATGATACTAAGTGAATATGCAAATGAATGTTTTTGAGATTTTCTTTATGCAAATAAATGTATGGATGCACTTAGGATGTAGAAATAAAAGCAATTATTGAATGCTCTATTTTTTTCTTTTTCTCTTTCCCATTTATGAATGCAGCATGTATGTCATGGATATGCAACAACATTAATATTAGTAATATTGATTAGGTAATTAACTTAGATTTTGGATGAATCAAGAAATCATTTTAAGCTCAAATCCTTTTTACGCATTTATTTCAAATGAATCATGCAATCTCTAAATGCATCTATATGCAGATTCTTAGGACTGTCACTGATTTGTATACATTGTAGCATTTTATCATCATTGGGCAGTTTTTGTAATGGACATCACCTAATAGTACAACTGTCACTAATACCCATTGATATCATGAAAGTATAAATACTATGTGTATTGGATGCAATGTTGGAAATGAACTTTAGGTAACAAGGCATAGAAGCCAGGATGACAAGTTAGTTATCTCCTTTTACTATTAAGAATCAGTTTTTGTTTAAGTGTAATGTAAGATATGTGACCCACAATGACCTTAAAAATTCATATCCTTGGGTAGATCATGTAGCGTACACCTTAGTGAGAATCTGATTTAAAAAATAGATAAGGAAATTGTTTCAAACTCACTATAGTTTACACATAACAAGGATCGAGATATATGCGGCTATCCACTCATGTTGGTAGCCCTTACCATAAACATCCAAGTTAGGTGAAATTTATAGGCTCATTTGGAACAATCACCATACACAGACAACCAAGAAAACATTATGCCCCTTATACTTGTGACTCTTTGTCTTTGAATAGACGTCATGGAGTAACTCAGAAGACATAACAATCACCAATTGAGAATCAATCAAAGAAAATTTATAACCACTTAGATGGCCTTAGTATGAAACATCATGGGAACATAAAAGAGTCATAATCAAACCAAGATCAGACTATGTGTTTAAGTAGTATTCAAAAACACTGTAGATTCATTTTTCAAGCACAATAGAGATTCATCAATCATATTTTGGAATTAAGCAAAAAAATTTCATGTCTGAGTATATGAGATTAACTTTGTTAGCAATTGCAATCCAATGTAGTGTTTAGGAACATTGGTTGATTAAAGTGTTGAGTTACATTAGTATGTTTTTTATTAAAGTGTTTGAAAAACACTAAGTCGTTTAAAGTGCATGATTAAAGTGTTGAGAAACACTAGTGTGATGTCTATTACAGGTAAGTGGTGTTAAAGAAATGCCTTTGTTTGTGATAGTGGCGTTTAGGTAAAGTATAGAGAAATACTATGTTGAGAGGAAAACCATCCTAGAAAGGAACCTAGGACAACCTAGTAGACACAAACTGACCATGCTAACAAAGATATCCCCAGTGCACAATGACTATTCCTAAGAGGCAAATGCAAACAAATCCCAAGAAAGGATAGGACATTTGTAAGGAAATAGAGTCACCAAATAGAACATGTGCATTTATGAAGGTTTAGTGTCATTATTGCATTGATAGATAGAGCATAGAGTTTGAGTGACGCCTGTTTGCCAGGTTTTTGATCAAGGCACTTTTCTCTTTTTCATTTTTTTTGTTCTTTTTTCTTTTTCATTTTTTTTGTAGTATCAAGTGTTGGAATTATACTGGAATGATGTACTGAGAGGGGAGGGGTGAATCAATACCTCTAAAATTTTTCTTAGTTATCCCATTAAACCTTAATCATCAGTTTGTAAATTATCTTATCTAACTGTTCATCTTTCTTTATGTATATGCAATCATATCATAAGTTCTTTAGTATGTAATCATAAAAGAAACATTCATGAAAATAGATAACACATGACACAAGATATGATATCACAGAAAACTTCTATTAGGAAGTAAAAAGTATGGAGAAGAAGGGGTTGGTTAAGGCTTAGAATTGTTTACTTCTAATGACCTACCCTATTAGGAGTATTACAGTGGAGACCTGTTAAGATCTACTTCGTTTGAAGCTTTAGTAACACTGTTAAGTGTGCACTCTGTTAAGAGATTTGTAAAGAATGGTTAAGTCCACCTTCTACAAAAGGATTTTACATGTGATGCACTTGATAGAATTCAACTACATAAGTCTTTGATTTGATGATGTGTGCAATCTCCTATTGCTAATAAAAGATCTAATAAAGCTTCTTATGTATGATTAATCATCTTTCCATGATTGAATAATACCTTTCTTTGTTCGTCGATAGCCTCTGTGTGTTCTTGACAACTGATGTGATCTATTTATGAACTTTGCATGAATTCTACCTTTTGCTCCTTAGATGCTCTTCATGGCTATCGACAACAATGAATTCATAATTTACAATTGATTGAACATCTATTTATACTAGATATTAGCTCAATTCTTGATTCACGCTTTCACAAGTTAACTCTGGATCCAAGGTTTACAACTTGACCTTGACCTTTAGTTAGATATGTTTTAGATCCATTAGGATGCTTTAAAACATTTACATAAAGCTTTCTTGACCCTCAAGTTATGATTTAAAATAAATTAAAACTCTATAAATAGAATTACAATGCTTTATCTGACGTGTAAAACTCAGATCCACTTTTTGTGGGTTCTCTAACTGACTGTCGGTTCTGATGGTCGGTTTTCTTTTCTGTTGGTGTTCCTTTCTTGAACTATTCATCAGGTATGCATTTTCTATGCTCTATCAGTTTTGTTCTCAAAACTTGTATCATCGGTGATGATCTCTGTGTTATGTTATTGACCCGTCAGTGATGTCCTATTCACTTTGTCGGTGCAACACTTGCCAGTGTTCGTCAGTCAATTCCATACTTAGCATTTTCACGTGACACTCTGATCTATTGGGTATGCTTGATGTCCATCGGTAATTCTTGTATCGATGATCTCTGTCAATGTTTTTCACTAAGTGTACTAATGGAAAAACAATGTCATCAATCTCCCCCTTTGACATTAGTATCAAAAACATGATATGTGCAACATACTGAATGTATTAGTATGTACACCTATGTATACTCCTTCCTTAGTCATTTGAATGTCTCCCTCTATGTATATGCTGGTAAGTGTAAGTATATATACATATGTACTCTCCTTTTTTTTTGATATATTGTACATAGCTATCTTTATTTTGTACATACAATATACATGTCTTGTCTATTCCTCCTTTTTTGATAATAAAGGCAAAGGTACTTACAACTTGTCAAAAAAGATGGGAATGTGAGGACTTGGTCTCCTCCATCATCTTTTCCCATTTATCCTTTTGCATTTCTAGAGCCATGTGCTCAAGTGATATCCTTACATGTATATCATAGATGTTGTCTACTACAGACATCTTAGGGGTTGCAATAAGGTTTCTTGCTTCAGAAATATGCTGTTGTAGAATAGTAAGATTAGGCAATATGTGTTCCTGTAGCTTTGTAATCTCACCTCTTAGTTGTGTTTCAGCATCCCACATCTCTTGCCTTATCCTATTAGCCTCAATGACTGTGTCATGATGCACCTTGATACTTTCTGCATTTGAGGTTAGGCTTTGTGCACTTGCTGTGACAGTAGAATCTATCTCTACTAATTTGTCACTATTTTCCTTTGTAAACTTTTCAAGCATGCACATATTTTGAACTAAGGTAATTTCCTCAGAAATCATAGGCTCTAATTGATCAATTAGTTCAGAGAGCTTTACCTTGTTCACCGCCAGTTCTTGGCTGATTTTATTAATTAACTTGTATTGATACTTCTTCTCTACTTGTTCTTCCATAGCTTGTTCTGCATTTATATTCTGGTCTATGATTGCATCGGTGAGAACAACTATTTTTTCCTTAACTATAGAATTTTGTTCTAGTTTCACCTCAGGAACAAGTTGTTGTAGTATGTCTCTTGCTTTGTCAAGTTCTTCACCATTCTGCATGACTGTTTTACAACTTTCTTGATAATAAGATTTATTTTAATCTTCTTTTTGGACTCTTCATAGGTGCCAAATCTTGGTTTCTTGTTGTCCATTGGTTCATTTAATAGTGGCTCAATGCACTCCTTGGCTAGTCCTACCTTGATTTCATATTCTAACCATGTGAGCCATGACTTCCTAGGTACTACTACTTGTATGTATGTGAAGTCAGTATCTACCATGAAACATATGTTCTCTTTATGTTCCTCTATCAGATTTTCAGGAATTCTTGTTCTAGCTTGTAGCATTTCCTTAATAATTTTGAAATACTCATGCATAACATTATCAAAATTTGTTCCTAGTGATTCTATGAATTCACCTATCTGAATGGTTATGGGCTTGCTTATGTCACATACAACTTTTCCTATGGAAGGAAAGTATTCTTCAAAGTAAAAGAATATGCACATTATGAGGGAACCAAACTTATAAATGTTTGTCCTTGAAGATCTTATTGTGCATATGTTCTCCTCTAGTTGATGTAACATGATCTCTTCAAGATCCATCTTCTTTCCCTGTTTGATAATCTTGTATGCTGTGCTCATAGCAGTACTAGATATGTTGTTCATTCTGCGTGCTTGGAAGATTTTGTATCCAATGACACATGCTCCAAACTTCAGCTCTACGTCAGTAATGGTGTTGACCTTTAGTGCTCTATTATCCAATTTAGCACTAGTCAATTTTTCCACTTCTGCTAGGGATGGGTGCTTGTGAGCTTGTGGTTTATTGGTTGTAGGATAACTAGTAACCGCATGAATAACATCCTTAGTTATTATTTTTGTCTTATTAATCCATAAAGTCTTGTTGTGCATTCTGCTACAAACAATCTTTATCCATTCTGTTTTGAAGACCTTGGGAAAATGCAGTGCATTCATGAGTCCCTTTACTTCCATATGTTTATGCTCTTCTTTGAGCTTTCCAGTGTCATCACATAGTGCCCTGTAGGCATTATCTAGGTCTAGATCTCTTATTTCTGAGATCTTGTAGTGAATATAGGACCTTACGTCCTCTACCAGTAAAACCCTAGGTGGGATTCTGGAGAATGCTCTAGAATCGTCAGGTTGTGAAGCAATTTTTGGGTGTAGCTTGGACTTGGGTTCAGCACAAGAGCCTCTACTAACAAGCTTGAAAGATTTCACCGTGTTTTCCTTAATCTTCTCAAATCTAGAAGTTGATGCCATTGTGTTGTAGAAATTTAGGGCTTTTCACAAATAAAACAGTGCAGTTGGTGAGTCTGATTACTTATGGGTTCTTTGTGCTTTCCTATGAATGTGAATGCTTTTGAGTCAAATTTATTCTTGCTGGGTCACTCTCCAAATTGCTCTGAAATCACTCTGCTCTACTCTGCTAAAAAATTACGGGTGCAAAAATGAGTTTACCCATCGGGCTTTTATAACCTTTTTGTACCCTAAGTTGTCATTAATGCTTACCAACTCATCGGTATATAAAGATTGAGTTCGTCAGTAGATACATTCACAACATCTTTGGTGTCTGTGCAAAGTGTCGGTGCAGCTAGTAGCTTTAGTGACTTCACCGATGATTGTCGGTAAAGTTGCAAAGACACCTTTTGTTGATTCAAGGTTCACCGATGTCCATCGGTTTATACTTAGCTTGTGTAATGACTGATACATTCTGGTAAGTAGTGCAAAATTTTCTGTGTGTGTTCAGTGATGCAAATTGTGCCCAATAACTGATGGTTTCTTTTCAATAGTTTAGCAAATAACAATATATTGCATCTTTATTCGTGCTAATATTACAATATGAACTATGTGTAATGGAACCAATGTATAATATAACTTTTCATAATGGAGTTCCATACATACTTGTGCATTCTAGTTGGATGTAGTGATGTCACCAGATCCATTGGATGGGGTGTCACCATGTGCATTGCTTGTTCTAGCACCTTCAGTGTTTGTGGATTTTACCCACATCTTGTTTCTCATTCTCTTGATGTCATCAATGGTATTTCCATTGGGATGTATACTTGTGTCTGTCAGTCAGTCTTTGCACTTTTCTCTTTTTCATTTTTTTTGTTCTTATTTCTTTTTTCTTTTTTTTGTAGTATCAAGGTGTCTGTTTGCCAATTTTTCACCAAGGATACCCTTTTTTAGGACTTTTCCACTATTTTTGGATTTCTTTAGGATTAATTTTCTGATTTTTTTGGTATTTTCTGAGATTTTCACTGCACGGGCTCTACAAGTCAGGGCCCAGATATCAAGCGTAGAACCACTTCAAATGTAGAGTATTAATGGGATCAGGAAGAACATCTCCCTCAGGTGTAGCCAACTGATAAGCTCCAGTCCTAAAAGTTGCAGTAATGACATAAGGTCCCAGCCAGTTAGGTTCAAATTTTCCTTTCTATTCTCTGTTTGGTTGATTCCTAGGATTCTCTTTGAGAACGAGATCCCCCACTTGAAAGTGTCATGGTTTGACCTTTTTATTGTACCATTTTGACATGCATTTTTGGTACACTTTTAGATGATCAAACACTTGTTGCCTACACGCATCAAGTAAGTCTAAAGAATCCACCCTATCAATGTGGTATTGTTTGACAGTAACAAGACCTTGTAAATATACCCACAAAGATGGAATTTCAAACTCAATAGGTAATACTGCCTCAACGCCATAGACTAAAGAAAATGACATAGCTCTAGTTGGTGTTCTAATACCAATTCTATAGGCCGAAAGTGTCAGATTTAATTGCAAATGCCAATCTCTGCCAGACTTACTCACAGTTGTGTGTAGGATCTTGAGAATGTTCTTGTTAGATGCTTCAGCTTGTCCATTACCTTAAGGATAATAGATTGAGGAATAGTGCTGAGTAATGTGAAACTATGTGCAAAGGTCTTTGATGACTTGGTTTTTAAATTGGCCCCCATTGTCTATTACAATTGAATAGGGTACCCCATACCTACAAATAATGTAGTTCAAGATAAACATAGCCACCTATTTTCTAGTGGCTTTGATAAGTGGCAGGACTTTGACCCACTTAGTGAAATACTCAGTGGTTGTAATGATATATTTGTGTCCACTTCAAGAATTAGGATATATTTGTCCAACCAAATCAAAGTCCCATTGATGAAATGACCAATGTGTTATAAATGGTATGAGTTCTCTAGCAAGAGCATGGATGAGATTTCCATGTGTTTGGCATTTGTGGCATATCTTTGAAAATAGAACAACATATTTTTCCATCGTGGGCCAGTAATATTCTACTCTTAACAATTTCTTAGCTAGTGAAAAGTCATTTGAGTGTGATCCACATACACCTTTGTGGACTTCTTTTAATGCATGATCTAACTCTTCTTATTCTAAACACCTAAGAAGTGTACCGTTGAGACCTCATCTATATAAGTTATTAGTAATGAGGACATAACGCAATGCTTTTCTAATTAAGGCTCATTTTTCATTCCTTGATAAACTATTAGGTAGAGTTTGATAAGTTAGATAGGAAATGATTTTGGCATACCGGGATTGGTCTCGGGCATTCAAAGCACAAATTATTTGGTACTAAAGAGTATCAAAAGCTGGATAGGATAGTTCTTCCACCAATAAGTCATAGCAGAACTGATGTTCTTCTAGTTGTAACATGGATGCCAATGTAGCCATAGCATCTGCAACTCTATTTTCTATTCTTGGTATTTGCTGGAATGTGACAAATACAAAGTACTTTTTCAAGTCTTCAACCATTTGTTTATAATGCATCATATTTTCATCTTTAGTCTGATAGTCTCCATTTACTTGATTAATAATAAGCTGAGACTCACCATACACATGTAACTCTATGATCTTCCATTCCATAGCTAATTTAAGACCATTCACTAATGCTTCATATTCATAAATGTTGTTGGTGCATAGAAACATTAATTAATTTATATGCCTTGGGAATCTTGTAACCTTGAGGATTAATAAAGAGAACTCCTGCTCCAGAACCTTGTTCCGTTAAAGAACCATCAAATTACATCTTCTACGGATGCTCAGTTAAATGCATTATTGTTTCATTAGGAAATTCAATTATCAGAGGTGCATCATCTTGCAAGGGTGAATCAGATAATTGATCTCTGAGGACTTTTCCTTTAATATCCCTTCTATCCACATACTTAATATCAAATTCGCTCATAATCAGGACCCACTTTGCTAGCCTTCCTGTTAATGTTGTCTTTTTTAAGAGGCATTTTAGCAGATCTATCTTTGCAATATGTTTTACTGTATGTGACAACATATAATGTCTCAATTTCTGTGATGCAAAGACAATGACTAAGAAATCCTTTTCAATTATACTGTAATTGATTTCATAACATACTAATGTTCTGCTGATATAGTAGATTGCTCTTTCCTTTTTAGTTTCATCTTCTTGAGCCAACAATACTCCCAATGATGTAGCCATAGCTGAAATGTATAGGAGTAATGGATTTCCATGAATGGGTTCCATGAGAACAGGAGGAGTACCCAAGTACTCTTTTAGTTCTATGAAGTTATTTTCACAATGTTTGTCCCATTTGAAGATAACACCCTTATGTAGAAATTTAGTAAAAGGTCGTGCTTTATCTGCAAGTTGTGACATAAATCTCCTGATTGACTGGAGTCTTCCTTGTAATGTCCTCATTTGACTAATGTTGCATGGAGGTGAAATTTCCAGTATAGCTTGGAATTTTTTAGGGTCTACCTCAATTCCTTTTGCTGATACTATAAACCCTAATAGCTTTCCTGATTGAACTCCAAAGGCACACTTCTTTGGATTAAGCCTGAGTTGAAACTGTTCCATGTGATCTAATATCTTTCTCAAGTCTTCAATATGAGTAGTCCTTATTCTTGACTTTGATAAGGTATCATCCACATAATCCTCTATGTTTTTATGTATCATATCATGGAATATGGTTTTCATAGCTCTTTGGTATGTAGTGTTGGAGATTTGCTTCTATGCAAATTGTTGATTGTATGTTTGTCATTGATGAAAACATATAATAAACAGTGGTATCCTATATACAATTATCAGTATAGATATTTTTGGGCCTTGTGTGTTTATTTCCATGGTGTAGACATGTTCTGGTTGCTATGTGCATTCACTCAAATTCAGATATGCAGTTTCAGTGGAGTTATGTTAATATGATTTGGCAGTTACAGTTTCTGAAGATCATCTATTAAGAGCTGACATATTTATATTATTTCTTGAGTTGTGCCTAACTTTGGGATATGCATGCTTGCATTCATGTTTATTTATGAGTTAATGATGATAATCCAAATGCGCTAAACATGTTCTAACAGAAGCGTGATGTTTGAGTTAATATGGTAGAGCTGACTATGTGAAGTGATGCATCCACTCATCTTGAATTGCATGGTCCTAATTTTTATTTCATGCTTAGTTAAGGCTACAAGGAATTTGATGAAGTGTTTCATAAAGCCGTCATGACCTTATCCTTGGGGAAGATACAAATAGCAGTTCAATTGTGATTGCTAAATGAGAAAATGAAGTGAAAAAGATAAGAAAGAGCAGAGCAGAAAGTCAGACAGTAAAAGTTGAAGATCTATGTGAAGAATCCAAAGAAGATTACAATTCACTAGAACTGATCAAGACAATAGGTCTACACAAATATTTCATTTCTAGATATAGTGCATATCTATTTTATTGAAGGTTGTAGCCTTCACCATTTAGCAGTGAGCTTTTGGACAGTGAGTCCTCACCCCTAACAGGGTTATTTGTAAAAGACTCCTAACAGGGTCAGACCCTTAACTAGGTCACTGTACTTATTGCATTGTAAAGAATAACTCCTAATAGGGTTGAAAGATCTTCTAATAGGGATAATTATACTCAAGTACAATTCTTTGTGGGTGCTAATTCCCACTAGGGTTTTTACCTATTTGGTTTCCCCGTAACCAAAATTGTTGTGTACTATCTTGTGCTATCTAAATGTGTTAATGATTAATGTTGTTCTATAATTAATTGAAAAGCATAATTAAACTAGCTAATAACACATTCACCCCCCCTCTCAGTTATCCTTTGGGACTATTCAAAGAATTGGTATCAGAGCCAATGCCTTGGAGAGAAAGCCTAATAGCTTAAGGTAGATCAAATGGTGTACTTCAGGAAAGAGAGTCCTAAGTTTGATGGAGAGAACTATCTTGACTAGAAGAATAAAATGATAACACATCTTTAGTGAATTGGATTTTAGATCTATGAGATTGTTACTCATGCAATTGACGTTCCCACCTTGAAAGACCTTGCAGAAATAGACTCTACAATTAAACAAAAAGAAGTATTCACTCAAAATGTGATTTCCAAGGATGCCCTAATCAGTGCCCTATCTAACCATGAATTTTTTGAGATCAAGAAGGCAGAAAAGGCATATTCAATTTGGAAATACTTAGAAGATATGTTTGAAGGAGACATCCAAGAAAAGAATGCAAGCAGAAAGACATGGAAGAAAAGATATAATAATTTAGAGATGCAACCTAAAGAAAAAATCAGAGCTTACAATCAGAGGATTAATGAAGTAGTATTAGGTATTAGGAACAATGGTGGAGAAATTTTAGAGGATGATATAATGGACAAACTGATGACCACATTGACAATAGATTATGAAAGCAAGATTAGCATCTTGGATGAAACCATGCAATTCTCAAAGGACTTCAAAAGAGAAACCCTAATTACCAAAATATCTACATTTGAGATATCAAGATTGAAGATAGAACCTAAAATGGAAACAACTTTTAAAGCCTCAGTCCATGGTAAGAAATCCTTGAACATCTCTAGTAATAATGAAAAAGAAGAAGTTGATACTGAACTAGAAGAAATCATTGCTATGATTTCTAAGAAGGAAAGAAAAGGTAAAGGAAAATATGAAGGAAAACTACCATTCAAATGTTTTTCATGCAACAAAGTTGGCCACTTTGCATCCAAGTGTCCTACAAGAGTCAAGAAGTTTAGATCATATTACAAGCCCAAATATACTAAGGAATGATATCATGCTAAAGATGGTGTAACTGATGATGATTCATAAGAATATGAAATTGGATTTGTTTCCACTAAAGACATTGAGAAAATGCTTGAGGAGATGGACATTGAAGATGAAAAGGAAGCACAAGAGTTAACATTAGTTTCCAAAGTAGACATCAGAACTGACTGGATCATTGATAGCAGATGCTCACATCACATGACTGGAGACAAAGATATATTTGTTCATCTGGAGAAGTACAAAGGTGGCATGGTTAGATTTGGAGATAACACTCCCAAACCTATCATAAGCAGAGGATCTATCACCTTAGATGGAAAGAACAAGACAAATGATGTTCTTTATGTTGATGGCTTGCATCGTAACTTACTAAGTGTTGGACAACTACTAGATAAAGGATATCTGTTGAAATTCAAGAACAATAGATGTATTATCAAACAACAAAGAAGGAGACATGATTGCATCAGGCTCAAAGACCAAAGGTAATTTCTTTTAACTCAACTCTGAAGTAAGTTGTTTTATTGCAAAAGTGGATGACAGTTGGCTATGGCACAAGAGACTTTGTCATATCAACTTTGAAAAACATACTAAAGATAAGTAATGTAAAATAAGTAAGAGACCTTCCAAGTATTGCAAGACCAATTGATACTATGTGCATGGAATGTGTGATGGGGAAGCATGTGAGGACCTCGTTCAGGAGTAAACATAACTTTGCAGAGAAAAAATTAGATCTGATACATATAGACCTATGTGGACCTACTCAAACAAGACTATACTATGGAGAAAGGTGTTTTATTTTGTTTGTTGATGATTTCTCAAGGATGATGTGGGTTGCATTCTTAAAAGACAAATCTAAAGCTTTTGAGAAGTTCAAAGTATTCAAAGCTAAGGTTGAAAATGAATCTAGATTGAAGATAAAATGTCTGAGATCAGATAGAGGAGGAGAATTCACCTCTGACCAGTTTCATGATTACTATGAAGAACATGGAATCAAAAGATAGTTAAGTGCACCTAGAACCCATTAGAAGAATGGGATAGCAGAAAGAAGGAACATGATAATACTTGACACAACGCACACTATCATGATTGAAGGAAAGGTTTCCTATACCTATTGGAGAGATGCAGTCAATACAACAATGTATACTATCAATATAATCCAATTAAGGCCAGGCATAGAAAAGACACCTTATGAACTTTGGTTTGGTAATGTACCTACTGTAAAATGCTTCAGAATATTTTGAAGCAAGTGCTACATCAAGAGAGATGATAGTATTGGCAAGTTTGATGCTAGAAGCGATGAAGGTATTTTTCTTGGTTACTCTACTAAAAGCAAAGCCTATAGATGTTTTAATCTAAGATTGAAGAAGATCATTGAAAGTAATCATGTGAAGTTTGATGAGAAGTTTATGATTCAAGATAGATACTATGAATGTGCTCCCATGATTGAATATGAACCCAGACCTATCAATAAGGACACAGTTATTGAAGAAATGTTTGACTATATTGATGTTTCATGTAACAATCCTGAACCAAGTCAAGAAGAATCACAAATTACAAATAAGAGTGTCACTCCTAAAAAATCAAAATACACATCCAAATACCACTCTAAGGAAGACATCATTGGATATCAGAGCGCTAAAGTCTTGACAAGATCCGGAGCAAAAGGTTCAACCGTTGATGAAGAGGTATGCTTACTTTCTCAGATGGAACCCTTAAGTGTTGAAGATGCATGCAATGATTCAGATTGGAAAAGTGCTATGCAAGAAGAATTAGATTGGATAATCAAGAATGATACATGGGAACTGGCCCTAGAGCTCATGATAAGAATTTGATTGGAACAAAGTGGATATTTAGGAATAAGATGAATGAAGAAGGTACAATGGTAAGAAACAAAGAAATACTGGTATGTAAAGGATATGCATGAGAGAAGGAATAGACTACACTGATACATTTTCCCCTGTCAGAAGACTGGAAGCTAACAAGTTGTTTCTGGCCTATGCAACTTTCAAGAACTTTAAAGTATATCAAATGGATGTCAAGTCAGATTTTTTGAATGGTGACTTGAAGGAAGAAGTTTACATAGAACATCCTGAAGGATTTAATCTATTAGACAAACCAGACATGGTATGTAGACTAAAGAAAGAAATTTATGTACTTAAATAGGCCCCAAGAGCACGATATGACAAACTTGATGGTTACTTAACAAAGATAGGATTCAGAAAAGGAGTAGCAGATTGTAACTTATTCATAAGAGAGATAGATGAAGGATTACTACTTGTTGCTATTTTTGTTGATGACATTATCTTTGGAGGTAATGACAAGCTTAGTGCAAAATTTTCCAAAGAGATGTAAAGTGAGTTTGAAATGAGAATGATTGGACCTATCAAATATTTTTTGGGATTGAATGTAAAACAAACAAACAAAGGCATATTCATAAATCAATCTAAGTATGTGAAGGAGATATTGAAAAATTTCAAAATGGAAGACTGCAAACCAATAAGCACCCCCATGATAACAGGAAGCAAGCTTTCTAAAGATGATAATTCCATAGTAGTTGACAAGACACTATACAAGTATTTCTTACTCAATCTAGACCAGATATTTCCAATGTAGTTGGCATTGTTGGAAGATTTGCAACTGAACCTAAACAAAATCACCTAATGGAAATAAAAAGAATATTTAGATACTTAAAGGGGACTATAGACTATGGTTTATGGTATCCTAACTTAGAGAATGTACAACTTCATGTGTATAAAGATGCATATTGGGCAGGTTGTGTTGATGACAGGAAGAGTACCTCAGGGGGAGTAGTATTTCTTGGAGATAGGTTGGTTACTTGGACAAGAAAGAAGTAGAATTGTATCTCTCAATCAACAATAGAAGCTGAGTATGTTGCAGCAGCACTGAATTTTTCAACAATGGTTTGGATCAAACAGATGATTAAAGACTTTGGTATCCAGATTGATTATCCTATTGTTATTCACTGTGATAACACTAGCACTATCAATATTTCAAAGAACCCTGTGATGCACGCAAAGACAAAACACATTGAGATCAAATAACACTTTCTAAGAGAAAAAGTTGCAAAAAGAGAAGTAAAGTTGGATTATGTGAGCAATGAAGAACAATTAGTAGATATTTTTACAAAACCTTTATCAAAAGATACTTTTGAGTATCTCAGGGAGAAGCTGGGAGTAATCCCCTTTCCTGAGTCTGATTAGAATTTGCAGCAAAGAACATCAGTCCCTGGTGACTGATGAATGGTTGACTACTCTACTTCTGGAGTAGTACCTATTATTATTTGTGTTTGGCACCCTTTTCCATTGATGTTAAAGGGGGAGTATATAGTAAGGGGGAGCATATACTCTAGGGTAGTATATAGTCATGAAAATAAAAAACACAGTCAGTGGAGCTGCAACAGTGAAGAGAAACCCTTGATGAGGATATTGAGAAGATTGTAAAAAGAAAGGAATCACTTTTGGATTGACGGTGTTTTTAATCATATGTTGCCATCAATGTCAAAGGGGGATATTATTGGAGATTTTCTTCTGTGCAAATTGTTGATTGTATGTTTGTCATTGATGAAAACATATAATATACAGTGGTGTCCTATATGCAATTATTAGTATAGATGTTTTGGAGCCTTGCATGTTTATTTCCATGGTGTAGACATGTTCTGGTTGCTATGTACATTCACGCAGATTCAGATATCTAGTTTCAGTGGAGTTATGTTAATATGATTTGGCAGTTACAGTTTCTGAAGATCGTCTATTAAGAGCTGACATATTTACATTGTTTATTGAGTTGTGTCTATCTTTGGGATATGTGTGTTTGTATTCATGTTTATTTATGATTTAATGATGATTATCCAAAGGCACTAAATGTGTTCTAACAGAAGTGTGATGTTTGAGTTAATTTGGCAAAGCCAACTATGTGAAGCGACGCATCCACTCATCTTGAGTTGCGCGGTCCTATTTTTGATTGCATGCTTAGTTAAGGTGACAAGGAAGTTGATGAAGTGTTTCATAAATCCGTCATGACCTTATCCTTGGGGAAGATACAAATAGCAGTTCAATTGTGATTTCTAAATGAGAAAATGAAGTGAAAAAGATAATACAGAGTAGAGCAGAAAGTCAGATAGTAAAAGTTGAAGATCTATGTGAAGAATCAGAAGAAGATTACAATTCACTGGAACTGATCAAGGCAATAGGTCTATACAAACAATTCATTTCTAGATATAGTTCATATCTATTTTACTGAAGGTTGTAGCCCTCACCATTTTAGCACTAAGCTTTTGGACAGTGAGTCCTCACCCCTAACATGGTTATTTGTAAAAGACTCCTAACATGGCCAGACCCTTAACCATGTCACTGTACTTATTGAATTGTAAAGAAAAACTCCTAACAGGGTTGAAAGATCTTCTAACAAGGATAATTATAATCAAGTATAGTTCTTTGTGGGTGCTGATTCCCACTGAGGTTTTTACCTATTTGGTTTCCCCATAACCAAAATTGTTGTGTACTATCTTGTGTTATCTGAATGTGTTAATGATTAATGTTGTTCTATAATTAATTGAAGAAAAGAAGTAAACTAGCTGATAACTGATTCACCCCCCTCTCAGTTATCCTTTGGGACTATTCTAACATTTAGCACCTACATTCTTTAATCCAAATGACATAATGTTCCAACAAAAATTTCCCCATGCGCATGTGAATGCGGTCTTCTCTTGATCTTCAGGAGCAATCTTAATTTGGTTATAGCCTGAGAAACCATCCATTAGTGAGTACATTTGATATCCTATTGTTATATTTATGATCATATCAATGTTTGGCAGTGGAAAATCATCTTTAGGACATGCTTTGTTTAAGTCTCTAAAGTCTTTACAGATCCTGATAGATTTATCTATTTTAGATACTGGAACCACATTAGAAATCCATACTGCTTAAGTGATGACTCTTATGAATCCAAATTTCAATAATTTTTCACCAGTAATGCAACGTGAGGATGCATCTTTCTTAGTTTCTATTTACGGGTTTAATCCCAGGAGCTATAGATAAATGATGCATTATTAATTCAGGATCTAGTCCAGGCATATCTGTGTGAGACCATGAAAAAGCATATCTATGTGAGACCATGAAAATTGATCTTTTTCTCTTTTAGAAACTCAGTGAATTTTATTTTCTCCTCATTTGATAAGGATTGTGCTAGGTGAACAAATTGAGGAACTTCTGTTGTTCCCAAGTTACCAGTTGTGTTGGTTCTATCAAAACTAAAGATCTTTCTTGAAAGTGTTCAAGAAGGATATCAAGAGTCTCATCTTTTGGCACCTCTGGGAGTTTTTTTCCATCAGATACATCTTTTATTTTTAATTTTTAAGAATCTGACACTGCCACAACTTGGTTTTCACCATCATTTCTTTTCTTCTTTTTATTTTTCAATTTGTGACTAATAAACTTGATATCCTCCTCTGACATGTTCATGCTCCTTGCATTGGTGGAAGAAGGATAAGGTTCACAAATATTTAGGTAATAGGCCAAAGTGTAGTCATTAGAGAAGTTCATGATAGGATTAGGTTCTGAATTTGTCCAATCAATTAAGTCAAGGTTTATCAAGGATAATGAATCAGAGTTTGGTAAGGACAACATTGCGTCAGCGTCAAAAGTATTAATTGACAAGACATGTTCTGTTAAGTCAAGTTATATAGCGCTTAGATCATCAAGAGTTAAATTGTCATTAATAGGGTCATTGTTAGTAATATGCGGATGTAACTCTAGAGACTCATCAATTGAGCTTTATTCTTCTTCTCTTACCAAAATGGAACTCATTTCTTGTATTCTCATAATATCTTCTAGACCTAGTAAAAGACCAGTTTCACCATCAAAAATTATAGGCAATGGTATCTCATCTCACTCTGGAACAACATCAGTAGTAGGGGAAATGTTAGAACTCTCTCCTGTTTGAAATATTGGTTACAATTTATGAATCACATCTACTTCAATATCCATGGCAGTATCAGATAGGACATCCCATTCATAATCATGTGAGTCTATTATTTCATCATCTGGTCTGTTTAGAAACTCAGCAATAGTTACCTAATGTACCCTATTAGCCACTTGTAGATCAAAGTGTGGTAAATTTAGGACATGTGAGATTGTGACCTACTACCCCTAGTTAGGATGTAAATCTTGTTTTTGGGGTATTTCTTCAGGAGTTATTTCTATCAATGGGGCTTCTGGAGAGTTTTCTATTGTTTCCTCTACTTCTTGAATAGTAGCTTGTGTCAATAAAGGAATATGAGTGTCTTGCTATGTTACAAAGCTAGGTACATACCTTTCTCCTTGATATTCAGGATAATCTATACCAATATGCAATAATCTCTCATAGGTCCATTGTTCTAGTTCTGTTTCTTCTTCTTCATCACTTCCTTCATCAAAGATTGGACCATCTCTTGAAGTAGGGTTTTCAAATTTATTATTGAAACCTAGTCCTGTTTTGTCTTTGGTATTTCTGAATTCCATGGGTATAGGTTCAACAATTCATTTTCATTTGTCTCCTAAAGGTCCCTTCCCTTTATATCCCATTTTTTAGAAGGTCATATCCTTTACCATACTTTTCTAGGGATATCTCCACATGTTTTACCTCATTTTCTTTTGGTTCTCCTTTGTAAAGCTAAGCCAAGACTTCTTTCTCTTATTTTTCATCCTCTTGAGAGGTAGATACTTTAACCATACCTGTTGCTTTATGAATTTCTAGTTCTTTAGATGTAGTAGGTGTGAAAGATGGAGAAGGTTTCCCATAAGATCTTGGAGATACTAGAAGTTCTGTCAATGATGGGGTCATGTCTAGCTTGTATTCTCCCATACTAGTTTCTTCAAGTTTTAATGTCTTTCCAAAGATTCTCATAACCATGTCTTTAGTAGTTTTAGGTACAATTTCTTTTGGAACTTCCTTGTTATGAGGGACCATATTATCTGCTTTAACATTGTTGCAAGTATAACTGGCATCTGGAGGAATTGTTACTTCCACCCCATCATGTGAGAATTTGATACATTGGTGGTAATTAGATGGCACTACTTGAATTTCATGGATCCAAGGTCTCCCTAATAGTATGTTGTAATCCAAGGGTAGATCTAGAACTTGACATATCACATTTATTTCAACTGGTCCTATTCTGATTGGTAGAACAATGAGGCCTTTAGAGGATCTTTCTTCTTCATCATAAGCTTTGATAGTGATCTTACTTCTTTAATCAATGGTTTTTTCTGAGAGACCCAACTTCTTTATTCGATTGAGAGTACACATTTTCAACCCTACACCTCCATCTATCAATACATGTCTGACACGAGATTTGTGAATTATGACTTTGATGTGTAGAGGTTGGTTATGTGGATGTGTCAATGACTTGTCATATTCTTCTAAAAAAGAGAGATAGTGTGGTGCTGAGATATGATTTAACATTTGTTGGAATTTGTCTACATCAATGTCTTTTGGCACATTTTTTGAATGTAGGGCTTGTTCAAGAACTTCCCTATGCACTGAGGAGATTTTAAGTAACTCAAAGATAGAAATTTGAGCAGAGGTTCTTTGCAATTGATCCACCAAGTTATAATTTGCTACAGGAATGGTAACTATTTGTCTTGTTGCTTCTGGTTTGGGAATAGTGATAATAGGTACCTTGGAAGATGTTGCTGGTTTTGATGAGGAACTAGGTCCTTTGATTGTAACTTGTGTTTGAATTCAAGTCACTACATTTGATTGTGAAGATGTGCCTTTAGCACCTTTAATAATGATCACATTGATTGATTCGTATTTAATGTCCAACAAGTTGATCACATTATCATTATTGGAGTAGGTGTAGTTCACTTCATTTCCTTTCGAAGCTTCCCCTTTCTCATAATTAGGGAATGGTTTGTTGAATTTCGTATGGTCTTCATTAGTGGTGTGCCCTTCCACTTTGATCTTGCCTCCTTCAATAAGGTCTTGTATAACATGGTTAAAATTCACATAATTATTGGTCTTATGTCCCTTGTTCTTGTGAAAGACACAATAAGAATTATCATCCCACCATTTTAGTTTGAGCTCTGGTTCCCATGGTTTTGAATCAGGAATCATAAGAACTTTTTTATCCAAGAGTGTCTTAAAAATAGTCTCAAGAGGTTCACCCAAAGGAGTGAATGTTCATTGAGGTTTAGAAGTCCATGGTATAATCTTGTTGTTTTCATTGTTTTCTTTAGGTATTGTGGTTTTTACCTTAGCTTCCTTGCTTTCTTGCATGCTATTCATTAGATTAAACACTTATGGTTTAGGATTAGCATTAGGCGCATCTACCACTCTATCATTAACAAAATTCTTGTTTTGTTTCCACCACTTAGGCTTGTTGTTGTAGTTGGTAGATTTGTTATCACTTTGAAGGGTAATTTCTCCTTTCTTAACCATGACTTCTTCAATACAGATGGCATTTTTTATCATCCTATCAAAGCAAGGTGAATATTGCATTTGCAATGCATAGTTTAATTCAGGTATCAAGTTTTTTATGAAGATTTCCATATTTTCTAATTTGGGAATAGCTCTTGAATACCTTGAAAAGATTTTCCTCCACCTTTGTAAAAAGTGTGTAAAGGATTCACCGATTCTTTGTTTTGTGTTACACAAGTTCATCATGGTTACATCGTGTTGTATATTGTAGGAGTAATGTTGGACAAAACATTGTATCAACTCCTTAAAATATTTCACCTTAGGTGTGAGTTTGGAGAACCACTCCATAGAATTTCTACCTAGACTTCCCAAAAATAGCCTCATTAGGTATGTTGGTTCGTGCATGTACTCAATGCTTAGAGCACAAAATTCTCTCACATGGTCATGTGGATCACTCTCTCCCTTACACTTGTCATATTTAGGCCTTGCCATGTTGGGAGGAAATGGAACCATGTTAACACTCTTGTCAAAAGGAAATGGACAAATGGAGTCCAAAGAGTATTTTGTTTTTGGTTTAACCTTCTCTTGTTTGAGTGTTGCAAGTTCGGTTTGCATCAAGGTTAATTGCTTGGTGAGAAAAGAGATAGAGGTTGGCATCTCTTTTTAATTTAGTATTTCTACATCATAATATTTAGGTAGTTTAAATCCAATGGATGCTAGACGTAGAAATTATTTTTCTTTATCTTCACCAATTATCTTTTCCAATGTTCTTTGGAATTTTCTACTTTGTTTGAGTCTATTGTACTCTTCCTCAGGTACATCTCCATCACTATCCGAGTCAAACAAAGGGTGATTGATGTGAATTTCTTCCTCACTACTAGTATCTTCTTGTCTTCGATTCTTGTCATTGTTGTATTCCTTAAAGGCTATACTCCATTCATTTCTAGGATCTTCCATTGTAGGTGCGGGTGATTCTGTGTCAAATAAGGGATTGCGAGATGTTTATCCTTGTTAAAAATGTAGCAATCTAGGAGATACTTCTGATTTGTCAAAAAGATACTTTTTGCATCTTGTGTTAACCATGAAGTTGAATCTCAACTATGTCCAAAGTTTCCCAATAATGTCAAGTGAAGTCTCACATTGTTCAAGTAAGTGTGTCCAAGATAGAAAGGATTGTTTTTTGTTTGATGGAAGTAAATGAATCTAGTGTCAAAGGGTTAGAATTCCCTGATAATGAGCTAGGAATCAAGTTGTTTTTAAGAGTGAATAGACCACACGTTTTGAGACCAATTGTAAGAGCCCAAAATGACATGCAAGGTAGACTTGTGAAAAAGTTTTGAAATAGCAATAGAGAGACCAAAAAAAGCAACAGGACCAGACTAAGGAGGCAAAAGGGTACCTAAATATACTAATTTTCTCTGAGAGACATCTATGCAACTGCCCACTATTTTAGATGCGACACTCTACAGGTGAGCTAGGAAATACCAGATGCGAGCATATGATTAACCAAATGCGAGTTTAGATATCCAGTATGTGACCTTTCTCCCTAGAGGCGATGTAAGAATGACCAGAGGTGAGGCAGAATGCTAAATGCAAATTTACACAACCAGATGTGAGCTAGGACAGACTAAAGGCAACTCTCTGATGTTCTGTCAAGTTTTGTCAATTTTTTAAAGTCTATCTTAGAATACGTGAAGTTTGTCTAATTGTAGATTGTTTTCTGAGACTTTCCAGTGAGTGAAAAACATAACATGTAGTCTTAAGGATTGAATTTTGTTGCTTGTTTGAAGGATTCATCTTTTTAGTGATATTTAAAGAACATCAAGAAATTTTGCATTGTTAGGGGGTGAACAAACACATCCTTAATCCCTAGTGTCTAAGCATAGGATGACCATCCTTGCTCGTGGACTCAGGTACAAACTCAAATGCTAATCAGAATATGGCTATCACCAAGCACATAATGGATCTCGTTATGATATCATATTATCTGACTCCAAACACAAGTGAGGGCACAAAATGATGAGTATATTGGGGAAATTACTATTTTCCTTGCACAAATATTATCACCCTTTCGGGGATGAATCGGGTAGTTTTGACTATAATTTATTGTTTATGATGGGGAAATCTGTTCGAAATGATATCCCATAGGATTTCACAAGGAAAAATTGAGGTGTATAGCCCTATGAGTACTCAAATATGTATACTATCACAAGCAAGATTCAAGCGGCTTTTCTCTACACATACCCAAGCATGTTCAAGGAATGATGTAGAAATTCCAAGAATAAAAATGATTCTGTCTTCTGAGGTTTTAGCCTACAAGGAAGAAATTATTTATAGTGAGTTGGAAGGATTTCCATAAACCTATCCTCACTTGGGTCATTCCCAGGAGATTTTTTCCTCAAACGGAAGGCTCTCTAATGTTTAAAAAGCATAGAATTTCAAGATTTCTGATTCTTCGAAAGAAGAAGAGAATACTCTCCTAGTCCATGTCATTTTCTCCCACAAGCACTTCAACCAATGTTCTTTCCCTCAAATGACTTCACTCACAACTCAATCCCCCATGTCAAGTTTTTGATTCCCCCATTTGGAAGGAAGAGCAAATCCTCTAGTGAGATTGAAAAACAAGCTTAAGTTTGATTTAAATGTTCCTAAATTTATGAAAACACAAGTACTTGAAAGAAAAGTTTGTTTGTTCTTTTTCCATAAGATTTAAATTCTTTGATTGTTCAATTACAATATCCAAAAATTAGACAATGAGGTTCTTTTTCCCACAATATTAAATGACTTGTGTTCAATTTTAAATCAAAGGTAATTATAGTAACTTGTTCAATTGGTCCCACAAAATTTAGTGATTTGTTGTTGTTCAATTACTTTCCCAAAAATGAATTAAACAATGTATTGTTTACCTTGTTCATTTACTCCAAATTCCTCTCAAGTCCTAAATCAACTTTTGAGTTTCTAATTTTCCTTGAAGGAAAAGAGCATACTCCTCTGATTGATTTAATAAATGATGAGAATTGGTATTTAATTTGAAACTTTGAACAATTAAAACCAAGTTAATCCCTCAAAAACCATGCAAAAACAAGTTAGCAATTTCCTTTTCCACCCTTTTTGAGGAAAAAGGTACAGACAACAATCTAAAAAAAACTATTAGGATGTTTAAAGGACAGAGACAGAAAACATTCAAGGACTAGTGGTTAGACTTTTCAAATTGCAACCTTAAAAGCCAGATGCGAGCTTATTTTCCCTAAATGTGACTTCCTTTCCTGAATGTGATCCATAATTCACCAGAAACGATGCAAGAATCACCATATGTGAGCCTTGATTTCCAAGGTGCGAGCCTATTTCCTAGAAGTGATTCAATTTCACTAATGTGAACCTTTATGACAAAAGGGGACTCTGTACCTACAAATAGAGAAGAGAAATTAATCCAAAATGAATAGAAAGTTGAGGGAAAATCTGAGATTTTGCCCCACGGTGGGTGCCAAAAATGTGTGTGTATTTTTGGTTCCGGCAAGCTGCAACACAACACTTCAATAAGTCATTATATTAGTGAAAAACATGGAATAAGCAATCAAATCAAACACTAAAATTGGCTTATTGCTTCCTATCTAAGAGGATTGTGAACAATGATATAATTTCCCTCAGATTATGTATTAATTAGTGACATATACAACTTAGAATGGAAGATTCAAATGAAACTAGCCTATATGCTCAAGAAATGTTCATTTTAACTCTAAAATTGAAGATTATAACAATGCAATGAAGAATTTAAGCTAAAATACATGAAAATCTCTATCAATACTAGCAACATAAGTTTGCAAATTGAAAACTCAAATTAGGGGCCCATTGAGCTTAAAATTCATTCTATTTATAGAAGAATTGGGTGAATGAGAGGTTAGGATTGAAAGTGGAAGAGAGGTGGAGATTGAATATTTGGTGATCCATGTGAGGTGATCCAAGTGATTTCACTCCCATTGGTTAGGGAATTGACTTTCCCTTTTAGAAAATGGAAATGTAATTTAGAATTTATTTAATTCCCTTTATTAATTACTTTAGCCATGTTTTGATTTGTTTTGATTTAGTTGGCTAAGGTAATTAATTTGATTTAGTGATTAAATCACTTAGGAGATTAAATTTTATTTAATGAATTATGCCAATGAATTGAAGAATTGTCTTGACATAATTAGGGGTATGATCACACTTAGGGAAAATAGGGTCTATGGTCAGAGAAAACCAAATAATGGTGGGTCTATGGTCTATGGCTAGCTGAATACTGCCTCACTGCCACAAGCAAAAGAAATATTGTGGGTGCAAACTAGTGGAAAATTTGGAGAGACAACACCTTCCTACTGAGTACATGACAATAGAAGGAGAGGATGAGCAAGTTTTCTTTGTTTCTCAATGTCGGCCATGGGCCTGAAGACAAGGTATGCCTCAGGACCCTTTGCAATTTTCTAATCCTTATATAACCAATTACAAAACTATAATTTTCAAAATCCTTCTCAGTACTCCCAACCTACTTAGAATAATGCCTGGCCTAATGCTTAGTAGAACCAATGGTTTAACCCACAACAAACTCAATGGCCACAACCTCAAAATCAATGATAGCCACCACAGGGAATTGGTAACCATATAACTAGTGGAGAAGACCTCAACAATAGCTTAATCAAAAAATTGGTTATCAACCCTTACCACATCCAGTATCTCAACCTACATTAATGCCACCTCCTGTAGCCACAAGTCCTACTCCAAGGCTAACACAATTACCTGCTCAGCCACAACCCAATCCTAACAACAAGCAAAAAAAAATACCAATGTATGCTACTGATGCTCAATAATACCCTGCCTATGCATTAGAAATAACTGATATTTACTTGAGATATGGTACTACCCTTCCTGCACCAGAACCTCCTATTATAATGGAAGTTCCAGACCTTCCTATAGCATCAAAACCACTTCCAAAAATTGCTTTGCAAAATATAGTTCCACCAGCTAATATATCAAGTCAAACTGATGCTAACACCTCAGTTAATCCTCCTTTTCCTCAAAGGATTAGCATGGGCAAACCTATACCCCAGGAAGAAACACCATTTGATATCCTTGACCAATTGAAAAACATGCATATCCAGATTCTACTATTTCAAGCTATTAAAGGTGTTCCTCTTTATGGGAAAGCCATTAAAGAAGCCTGCCTCAAAAATCCTGGACGTAAGAAAAAGGATCCACAAAAAGTAAATGTTATAGGTCAAATTGGAGATATTATGTTGGGAAAGACAACCATTCCAAAGTACTCTGACCCTGGAAGCCCAGTTGTTGATATTATAATTAATGGTCAGTCTGTGAAGAATGCTCTAGTAGATATTATCACCTAAGGTCAATTTTGTTGGTTATCTAGTTATCCTTGGATGAACTAGGTTAGCCACAACTGATGCTAATATTAGTTGTAGATCAGGTAACATGAAAATATCAAATGGCCAAGCAATCAAGAAGTTATCATTATATCCTCCTAGCCAACCACAACCATATTTGAGTACTCATATTTGGCCAAATTTGGGAGATGAGGAAGAAGAGCTAAACTTTGTTGCTCAACTAATGATGTTACACAAAAAATCATTCCTAAAATGGCAAGAAGATGATGATGTGATTCAAATTATCCTACCAATGACTATGTCATAGAAAAAAAATATTTCTGAAATCTTTGTTCTGCAGTTGTCTACCTATGAGGACTATGTTTTTCTAGTAGGACCTGATATTATCCATCAATTACTACCCTATAAGATATCTACAAGCCCAATACTTGTAGTATCAATGCTTGAGCTAACAACTAATGTGGTGCTCTCTCCTAGCCACAACTATGGATACATGACAGGATTGAGCCCAAAACTCTGTACTCACAAAATTTACATCAATGGAGGCACTCTATCACTTTGTCAACCTCAAAGAAGAATTAACCCAGCCTTAAGAGAAATTATAAAGACTGAGTTGCAAAAGCTACTAGATGCTAGTTTTATTTATCCAATCTTAGAAAGTAAATGGGTTTCACCTTTGGTAATAGTCCCTAAAAAGGGGGGTAAATGGAGAATATGTGTATATTATAGAGAAATGAATAATGAAACAAAGAAAAATCATTTTCCCTTGCCATTCATTGATCAAGTTTTGGATACTTTAGCTGGTAAAAAGCACTTCTCTTGTCTTGATGGATATAAAAGATATAATGAGACTGACATTGCTCCAAAGGACCAAGAAAGGAAAACATTTACATTTCCTTGGCATATGTAAAGTAAATAACCTATCCTATGTTGATTCAAGAAGGAGTGGTTCTAGGATACTTTAGCTGGTAAAAAGTACTTCTCTTGTCTTGATGGATATAGCAGATATAATAAGATTGGCATTGCTCCAAAGGACCAAGAAAAGACAATAACCTATCATTTAACATTTCCATATATAACCTATCATATGTAAAGTAAATAACCTATCCCTCAATAGTGAGAAATGTTTCATGTTGATGCAAGGAGTGGTTCTAGGACACTTCATCTCAGAAGATAGAATCCAAGTGGACCGTACAAAAATTGAGGTAATTCTTACATTGCCTACACCTACTAAGAAAAAATATGTTAGATCCTTTTTAGGACATGATAGTTATTATAGATGCTTCATTCAAAATTTCATTCAAATAGCTAGTCCACTGTACACCTTTCTTACAAAGGAAGCTGAGTTTACATGGACACCAGCCTGTGAGAAATCTTTCTTGCAGGTCAAGTCCCTTCTTAAAAAAACACCAGTACTAAGGGGGCCTGATTGGTCTTTACCATTCCATATACATATAGATGCTTCTGACTATGCAACAGGTGTTGTCTTAGGCCAGAAATCTAATAACCTTGAAAATGTTATTTACTATATCAGCAAAAGTTTACATGAGCCAGAGTTAAAATATACAGTCACTGAAAAAGAATTACTGGCACTAGTCTATGCTTTGAATAAATTCCATCATTATGTAACAAGTTATCCAATATTTGTTCATACTGACCATGCAACAATAGAATATCTTATGAACAAACCAGCCATTTCAGGCAGGCTAGCAAGATGGCTTATGATCTTACAGGAATTTGATATAACAATAATTGACAAGATAGGTAAAGAAAATGTTGTAGCTAATTATTTATCAAGACTCCAGAATGATGACACTGATACCTTTGTGATAGATGATACATTCCCTAATGAATATTTATTCCATATTGCTATCAAGAGCCCATGGTATGCTAATATGGCCAATTACCTTGCAGTTAACAAGATGCCTACACATTTCTCTCCTAAGGACAAAACAATGCTCACTGAGAAATTTTTTCAGTTTTCTTGGATTGAAAATACATTGTTCTATACTGGTCCAGACCAAGTCATGAGAAGGTGTGTACGTGAAGATGAAACATATGATATCCTCCATGCTTGTCACAATGAGCCCCATGGAGGACACTTTGCAGCTAAGAGGACAACTCTGAAAAATTAACAAGTTATTATTGGCCCACACTTCACAAAGATGCAGCTAATTATGCCAGGAAATGTGATAAATGCCAATAGATGAGCCATAAAAAAAAGAATATGAAATGCCTTTACATCCACAAGTGGTTGTCACACCATTTGATAAGTGGGGCATGGATTTTATTGGTCCTATAGACCCCCCATCTAATGGAAATTCCTACATTCTGGTATGCACAGACTATCTAACCAAATGGGTCGAAGTGAAGGAAATGAAGCATGCACATGATCATAAAGTAGCAGAGTTCCTGTATGAAGAAATATTCACCCGTTATGGTGTGCTGAGAGAGATTGTAACTGATCAAGGAGCACAATTCACATCAAACCTAATGAAAACACTCATGAAAGAATACAACATTAGATACAAGAAGTCGTATCCCTACCATCCATAAGCCAATGGTTAGGCGGAAGTCACCAATAGATAAATTGAAGTAATTCTCACAAAATAGTCCACCTGCACCACTGTGATTAGAGTATCCACCTTTCAGAAGCAGTCTAGGCATACAAAACCACATAGAATACAACAACAGGATTCACTCCGTTTGAATTGTTTTATGGGAAAGAAGTCATATTTCCCATTGAGTTCAAGCATAAAACATTATGTATTGCACTGAAGCTAAAAATTTATCTTCCTGTAGCACAACGAGACCATCTTCTACATCTCAACTCTTTGGATGAGATGAGAAAATCTGCATTGGAGTGCACAGAGATAGTCCAAAAATAGAGGAAGAAATTGCATGACTCCCACATCAAGAACAAACAATTTCAAGTAGGTGATTGTGAACTACTATATGATTCTAGATTTCAAGAAACACCAAGAAAATTATAGACAAGATGGTTAGGCCCATATGAAATAGATCATGTCCTCAATAATGGAGCAATCCAGCTGACAAAAATTGATCTAGTACATTTCAAAATATTGGTCAACGGGCATTGAATTCATCTATACCATCAACCCCAAACCAAGGATGACTTCCTGCAACAATTCAGAGACACAAATCCACAAGCATAAAATGTAATACTTCCTGTAGTAGAGGGTGCAAACCTTCTTCCTACAGCTTCAACCTAATGATCCTTCATGTATGCTCATAATAAACCCTTCATTTTATAATGAAGTTTATATTCTCCATTCATTTTCTATATTCTTCTTTCCAACCCACTCCACTTCTCTACCTTCCACCCACACATCCTCCATGTCATCATGTCTTTCCATATTTCTATGCTTTCAATAAGAGCCCCATCAACTGATGCATACCTCTGCAACACTCATTACATTCTCACCACCTTTTTTGCGCATTTGGCAACAAAATGAAAGGTACAAATTTTCTATTTTTTTCACTTTTAGCACACATTTTGGTAATTGTATCTAATATTGCGCATATCTATAATTTGGTATTACGCCAGTTTCTTACCCCATGCTAAGTGTGACAAGTGTGGACACTTGTCTTAATTTCGTAGGGGGCAGGAAAGTGTATTAATTTTTCTATGTCACTACTAGTTGTACCTATCATTCTTCACAAGATTGTCTGTCAATTTAAATCTATACTTGTTCCTTTTTTCATTAATTCCTTTTATTTTTTGCACAAGTGTCATACCGTAACTCCCAAATATCCCTTATTTTTGACTTGATGTGACCCTAAAAAGACATAATCAAGTTATGTGCAAAATACTTGCACTTAAAGCTATAATTTGTTGTTGAAAGTGTCATTATTTCTATTTTCAAAAATAGAGATTGCAAGGAAATATGTAGTGTTAAGTGTAGTTAGAAGCTTAATTTTAGGGTGTTTTAAAAAGAAAGAAGATAAAGAAATTAGGAAGTTGCAGAGTAGAGGAAATTGTGAATTGACAAATTGTAGCAGAATTTGAAGGAAGCATTTGGAACAATGGGAGGGCAGTTGATGCGCCATGAGCCAATGGTCCATACCATTATTCTCACTAATGTAGAAGCAGTCCGGAGATTCAATGCTTGTGGATGGATTGGGTATTTCCTTAATTTGATAGAATTTGATGAGGAAGAAGCCACAAAATTTATGAGCACATTTGAGGAAGGAAAGGAAAATGTATATGGTTTGACGGTTTTGGCAATAGAGGAATGCATTGAAGAAGTGGTTAGATTTACCACAATTGGGGAACATTATCCTAATGAACACGATGTTAGGTCAGCTCAAGCTCAATTCACTCTTCCTTTAGACCCTCTGCTGGAGATAAACAAACAGGGTTGCAAGCGCATGTCACTTCCTCTCCCATTCAAGGAGCTGGCAATGCACATTATAAGGTACCTCACCTATTAGGGAAGGTTTTCCCATTTGCATGCACACCATTTTAAATTTCTTATCTATGTCAGACATAATGTTTTAGTAAACATTCCAAATTTTCTATATAATATGATGAGCATTTGTGCCAAAGAAACCCAGAAAGGAAATACAAATTTTGTTTCTCACCATGCCCTAATTAAATTGTTAGTCAAAAAATCCCTTAGAGATGTGACTCCTTTGGCATGGGAATAATTTGTTTGGTTTAAAAATTTGCAACCCTAAGAAAAACTTGCTGAACAACCTATTAATGATAGTGCAAAACCCTCTGAGCCAGCTGATGAAACAACTACCCAAGAAGGAGAACTTGAAAATCTTGAGGAAAATAGACCTTCTCCTACTCTCAAGGGAAATGTACCTACATCTTCCCAAAAGAAAGGAAAAATAAAAGCTGATGAAGGAACTTTAGTTCTTTTGAATGAACCACAAAACCCTACAGTCTTAAAAAGTAAGAAAAGGAAGTCAGCTCCTACATCAACTAATCTTGCAGTAGAGAGACCAAAGAAATCTATTAAAAAGAAAGATATAGAGGTTGCAGAGATTCCCTTGTGGAGAAGCTCTCAGATGAGAGGGAAAATTCCACAAGTTTCCCCGAATAGTCAATCTATTCCTTTAGAAAAACCTACCATGGATCCCCATGTTGAGTATGTTCTAGATAATTCCCCAAATCGACCAGAAATTCTAGAGCTTTCTCAGAATTTAAATGATTTATGTGATAACGAGCCTCCCACATATTGGAGTGAACCTGGAGAAAGAAAGCAAAGTGTTCAAGAAGGTAATCAAGAAGAACTTTGGTTGCCTCAACCATCAGCTCACTCTCACTTTCAAAGTGCAATAGTGCCTTTTCGGAGAACTTGGTTCACTAACTATTTAGAGTAGGCCTATAGAGAAAAAATGAGACAAAATACTTAGCCAGAAGAGTTTGGACCACTTACTCTACAATCCATTCTTTTGAATTTGTACAATCAAATTGTTATTAATACAACTCTATGGAAGGAAGAGAGAAAGAAGATGTAAAGAGTGATTAATGATCAATAGGAGGAAATAGAAGACCTGAAGGAGAAAATGAAGAGATGAAAATAAAAGATGGATCATGCCTTAAAATTGGTTGACCAAATTATAGATTCCATGCCTCCTCCTAGACTATATGTCATTTTCTTGAAAGAGAAATTCCTCTTGTTCCAATTAATGATGACTATGAAAGATAAAGATTATGAGTTTAAGACAGCTCATTAATTCTATGGTTTGTACCAAACCCTTCCTGTCTAGCAAAAAAACTTACTTTGTGAATTGTATCTCCATAAATTCATCATTCCTGAAGAGACTAATTGGAATCCTTTGTTTCACATTGGAGACATACATCTAAGAGACTTGATGTTATGGATGCATAATGAAGCCAATTATGATAGGCAATTAGATAATTACATGGACCAAGAAAAATAGGAACAATTACCCTAAAGGCTTGAAAGTAGTAAGCCTAATGTTCTACTAAGGGGCTAGTTTAGTCTCACTTATGGGAGCACAAAAGTAGAAACCATGAATAGAATTTTTGTTGTCAGAGAAGAAGTCTACATAGAGCATCAAGGGATGTCCTACTTCACATTTTAAAGAGCCCTAGCTGGTGCCAGAAATAGATGGAATAGGTTGCTAGAGTTTTTTAAGAAAGCTGAACCACATAGTCCTCTCAACCTTGAAGCAACAATTCACCGGGCACCTAAATACATACAGTTAGGAAGACAAATCTGGTGTGAGCTCTGGTGTCCCTTGATAATTCATCCACCAATTCTTCTATGGTCCCTATATGACATTAATTCTACAAAATTGGACCATCTATAGGAATATTACAAGATGGACTTATGGGAGAAAACCAGAGGATTCTATTACACCTTCAAAAGCAGAAGGAGAGGAAAGACTAAAGTTAGAGAATTCAAAGGAGTTGCAAAGAAGAGTAATGCTTAAGGACAAGACTTATGCTTATAGGGGTAAAATGATGGGACAATAATTTTTCTCTATTTTATATTGATTTTATGCTCTATTTTAAGACATTTCTAAAATACTTGTGAAATTTTTAAGTATTTGAACTTATGATCATGCTATAAGTATAGTTAGAACCACCAAAACCTATGGGTAGATAGTAGTGACATACTTTGCTAAATATTATATATATGCCATAGTATTTCATATAATTGTTTGAATGTATGTCCTAACATTTTGATTAATTTGAATAGTTGAAAACTTGAATATACATGCATGTGCTACTAATCTGCCAGAAAAGAGGAGTGGCTTGAGAGTGGATTGACAACATTGATGAGGAAATGATGAAGTCCAAGATGCGATGAGGAGAACCATTACAACACCATGGGACATGCCTACTAAATTGAAGGAACTATCATTTAAGGGAATATAGGAACACAACTATGCTATATTTTCTCTGTGGTCAATACTCTGTTGAAGCGGTTATCCAGTCTTTATGATATTTTGTCGTGGGCTGTTACATTCCTCTTTCTTTATGGCATGAATCATTGAGACCTTATCTTCATGTTTTAAATAAATATCAATCCTCTATATAAAGGGATATTATTTTTAGATTGTAGTGCTAGTTTTTGGATGATACCATTGTTGCAATTAAAAGCAAAGCTACTCTTTTAGTTTTGTGCATTGCTTCACTATGATGTAATCAATTTTTATGGAAATATAATGGAGTGATTTTGAGTTATATTCTATGTTAGTAGTTAGATGAAGCCTACTAAGGGGGACCACTTGGAAGGTGGATTAGAGTAGACTAGGTTAAGTTTGTAAATCAACATTTACAACATTTCAATTAGAATTTACTGTTTCCTCCTACAACATTATAACTCATGTATGTTCCTACAACACATGAAAGAATAGTTATAGTGAATGCTTTGGGTTGATAGAATAGTTTAAATTTGAGCTTATAGTTTTCATCATTAATTTCATTAGGTAGTTGTGTGTGTTTACTTTCTTGCAGAAAAAGCGTAAGTCTCTTCCATGTATTTTCCTTCTTACAGCTTAAGTGATATGACTCTATGAGAGACTTAGTGCACAAATTGTGCTGTTGCATTTCAAGTATACATCCCTAGGTTGACAATTCAAATGCACTTTATGATAGGGAAAATAATTCTTAGTTTAATACACTATTCCTAGGAGAATATTTGGCAGGATTATTATTCTGTGTGTGAATATTATACTTGCAAGCTGCAACACAACACTTTAATATGTCATTATATCAATGGTTAGAACTATGAAAATCAAGTGGAAAGCATAAATAAACCATCAAAATTGATATATTGATTTCTATCTAAGAAGAGTATGATTTAAGCTATAATTTCCCTTAGATTATGCATAAATCAGTGACATATTCAATCTTAGAACAGAAGATTCAATGAGAAAATGAAGCTAATTGTCATGCAAAGATTCATTTTAAAGCACAAATGAAGATTATTTAATTAGCTATGTGAGATTATGAACTAAAATGGACAACATAAGAGTGAATTTTGAATTCTAGAAATTAGAGCAACATAAGAGT
The DNA here is from genome assembly GCA_018584345.1 of Thuja plicata. NCBI lineage: Eukaryota > Viridiplantae > Streptophyta > Pinopsida > Cupressales > Cupressaceae > Thuja > Thuja plicata. The sequence goes on from MU223271.1 coordinate 242,996, forward strand.
GTAATTTAAATTCTAAGAATTGGGGCTAATTGAGCTCAAAATTCAACCCTTTTATAGAAGAATTTGAGGAATGAGTGGTTGAGATTGATTTGTGAAGAGAGGTAGAGATTGAATTTTTGGTGATTCATGTGAGTGAAATCTCATTGGTCCATGGATTGACTTTCCATGTGTAAGTGATGAGTTGCAATTATAGGATTTATTTAATTCCTTCTAGTTAATTACTTTAGCCAAGGATTTAATTGGGTTGATTTGATTTAAATATGCCAATGTAATTAATGTGAGTCAGTGATGAAATCACTTTGATTTTTAGGAAATTAAATTGATTTTAATGAATTATGCCAATAATTGAATAGTTGGATTGACATAATTAGGGGTATGATCATATTTAAGGAAAATAGGGTCTCTAGTTAGAGTAGACAGAATTAGGGTGGTTACATTTGCCCCTCTTTAAATTAATGTGCAAGAAGTGCATTGATTCCAAGAATGTCTGATGTTGACTTCAAAAAGTTTAAGAATTCCGCTCTTGATTGAATGAAATATAGCTAATGGTATCAGTCTTGCACTTGATTGAACTAAGACTGATGGCATCAAATTTGAACTTGATCGAAAAAAAGTCAATTAATCAGAGATCTAAAGATACCAATTTTGAACTTGATCAAACAAGAATTGATAATACTGACTAAAAAATTGATCGAATGAAGGTCAATATAAAGCTGCAGAGAGCTATGAGGTATCAATTTTGAAATTGATTGAACAAGAATTGGTAATATTGACTCCAAACTTGATCAAAAAAAGGTCAGTACAAAGCTGCTGAGGGATTGATAAAGATCTAAGAGATTGTAGGCATAGATATCTGTCTTGTTTAGCATTGAAGCCTTCTATCCAAAAGTCCCAACTTGATCAAAGGAAACTGCCATGCCCCTAGTCTTTTGATGATGAAGTCAGTTTTTCTATTTGAACAAGAATTTGATTGATTTTGAGTGTGATCACGCCCCCTCAGGAATGAAATTGAAGGAAATAGAATAAAATCACTCTTTAGAATGATAGATAAATGGAACAGGTCAATTGGATCAAGAAAGAATCAATTAGAAGATGAAATGAAGTGAAAGTGTGTTAAGAGAAAACATAATTTTACCAAGTTGAATACTTGAAAATGTAAATATTAAGTCTGAAAAAATGATGTATGACCAAGATTTCAATGAGTGATGTGAAATTAAGTGAAAGAGAACCCAGAAAACTGATTGTGTAAAGCTTGCGAATCATTTTCTGAACATATAAAGCAATTCTGCATTTGGAGGGGACTGTCGTAAATTTTTTACTATGTTGTTGAAAATATTTTCCTTGCATTTGATTTCATTCTTGATTGATCTAAGAAGAAAAAAATTGAATTTTGATAGTGTGGGAAGAGTCCCAGAGCTTCTGGAAAACTCAAAAAGGTCAATATAAGTCTCAAAAAACACTTTTTACCCCTTCATTTTCACTTTTATCCTTATTAAATCCTTGAGATCTACGGAGAAGATGGCAGTCCCTCTGGAGAGTCATTGATTCAAGCTAGCATGTCATCACTAGCACCTAGCCCACTATGCACAGTTGGTGAGTACATCGAGACCTACCTTTTTACACTTTTTGATTTTCATTTTGTTACTTTTTGCACTAGTTAGGAGCCTTTCAATTCTAAGTCGCATTTGGTGTCCTAGATTTCATCCAGTCAATCTCATGTTGCATCTAGTTTTCTTGCAAAATTCCAGATTGCATCTTGTAAAAATAAAGTTGTTTTCTATTAGGCATCAGAGCATCATTTTTAGGATTTTCTATCCAGTTTTTGAATTGTGTCATGTCCTGTGAAAAAATGGTCACATCCTGTATCATGTGTTGCATCCTGTCAAAACAAGATCATTTCCTAGATTCTGCATCACATCCAGTAAATTGAGGATCACATTCGGGATTGGAGATTGCATCCAAGAAAATCAGTGTCATTTTTAGTAGGAGTTAGTTTGTGCAAATTTTGACTATTTTTCCTCTTTGTGATGGCTAAAAAGACTTAGCTGTTAGATTTTCTGCATAGTTATCATAGCTAGGATAGTGATGTAAATCTATTATTGTGTGCTTGATAGATTGATTTCTAGGTTGTGTCATTTTGAGGACCTCATCCTGTACAAGTCCTTGCATTATCACGCTCCTTGACTGATGCAGAGCTTTAAATTATTGGCTATCTTGGTTTGACATCTTTGATAAATTTACCCAACATTAGGTTAAATTGAGGGTTGTTGACTTCTCTTTGCAAGAGATGGCACTCAGAGTACAACACCTTCCATCTCCTAACTAACAAGATGACAATCACCCCGAAGGATCTATGGCATATCCGACGCATTCCTGTAATGGGACAGGAGGTTTAGTTTGAGTTGCGCTTGACTATAGTGATTGCATCTGTGTGGAGGTATTTTTCAAATTCATCCATAGTCCAGAGATATCTGACTTGTGACTACATGATCAATCACCATGATCAGTTACCTGTATATCTTGCTGGGTTGATAGGCAATATTTTGATGCCAAACTGAGGACAACATGGGTTCATGTGTGGTTGGGTGGAGACTTTGGATCATATGGTCATCTCTACACACCGATTTTGCTAGGGGAGCTACATACTAGCACATATGTATAGAGAAATACATGAGACCGTGGATGCGTAGTCTTGTAGTATGACTGTTGGGATCCTGATTTTATAGATTTGGGCTTGGGAGCACATCCAAGTGACAGAGATGATTGTTGATAGGCAGAGAGCACAAGAGGAGCCCTATGTGCATATGTATTCAGGTTTCATCTAGCAGCCCCATCTGGGTAAGATGGAATACTGGTGGTGGGTCCTCGATGATGTCAGAGTGTGTAATGCCCTGCTAGGCAATCTGAGAGGACAAGACATAAAATATCTATAAGATGCAAATATATATTTTTTTGTTTAACTAGAATAATATTCATCATTGTACTTCATATCTCTAAAATAAAATAAAAAATACTTTTCTACAACTTGAATGCAATATTTATTCAACTTAAGTCTTCACAGGTTCCCTAATGTCGCTACTAAAGCAACATTATCTAAACTATTTACATGCATAAGATAGCCATTTAATTATGAGCTTAAAAGATCTACATTAATTTTAATGCACCAAGGTAAATTTACCTAACACATAAGTTAATCATCTAACATCATCATTCCTTTTATCAACTGATACCATTAGATCATATTGATTTTATAAATATCTATTATCCTTTGTACCACTTTCCTCTAAAAATTTAGGTAAGAGATTAGTATTAATAAGGTAGACATTATGATAGGTACTTCATTAACCCATAAACATGAACCAACCATTAACATTACTATCGAGTTACTATCTTGTTTCATTATTTCATAACTAATCATTATTAATAATTCCAATCACTAACCTACCATTTCTCAACAATTTCCTTTGATCCTTTCATCAAGAGAGAATACATTATTGTGCCAGTACATCATTAAATATGACTAAAACTAAGATTATTTCCTTTATATATGAACAACATAAGAGAATAGGAGAAATAACATAAACACTTTCTTTTAATGCTAATAACATGTCCAATATATCATATACTCTTTTCCCTTTCTTTTACCTAGGACTACCCATTCCTTAATACACTGCTTTGAATTTAGATTACATCAATACTTCAAGATTCTTTATAGGAGATTACAATTAAATGAATAAAAATACATAAATATCTCTCAACATAATAAAATATCCAATAGGAAGCCTTGAAATGCAGATCGGGAAAGGAACATGTGCTAGGATCATCCAAAGAACCTGTCATGCCCAAAATTTCGCACCCAAAAATGCAACAACTTTTTTTTTTAAATAAAATTAAAGTCAAGAGGGTCTAAGGAGAATCATGAATATGTGTCAACATCCCTTAACCCTAGACATCTTCTAAAGTTTTCAGTTGCACAAGGTGACGTTTAAACATAAGTTTGACTAGGATTAATTTTAGGATAATACTCAAGGATTAATCAAGGTGAGGTTATAAGGTTTTGCATGTCATCCACTAATTTTATAATAGAGTTTGATGATGTGGTGAAAAAGAAAAAGGATCCCTTATCTCTGCCTCCAGGGTCATTCAAAAATTCTGATTTGCTTGAGCTTAAGGATTCTGTGTTAAATTAACCCACTAGGTTAAGGCACTTCATAATATTATTTTTATAATAGTTAGTATACTGGCCACATATATTGACCACATAAAAATAACATTAAGAGTCCCTATATTTTTATTTAAAAACTTTAATTAAGTTCACCCTCTCAAAATATTAACCAATTAATTATTCCTATTTAATATTAAATTTTAATTTAATCGTATTATTAATGACAGAACAGAAATAATATTTCAAAGATATTTTACTAACTTAAATGTTTAAGATTAGGTGAACGGTTTAAGGAATTAAAATCGTCGTTTGTTGTCGAAAGCTTAATTCATTTTCAAGGTCATAATAATTTAAATTATTAGATCTTTCTAGATGTTAATTAGATAATTGTAACACAATCTGCCCCATAAATTTGCTATACATTAATCTATCAAAATTAGATGAAATAATTTAATAACTTACATTTCCCTATCATTGACTTAATATTCATCATTTATATTACTTACCAAATTCACCTCTTCAACCACCAAAAGAAATAACCCATTAAATAATAGCTTAACTAAAATACTTAACAACACACTAAATAAGGGAATGAATCTTCCCATAAAAGGAGGCAAAAAGATAAAAGAAAATGAATTATACTTAGAGGGAGGAAAAAAAGTTTCCCCCTCTTTTCCATCTCAAAATTGAAATGCCTAACTCTAATTTTGAAATTAGAGTTAGGGTGGCATATGAAGTTGACAAAAGAAATTTTTTTTTTGTTTTCTCCTTCATTTCGACTCCTCCCCAAACCCTAATTTTTTTTTATACTCATTTCTTTTGTTGCAGGTCAATAATGGAGGATAGATGAACAATAAAACTTGTATATATATATATATATATATATAAAATCAACCCTAGCCGAATAAGCAATGCGGCGGAATAGAGCAGAGCCCGCGAGGGAGGCGACGCAGTTAATAACTGCAGACTGTGCTTTTTAAAGCACGGCGGGTCGCGGTTTGAAGTCTGCTGCGTGGTTTACTTTGGTGGCGGGGGTTAGTGTGGCTGAGCTGACCCATGGGTGGTGCCGCCCCGACAGCCCACCACAGCGGCGATAGAGCCACCGACTGTGGTGGTTGCACCCACCACAGCGGCGACAGAGCCGCTGACTGTGGTGGTTGCGCCCACCACAGGCTGCCCACATACAATACAGTGTCACAGGGGGGTTGGGTGGCTACGACCCCCTCCCCCAAATCTAAAATTTTT
>MU223271.1:279124-293638 GCA_018584345.1 Thuja plicata
TTTTCAACATGTGAGATAATTGAATTCTTTTTTAATTAAGAATTGCTTTATTTGATGAAATTAAATTAATTTAATTGGAAGAATTTAATTAGTAAGTTTAAATATTTGGATTTAAACTATAGGAAATTGAGTTTAATTAATTAAATGATGGTAATTAATCAATTAAAGCTTAATTAATTAAATAAAATTAATTATTTAATTAATTTTGGGGATTGGATTAGATGATTTGAGAAATGAATTTAGAAGAAAATAGATGATTAATTAATGATTAAGAAACCATTAATTAATAGATGAAAATTAGTGTTTTTAATGTAAAGTCACAAGCCTGTCCATTTTAGGGTGTCTACAGGTGTAGTATACAATTTCTCATGTCTGTACCAGTGATCATGGAAGATAACTCATGTCGCCTCCTACTCAAGGCATCAACGACCACATTCTCTTTTCCTTTGATATAATGGAAACCAAAGTCATACTCCCATAAGAACTCCATCCACCTCCTCTGCCTAGCATTAAGGTTCGGCTGAGTGAATATATATTGCAAACTCTAATGGTCTGAATGAAGCTCAAATTGATGTCCCAAGAGAAAGTGTCACCATCGCACTAAAGCATGCACTACTGCCGCAAGCTCAAGGTCATGGGTAGGGTAATTGATCTCGTGAGTCTTAAGTTTCCTAGACTCGTATGCTATAGCTTGCCCATCCTACATAAGTACTGCCCCCAAACCATCCAAGGAAGCATTTGTACAGACTACAAAGTCTGATGTAGGTTCTGGCACTGCTAAAATATGTGCAATGGTAAGTGCTTTCTTGAGTTCTTGAAAGGCCCTCTCATACTTCTCCATCCATTCAAACTTCTTCCCCTTTCACTGAAGTGATGTGATAGGATGAGCCACTCTAGAGAAACCTTGTACAAACTGCCTGTAATATCCTGCGAGACCCATGAAACTTCTGACCTCGGTCACAGAAGTAGGTGTCGGCCAATTCATAATGACATTAATCTTAGATGGGTCCACTGAGATCCCATCCCCTGAAATAACATGGCCTAAATATCAAACCTCTATTCTGAAAAGGGTACATTTAACAAACTACCATACAACTGGTTATCCCTTAGGCACTGTAGTACCTGTCTCAAATGCTCCTTGTGTTCCTTCTCATTACAAGAATAAATCAGTATGTCATCAAGGAAGACAACCACAAATCTATCAAGGAAAGTGCAGAATACCCCATTCATGAGGCTCATGAACATAGTAGGGGCATTCGTAAGACCAAAAGGCATGACAGTAAACTCATAATGTCCGTATCTAGTCTAAAAAGTTGTCTTGTGGATATCACTTTCCATGATTCTCAACTGATGGTACCCTGATTTAAGATCTATCTTGGAGAACACATGGGCACCCTACAACTGATCGAACAAGTCATCAATCCTAGGTAGTGGGTATCGATTCTTAATGGTTAACTTGTTTAACTGCCTATAATCCATACACAATCTAACTGATCCATCCTTCTTTTTGACAAAGATAATTGGTGCACCCCAAGGAGAGACACTAGGTCATATGTGCCCCTTCTCAAAGAGCTCCTCAAGCTGAATCTTGAGTTCATTAAGCTCATTAGGAGACATTCTGTAAGGTGCCCTAGATACTAGTGTAGCACCTGGCATAAGGTCTATATGGAAATCAAATACTCTATGGGGAGGCATACCGGGTAATTCTAAAGGAAACACATCTGTAAATTCCTGTAACATGGGATGATCATCAAGAGTAGTTTCCTTTTCTGCTTTCTCATCCCTATCACTGATTGTGATGGCAAATAACTGGCACCCTTTTTGCATGCACCGCTTAAGCTGCATAGCAGAAATCATACGAATGGATACTGCCCTCTGAACCTCTGGGATTACTATAGCATTACCATTATCATCTAAAAATTCTACCTTCTTTTGCTGACAATCTAGCTTGGCCTTGTGTGCAAAAAGCCAATCCATGCCAAGTACTATCCCATAGGATCCAAGAGGAGTGATACAAAGATCTAAAATGGTGGTCATGGAACCAATCTATATCTGGCAATCCTTAACTAAGGAAGTGATGGGTACTCTAGAACCTGAGGCTAACTCTACCTCCCAACTAACTTCTTGTCTAGCTGCCACTAGCCCACAATGCTCCACAACCAATGGAGAAACAAAATAATCTATAGAACCTAAATCAAATAGAATAGTAACTCTTTTACCTCCAATCATACCTGTAGTCTCAATCGCAGTAGCCTGATGTTCTGCCTGGCGGTTGTCAACCGCTGCAAAAACTCTATGGGATCTACCCATATCACCAATAGTGGGCTCTAATGCTGCAGTGCGTTAACCATGTCCTTGAGGGAATTCCCTAGCCAAGTGCCCCATGGCACCACAAGAATAACATGGCCTTCGAGTCTGAAACTGGGTACCCCGAGGTCTAGAATACTGTGAGCCCCCTGTCATGCTAGAACCACTATAACCACCCCTAGAGGTTTGATAAGTCCTAGATGGGGGTGCCGATGATGCCTGTGACTTTTGGTCCTTTCTAGGAGCTTGTGACTGCCACTATTTGGCCTTGGAGCCCTGGTTCCCTTGAGGGGCCTTCTATTTCTGTCCCTGATATGACTGCTGCTGAGATGGGGGGGATTTGTAAGATCCTAAAGAATGCCTTTTATTATTCTGATTGTTGTTGTTATTCCCTTTCCAATGTGTTTTCTAATACCCTAAATTCCTTAATACAATACTTTGAATTTAGATTACATTAATACTTCAAGATTCTTTATAGGAGATTACAATTACATGAATAAAAATACATAAATATCTCTCAACATAATAAGATATCCAATATGAAGCCTTGAACTGCAGATCGGGAAAGGAACATGTGCTAGGATCATCCAAAGAACCAAAAAAAATACCTTGATTTAAATATTAACCACCCAACCACATGGGACCAATAGGCCCACTCCCTTGAGCTAGGAGATAGAACCAAAGGCCCATGCAAGAGGTAACAACTAGGACATTCCTAAGGTGCTGATAACTTTTCCCCAAATTCACAACACAAAAAGGAAAGACAAGAAGACCACAAGGACTACCAGAGGCATGATAAAAATTGGTAGGGAATCTAAGATACAAGCTAGGTGAGTGTCATCGCATAGCCCTCACCCCTTGGGTTATCCTGGTAAGCCACTCTGGGCCCCGGCCCCCAAGTAGGCACAAGCAGAACTGAACATCTCTCATAGGGATGAGACTGTTTGATTGTGATATCACAATAGAACCTTCTCCCACTTCCATTCATAGCCAATACTAGCACTACCGATATGGGTGAGGCTTATCTTAGTTAATGTGTAGTACCCCTTCCCATAATTTTATTAATGTTTTCACTGGATTAAACAACTCACCAGTGGGTTATCCTGGTACTAGTCACTTAGGGCCCCAACCCCTCACTATGAGCCACTCACCTAGTGTACTTAGGTTCCCTAACCTACATAAAAACATCATAATAAAATAATAGATCCATAATCTAGTATACAAGATTTCATATCAATATCATAACAACATTTGATTGAGTTTAGGAAAACATATGTTGTCCCTAGTCCACTGGACAACCCTAAACCCTGATATGACATTCAGAATATTCCAAACACATAAGAAGACATCAAAGTGATATTATAAACATATTAAAAATACACATAGATCCAACCCAAGAAATAAAATCCCTAATAGCCTCTGGTAACCATGCAAAAACTCTAAAACTTGGTAATGTTCTTAAATTGATATATTTCCAGAAAGGATTAAATGCAAAGAATAGAAATCATATAACAGTTGCCAATATCTTTCAAAAAACCAATAATAAATCCAATCTCTTTTTTTGGGATTTAGGTAATATCATTATATACTCTCAATGTAATTTTGGTGACGATCCAACGGTGGGAAAGAGGGTTATGACTTATGGTTTAAAATAGAAAACTCTGGTTAGGGTTCAGACCTACCTTCATTAAAATGATTGTAATTATCACAAAACACAATAAAAATGACCCAAACCAATTTGAAATGAAATATAAGACATTAGAGGATATATGATATCAAATTTAGACTTTTATATTATCATAATATTTTGTAGCATACAAATACATTTGACAAAAAAATCAGAATCAAGAAATGACAGTCACAATCTGCCAAAATGTCAATCATAAGGAATTAATTCGACCCTAAAAATAAAATCAGAGAGATACCCATTTCAGATATGGTAATTTTAATTTTATAAAAATAATTTATAAAAACCATAGATGAAATCTACATTATTATAATAATAGATCTCCAAAAATGGGTTGCTAAAAACCCTAGGAAAACACATGACAATTTTCGCAAACAAAAACTCTAAAATTTTAAACAACAAAAAGAATGAAAAGTATAGATATAATACATCATTAAAATATGTAAATAGATCCATATTTTATCATATAATTTAATCAAACAATAAATTCAATCCATACCTCAAATCCTACGAAGATTCAACCGAAGGAGACAAAAGAGGAAGACAAATCCAAACTTGAGATGCATCCTTCAAACCCTATCCATTTTCATAAATATCCATGAAATAAATCACCAATCCACAAAAATGAATCCCTCTCTCAAAAACTGAAACTCACAAAAATTTCTCTCTCCCAAAAGCAAAGATAACCATAATTCATAAAGAAATATGCTTACAAACTCTCCCTCACATCTCCTAGGTTTTTCTCCAAAATATCCATGAAAGAAAAGTCATCCTCCCCTCCATGATTCAGCCTCCAAAAATCTCCCTCTTCAAATTAAACCTAGTGCATATAAATATATATCCAAAGGTTGTGAGGAAAGGTAACCAACTCCCAACTAACTCTTAACTAAAGGGCATTATTAAATAACTTAATATAAGAGTAAACTCACAACTATATATTACTCAAATATACTATAATAAATATTTTATATTCATTCATACATATATGTACTATTTTTTAACATGTTACATAAGACATTAATAATTATATCAACAGCGGGCCTGGGGGCCTGGCTCAGTTGGCTAAGTAATTCCGTTGTGGCTCTGCGGGTCACAAGGTCCAATCTCCCCCTGCCCGTTGTTATTGTACCCGATTCATAGCTCCGATTAAAAGCGTGAATTGAATAAATTTTCACCCCTCCAAAAATTAAAAAAAAAAAATTACATCAATATCTATATATACATAACATATCCACATTATTAATAAATAACAATTGAGAATAATATACCTCGCATTAATTATTAATAATACTATACTTTACATAAATCTCAAAATATACACCATCAACAATATCTAAAATAATTAAAAAGTAATCACATATAAATTATATATATATATATAGACACACACACACACACACACATACATATATGTGTGCACCCATATACATATATCTATATATATTTATATTGATACATGCCAAATACCAAACACTTTAATCTATATGATTATGAAGCAATAGATCACAACATCATTATTACATGTTTATAATTACTATAGGATATAGCACCGATGTAGAATAAAATCACATGCCTCAAAATAAATCTAATCATCCAAAGAGGCTATAATGATCAACTAAGAAACATATCAAGGTAACCACAAGATCAAACAAGGTCAACCAAAGTCAACAAGGAAAGTCGATCCAAATTCCTGACCAAGCATGAAGCTCTGAAACACAACATAGAAAGATTAACTAAGAATAATACCAAAAAGGATAAATAAATAAAATGAGTAAAAAAATCACACAACCAAATGAATGCAAGTGACCACAAGGCACCAATTACAACAATTCCCAACCGAGTGTGTTGGATCTGGGTTTCTTCACCCAAAGGTTGACTGACAAAGAAGGAACCCTAATATTCCCAAATTGGAATAATTAAAAAGGAAGACTCATGCAATGGGCCTTAGTACTATCTCCATAACAACAACCATCAAGGATTTGAGGGCACATTCAGACCTATGAATCCAGGTGAAGTTGATGCTTGGTACCTGCAAGCCTGCATCACAGAGGAGAAATACATGTGCATAGATATACCTATAAGAAGACATTGCAGACAGATAACCAAGATCAATACATCATGTGGACCTTAGCTATGTGGGTAACTACGACTTCATCTTGAATCATGCAAACACATCATGTATATATACACACACACCAAGCATGTAGCATCATCCTAGTGAAGGTTAGAATCTTGAGCATTGGGTTAGTATCTAATCAATACTAATAATAAATCAACATAATCATGAGACATATCCCAAATCATCAAGTGACACACAAGATTCATCAAAAGTAACCTTAACAGAAGAAAATATAAATAATCACTTATATATATCCATATATATCATCCTAACTATATTCACAAAGGTGTTGAAGCTCCTCAATACATACATAGAGATAAATACATACAAAAATTATACCTTTAGATAGTATGTCTGATATTAGAATCCTCGAGTGCTGGTTTATGAAATCATTATAAACAAACTATAGGAATAGATCAAAGAAGTATCATGAATAGCTTAAGCTGTAAGAAAACATTAAAAGATCTTACTTCATTCAAAAACACAAAACTTACATTAGGGTTAGAGGGGTATTACAGAGTGGTTGAGTGGAGACTGTATTTAAATTGTGAGGAGTGGACCTCAGATAGGTGACATATGCCTTAGTTTTTTCAAAGAAGGTACTTGATCGGCTAGACATGGTACATTATAGAGAGATTCATTGTTACCCGTTGTAATATAAGAAAATGTAACATAAGAAATGTAAGGGGTGTAAGATGTAAAATGGATGGGGATTGATGGATTGTTATGTGTAAGAAGGATAAGATGTTCCTTTTAACCTCAAATACACAAAGGAAGTATCCAAATTGATTAACCCCAAAGGAAGGATCAATGCATAAATGAATCAATCGATTGGAAATGAGAATAAAGAGGAAGACCTTAGATTCCATTTTATAGAAGAGAGTGTGATAGATTTAGAAAGATTAAAAACTTTAATTGAAATGAATTAACGATAAGTACTAACCTCAAAATTCTATAGATCTGAAGAATGTTGTTTTCGGGTGCCTGTACTGAGTTTTTGAGAAATTTGCAACTGGATCTGGAACAAAAAAGTAGAGATGAAAAATCTGGAACAGAAAAGAAGAGATGAAAAAAAACCCAAAAATCTTTTTTCGATCTAGCTCAGTTCCGATTTTGACCCAAAAGTCAATGTCACCTTTGACCCTAAATTTCTAATTTTGACCCTGAACAAAATGTTGATTCTGACGTAGAAATGAATGTCACCTTTGACCCAGAATTTCTGATTCTGACTTAGAATCTCTGATTCTGACCTAAAATCTCTGAGAGAAAATCAGTTTCTAGATTTCAATAGTTTTCTAAAAAGGGTATCCAAATCTGCACTCCAATTCGTTGCTCCAAACCTTTCCCTACAATAATTTTTTTTTGTTTTTTGGGGGAGGGGTTTTCCTTGGTTAAATCTTGATTTTGGAATTAACCTCAAAGTATAATTAAAATTTCATAAGTAAAACAAAGTAAATGAAAAAATTCACCCTACTTGTATAGAAACCCTTGTGGCGGATTTGAATCCATGGATCCACAAGTATGTATGCACCAAATGGATGTAGAATGTAAAATTTTAGATGTAGGATGTCTCAAATCAATTTCTTGTAGATCTTCATCACCAATCTTGAATGGATCTTTTATTAGGAAGAGGCTTGGAGGAATGTGGATGGAGAAATCTTCAACAAGAGGGCTCCATAGAGCTTTGAATCCTTCAATGGCTACCAATGGATCTCCTTGATGAATAAATGCTTGAATGTCTTTGAATTCTTGAATATTTGATAGTAGATGCTTTTTTCAATAGGTCATACATAAATTTTGGATGGATGGAATAGCTTCTTGTGTCTTAGAGAAAATGAGAGGAGAAAGCTTCCTTATATATGAATCTAGGGCACAATCTTCTAGAGAGGCCTACATAGAAGAATTAAATTCCAATTAGAACTATATCCCTAGAAGTGGACCTATATTAAATATAATTTAAGAGTTGTCACTTCAAAGACCAAAACAACCGACCCAGAAGCGGGAATTAAACCTTTCTGAAGCCCGACATCCGAAAACCCTGAAATCATGAAATCTGGACCTTGGGTCAGAAAAAGGTTGATTTTGACCTAGTTCAAGGTTGAGTTCAACCTTGACCTAGGTCAAGGTCAAGGTTGACCTTGACCCAGAAAGGTCTATTTTGACCCTGAGGTCAAAAACCTCACTTTGCAGTTTAGGGTGCCAGAAATAGGCTTGAGAAAAAGTGGGAAATGGGGCAGAACAGGGGAGAAATCCAGATCCAAGTTAGAGACCCATTCAAGGTGCTTGACATAACCCCAAACCACTTACTTAGAAGGATAAACTAGTCTAAAATGGAAGTGCTTCCATTTTCTGACTATACATTTAGCCCCAACTTTAGCAAGAGTATGGACTTGATACAAACTCTTGGTAAAGGAGATCATGAAGAAAAGATAACCTTATTGAAATTAAAAGGGACAAAGGAATCCTCAAGCCCCCAGGGAATTAAGTATTTATCAACCCTAAGATCATGATAAGAGAGACATCACCAGTTAAAGATAAAAAGAGAGAGGGTGCGAATACCTCGCCCAATGAGAACTTATGTCCCATCGTGAACCACACAAGGAAACAGTACAACTAGAAAGATGGAGTCGAATCGCCTAGTGAATGTGGCTATTCACTAGTCAACTCATCATGAAGATCTAGTCTTAAGGACACCTTCCAACCTTAAGGGATCAAAACATTGTAAATTGAAATTGGAGGGATCAAGAGATCCGTATAAATTTAAACTGTAGGGATCAAGAGATCCTATAAGGTAAAAATCCATGCTTTAAGGATTAGTCTTTAATCCATAAAGGGAAAAAGTTCTAAGTTTGAAAATATTTTGAAAGTGCGTGTGTACAAAATGATAGTAGAGTGTATGCCCCCACATTAAAGTAATTGCTAACACTTTAACAGGATCAATGGCTTTAACAGAAACATAAAAAACTCTACTGATTACGTTTCCACTACGGGATGCCCCCAAATGAAGACAAATCAGGGGAAATACCACATTAACATACAAAGAACACAGAAGGGATCTACCTACTGTGGGGTCAGAATGATCATAAGATAATATGTATATATAGATATGATATTATTTCAAATGAATTGACATCATTCCCCAAAGAAAGTAGAACTACAATCACAATGGAGAAAAGAAAACTCAACGGTTACAAAGAAGAATCTTTTTGGACCACAACATGGAGACCAAAAAGAATCAATGCTACCATGTCGCAAATCCAAGTGGACTACACAAGGAAAACATTTACGAACAATAGCACACGTACAGCATAACATGAAAACAACATATATAAGAGTAAAGATACATATAGAGGAATTGTACAACAGGTTTGATTCCTTTATCACCTTGCACCAACAAAGTAACAAGGGTCATATAAAAGAATCTAACAAACATTTAGCAAACATATTACAGGAGAAGCACAATACAACATGCAAACACAAAAAGGGCTACCATGAAGGACAAGCCAATCAAGCACATCACGTACTCTCCCTATCTCAGTTTATATCATTTAGGGAAGGTGGGAAAATCACAAGAGGGACTAAATCCAATATAGTAGGAATTATAGCCAGTTCCAAACAAGGATCCTCTTGAGATTCATGATGTTTGACACTAGGTGTAATTATCAATTGAGTTGAAAGCATATGAGGTAAATTAGTATCAAGATCAATGGTCTCATATTCATCACTAAGATCAATAGGATCATCAAGAGTATCCTCCTCATCAAGATTAATTAAAATAGGATCTAAGATGAAAATAGAATCATCATAATCATTCATCTTAACATCATTATGAACATTAACTTCCTCCAACACATCAGGCATAGGTTGGTCAAAGGAAGGTAAATAATTTTGAAGAACAGAGGCATAAGCCCTAGTATTATCCCTACGCTTCTTGCGACATTCATTAGAAGATTTTTTATGTTTCACTTTATTTGACACATGTTGAGAACTAGGAGGAATGACAACTAATTCCTTCATAGGTTCTATAAGAGGATTGGTAGGAATCATAGTAGGCTAAGAAGTGACACTGGGAGGTTGAGTAATAGAGCTAGCAATAATGGATAAATGAGGTATAGAAGGAGTGGGAAAAAGACTATGGTTACAATCTATCTAAGGCATGCTTAACTCGACAATCTTGCGATGTTTATAGGCTTGATATGAAAAAGGGTTATAAAGGCGAGGAGGATATGAATTAGGTAATGAGAGCCAAAAGAAATCAAGAGTAGCACAATCTCTAGGCCTAGAAGGTTGATACAAATTATGATTAATCATTTTCACTTCTCCATTATGAATGAACTTAATACACTTATGAATAGGATAAGCAACATCATGCATGGCAGTTAACCAAGGCAAACCAAATTTGAATTGAAATTGATTAGAAGTGGGAATGGAAATGAAGTTAGTATCTAAAAATTTACCACAAAGTTCAACAGGAAAGTTAATAGAACCAAGTGAAGGATAGAGAAAACCATTACAAGTTTGGATCCATACATCAGATGTATCATAACAATCAAATTGTAGGTTTTTCATAAAAAGGTCTTTCTCAGTAATGAGATTTATTAAATATGTGGGATCAACAAGACAACCATGCTTAGGTATCTTATCAATCCTAGCATAAATATAAAGGGGACCATCGGGAGCCTTAATAGTCTCAGAATCATCAAAGGTAATTGAGAATTCCCTAGGTCGTTTATCCTTAGTTTGTTTCTGAGCTTTGGGTGGAACTTGAAGTTTAAGTGGAGGAAAAGGATCTTTAATTGTAGGTTGAGATGAAACAACACACTCCACATGATTAATAATTTGATTGAGATCATCCATCTTTGAATCATAAACAATATCCATAGAAGATGGTTGAGCGATTGTATTAGTATCATGCATAGGTAAAGGATTTGTATAAATTTGAAGGTTTTAATTAGGAGGAGAGACAAATTTGTTTCCATTACCATAAAAATTATCAATAGATAAAGCATTAGAATTAATTAAATCTTGAACCTTATGCTTTAGAGAATAACATTTTTTAGTATCATGGCCATTCTATCGATGGTATTGACAAAAAGCTTTGGGATCAAAGGATTTTGATGTCATCGTAGTAGGGAGAAGAGGTCGAATAGGAGGCAAGGTAATCATATTAGCACTTAACAACCTACTCATAATAGAATGTAAATATTTAGAGAGAGGAGTAAACATATGATTCATACGGAAAGTAGTGGATGCAGAAGTGGCATTATTGTATGCAATAACAACTTGATTAGCGACTGCATTTGTCTATTTATTTATCTTGACATAGTTGTTAGGTTTCTGAAACTTATTAGGATTAGGAGTAGCATCACTCTTATCAACAAGAACAAGAGCCATTGGAGTGTTTCTCTCAAATTGACTCACTTGTAATTGATAATGATGAAGTGCTCCACAAAGTTGTTGAAAAGAGGTAAATTCACTAAGCAGAATCTTATCTCTAATATCCTTTTGTAAATTTGAAATAAACTGATGACATGTAACTAATTGAATGTTTGAAGATGTTAATTTGATGATCATGCAAGGCATTAAATTAGTTAATGTACTGTATTTTCATTGATGTCAACTTGATATAATTTGCATGGTCATGAAAATACTGCCAAAGACTTCAAAGAACCGATGAATCAAGACTATGCTATCAGTAATGCATACAAGTCAAGTATTCACTAAGTGACTGCATACACCAACATAGTGCACACCGATGGTTAGAGTAAAAGAGAATAGTCACAATGTTACCCAAAAAGATAATGCACAACATTATCAATGAGTAGAGTTACAATGTTGCCCGCTGAGAAAAACACAGAGTAACCCGACGGAAAGAATTTTAGTGTTGCCCGACGGAGAGGACAAGGATGGAGATCCCGATGACAATGAAAGTCACACTAATGGAATAGTCAGTTATCACCGATGACTAACTAAAGTTTTGACTGACATAACAGAGAGTTCAAAAAATGATAAAATGCTTAGCTATCAAGAAGCTAAAGGTAGAATTGACAGATACTTATCATTGTTTTAATCATCCAAATAAAGCTGGAGATAAGTAAGTGATTTAAAACTAATTTGTCCAGTTGGCAAGAATATCTCTTTTAAATAAATTAGGAGTTTTCTTTAATCTATTGCTGAGAATTGTTGAACACGCCAAGAATCAAGAAAGCCAAGAAAAGGGGAAATCATGTCTATATAGAGACAAACCCAATTCATTACGAATTGTGGGGTGAACAAGAGAAGAGGAAAGATGCTAAAGAAAATATGGAGGAGAAAGTCTTCATTCAGTCCTAATCAACAAGTTGAGGAAAGAGCTAGATTTTGTAGACACCGATGAACAGAGAGACAAGCATCATAGAGAATAACATTGTGGAGAAAAGGTATAAGTGGTTATATTGATCAGAGAGGTAATGGACTTACAATAGATCTAAAAATCTCCAATTAAGTTGTATGTATGAACAGATCATTAGTGTTTTAGTTTAACCATTCAAGCATAAAGCCTCTTAACCGAGTAGGACTTAAAAGTCTTTTACAATTGAGATAAATCCAAAGGAGTATCAAAAAGTTTGATCACAAAAGTAGCATTGGATATGCCCAATACCTATTGACAGGCCAAGAGAGTTTGATCAAGGATGGTAGCATTAGATGCTAGATACTAGTTGACAAACTATTTCTAAATCATCTAACAAGGTCACACCTAATAGTGTGTTTGTAACCTTTAACAAGGTTGGCTCCTAACAGAGCTCACTTCAGAAGAGTGAAAATTTGGGGTATTGGTCCCAGTGGGTTTTTCCTTAATAGGGTTTCCACGTTAAAATCTTTGTGTTATGTGTTTATGGTTTATTATTTTACTATTTTACATTTCACATATGTATTTCTAGATTGATCGGTATACTCTGCATATTTACTATGTTTCAGTAAATAGTTAACTGCTTATCAGTAATCATACAGAAGAGAGATCAACAAAGCAATCTGACAAGTAGAAAATTGATTAAAGTATTTCAAGGCATACATCTTGTAGGATAGAAGATAACTTGAGACATAATTAGTGGTTATAATTTTTAAGGGTTGATTTAAGGATTAATATTTGAGGCCACTGATTCACCTCCCTCTCAGTTATTACTAACAATCAGTATCAGAGCTTGTATGCTTAGAAGGAAGGTTTCAAGGCCTAAGCTAAAGATCACAAGATGAACAGACGAGATGTGCCCAAGTTGAACAAAGATAATTTTGCTTCATGGAAGAGAACAATAAGACTTCACTTATAAGGTATTGGTAATGATGCTACTCAATACTTAGATACTGAATATGTGTTGCCCAAAGGAGCACCAACAATTGAAAAAATGAGAGAGAAGCATGAGCACAATTTCATGATGATAGAGCTTGCTCCCTCACTCTTTGATGCTGAATTTGAAGATGTGAAAACCTGAAAGACTGTAAAGTAGATGTGGGACAAATTGATGCTTATACATGGTGGTGACAAAAATGTTTTGGGAGCCAAGGAAGAAATCCTTAGAATAAAGTTTTATGATCTCAAGATGAAAGAAGGTGAAAACATCACTCAGTACAACACAACAATCAGAGAGGTAGTCAATGCTATCCAAGGAGTTGGAGGTGTACTAGAAAAATAAACAGTGGTTGTGCGTGTGTAAATGGGTACCTGTCAGAATCAACACAAACACTCAATAAGTCATTATGTTAGCATCAAAGGGGTTAGTGAAAACATGAAAAGCATAGAGAACCCACTAAAATTGACTTATTGCCTACTAACTAGGAGGAGTGTGATTAACAACATATCAGCCCTCAGAATATGCTATTGAATCAGTGACTAATACAACCTAGCATGAAGGATTTTAATTTGAAAACAAACTAAATGATGATAAAAGCATGCATTTTAAATCTAAATGATGAAATAGAAGTAACAAACTAGCATGAGATGAAATGGAATGCAATTATATGATGAAACTAGCAGCATAACAATGCAATTTTAATCTTTAGTGAAGACTTCTTTGTTCTTAAAACAGGCTTCTATTTATAGAAGAATGGGAGAGAGAGAGAGGGGGACAAGGTTCATTTATGAATCAGGAGGCCCAATAAATGAACATGTAAGAGCCTTTAATGCCCAAGGCATTAATAAGGCATGGGAGATACATGGGCTTAAGGTCTTCATATTAATGAAGGCATTAATAAGGCATGTGGGGGTGTAAGAAGACTAAGGACTTTGAGAAAGTCCAACTTGAGAAAGTGGACTTTCTCAAGTGGGTGGAGTTGCTAAGCATTTCTTAATGGAATGTGACAACATTAGGAGGTGGGTTAGAGAAGAATTTAGGATTAGGATTAGATTAGCATGGGTGAATGGGTT
>MU223271.1:307281-329022 GCA_018584345.1 Thuja plicata
ATTTCATTTGAGATGAATAACTTTGATAATAGTGTCTTACCAAACATAGAGTCTACATTCAAAACTTCTATGAGAATAAGTAAATCAAGTCATAAAAACACTATGAGAAAAGATAGTGATAGTGAAATTGAAGAAGATTATCTTGATGAAATTGAAGCACTTATGGCTAGAAGAATGTAGAGAGACAAAGGTAAATACAAAGGTAAATTACCACTTGTTTGTTTTAATTGTAAAGAGATTGGACACTTTGCTACAAGATGTACTAACATAAGAAAATATGACAGAAGTAATGACAGATCATTTGAAAAGAAGTCTGATAGAGGTGATTACATAAGCTATCGATAATTAGAAAGAAGAGATAGATGAGACTACAAGGACAAAGGAAAGAAGGCCAATCACCTAGAAAAATTCAAAGATGATGATACTGACACCGAATCTGATGAAGACATCGAGATGGTGTTTGTGGCAGTAAAAGATGATTCAGATGATGATGAAGAAATGTATGTAGAAACTTCACTCATATCTAAAGTTAGTAAAAATGATGTCTGGATCATAGATAGTGGCTGCACTCACCACATGACCAGTGATAAGCAAAAGTTTGAGATTTTTGAATACTATAAAGATGGTTCAGTAAGAATGGGTAATGACACACCTTGTCCAGTTGAAGGTAGAGGAGCCATAATGTTGAATAACTAGATAAAATGTGAAAATTATTATTGGGTAAATGGATTGAATTATAATCTATTGAGTGTTTTTTGGTTGAATAATTCAGGTCACAGAGTAGAATTTGAAAATAAGAGGGAAAAGATCCTCAATAAACTAGGAAATCTGATTGGTACCAATGAGCAAACAAAAGGTAACTTATTCTATCTAAATAATACTAACACCGCTTGTTTTATTTCTACAAATGAATACATATGGTTGTGGCACAAAAGATTGTGTCATGTTAACTTTGACAATATGATAAAGATTAGCAAAAAGAGAAATGTCAAAGGCTTACTGATGATGACCAAGCTCGACAACATCATGTGTAAGAATTGTCAAAAAAGTAAGATGAAAAAGTCTAGTTTCAAAAGAAAAACCCATACATCTGATACAATTCTAGGATTAGTCCATACTAATTTATGTGGACCTACGAGGACAAAGAGTTATTATGGAGATAGATATTTTATTCTCTTTGTTGATGATTACTCTAGAATGATGACAGTCATATTTCTAAAAGATAAATTAGAAGAATTTAAGATGTTTAAATGGTATAAGGAAATGATTGAGAAGCAAAGTGGTAAGGAGTTAAAATGCTTAAGGTCAGATAGAGGAGGGTAATTTATTTTAGATGAAGTCATTAACTTTTGTAATGAGCATGGAATCAAAAGATAGGTCTCTGCACCAAGAACACCACAACAAAATGGAATTGTTGAAAGAAGGAACAAATCCATAGTTGATTGTGCAAGGACACTGATGATAGAGAAAGACATCACCCAAATCTTCTGGAGGGAAGCTGTCAGTATTGCTTTTTACACATTGAACAAAGTACAATTGAAGAAAGACACCAAAAAGACACCTTATGAGCTATGGTATGGATACACACCCAATGTAAGTTCATAAATTTTGGCACTCAGTGTTATATCTTAAAAGATGATAGAAATGGAAAACTTGACTCCAAGAGCAAGGCTTATAAATGTCTAAACAAAGCCTCTAACAAAATTGTTGAAAGTGCAAATGTAAAGATAGATGAATTTGCAGAGAAAAATGAAATGGAAAGCACTAAAGAACCATATGACTATAATAGGTTTACTTACAATGAGGAACCTGACACTCTACCCAACCAACAATGTAGAGCTCTCAAGAAATAGATCATTGCACCTGAGCATCAGGTTGCAAATACTGATGATCAGAATATTTCTCAAGATGATGCACAAAGTGATGGAGAACAGAATGAAGAACAAAATGATGATCAAGATGATAGACACAGAGCTGAACCTGTACTTGCCAGATATGTCAGAAGGAACCATCCACAGAACCAAATCATAGGAGACAAGAAGGCTAGTATGAGAACTAGAAGTAAGTCTCTAAATATAAGATGTCTTATTTGTGATTATGAGCCCAAATCTATCAATGTTGCACTAGATAATGATGAATGGACAAGCGCTATGAATGAAGAGATTGAGAAGATAGAGAAAAACAAGACATGGACACTTGTACTGAGACCAGATGACAAGAATGCCATTGGTACAAAATGGATATTCAGGAATAAACTGAATGAGAATGGACAAGTCACTAGAAATAAAACAAGACTAGTATGCAAGGGGTATGCACAAGAAGACCTTTGGAGCCGTTGCTAAGATAGAAGGAGTGAGAATATTACTTGCTTATGCTGCATGTAAAGGATTCAAGGTATATTAAATGGATGTCAAGTCTACATTCCTAAATGGAATACTTGAAGAAGAGGTATACATTGAACAACCAGAAGGGTTTGTTGATCCAGACAAGAGGGAAATGGTATGGAGACTACAAAAATCCTTGTATGGATTGAAACAAGCACCTCGAGCTTGGTATGAAAGACTTCATTCCTATCTTATAAGTATTGGATTTGTAAGGACAAGTGAAAACAGTAATCTTTATTTGAAGGAAGATAATGATGCTAACATTTTGATTACTGAGATATTTTTTGTTGACATCATATTTGGAGGCAATGATATGCTATGTAAATCATTTGCAAATGAAATGAGCAAAGAGTTTGAGATGTCTATGTTTGGAGAGATCAAGTTCTTTCTTAGTATGTAGATCATGCAACAAGATGAAGGTATTTTCATTACACAATCCAAGTACATCAAAGAAGTACTGAAAATATTCAAAATGGAAGAATCCAAACCAGTTGGAACACCAATGGAAACTAGATGTAAGATGACAAAGGAAGACAAGTCATCAGAGGTAAATCAAACTTTGTATAGATCTATGATTGGAAAGCTCATGTATGTTGTACCTACTAGACCAGAAATTGCACATGCAGTAGGAATAGTTGCTATATTTTCTACTAAACCTAGGGAATCACATATGATTGCTATCAAAATAATCCTAAGATATCTGAAGAATACTAAGGAATATGGCTTATGGTATAAGAGAGAAGGAAAATTTGAACTTAAGGGTTTTACTGACGCTGATTGGACTAGAAATATTGATGGCCAGAAGAACAAAACTAAAGGATCATTCTTTATGGGTGATAGACTTGTCACATGGATCAACAAGGAGTAAGGATGCATCTCTCAATCTACTGTAGAGGCAGAGTATGTTGCTGCTGCTACAAACTGCTCAAATATTGCATGGATCAAACAGTTACTGGAAGGTATGCATATGAAAATTTTAGAACCAGTAATTATCTATTGTGATAATACAAGTGCAATAAATATTTCCAAGAATCTAGTCATGCATGCTAAAACAAAGCATATCGGCATCAAGTATCATTATTTGAGAGAATGGGTTCAGGCAAAGGAAGTGATACTTGAGTATGTGCAATCAAAGGAACAATTGATCGATATCTTCACCAAGCCACTGACCAAGGATGCATTTGAATACTTGAGAAAGAGACTAGGGGTCAGACCCTTGTCTACTAGTCAGTAAGTTGATTAGAAGGCTGCATCAGTATGTATATTATCAGAATATCATTAATGTTGATGCAAGCAGAGAAATGGACTACAAAGATACATCTATACACAATAAGGTATTTATCTACTCCAAGCAACAAAGTTATTACCGATGGATTGGGAAATTCAAGGAATATATTATGGATAGAAAGGATCCATTTGACATTGCTGTTAAAATACTTGTTTTGCAAAATCTGTGTTTGCAAAGATGTTTGTTTGGCAATTCTGTCAAAGGGAGAGAGTTTATCCATTATCATCTCAGGAAGAGATAATATTCATCGAAGCATCCAAAGGGAGAGATGTAACAAGAAAGGGAGAGTACACACAAAGGAAGAGAATTATTGACAAGACACATCACAAGAAAGGAGAATAGTCAAAGGGAAAGAGTTTGACACATAAGGAGAAGACATCACATTAGAGAAGGAAATATTCTACATCTATCCAATAAAGGGATTGAAGAGAGAAAGAAAGCTGCAAGAATCAAATCAAATCTATTTGAGCTTACCGAAACCTAGACATTTGTATTAGTTACATTAGGAAAGCTTGATGAAACTGTATATTTCATATTGTATTAGTAATAGTATAGTATGATAATGTAGTATGTTTCCATCAATGCCAAAGGGAGAGATTGATGACATGTAACTAATTGAATGTTTGAAGATGTTAAGTTGATGATCATGCAAGGCATTAAATCAGTTAATGTATTGTATTGTCATTGATGTTAACTTGATATAATTTGTATGGTCATGATAATACTGCCAAAGACTTCAAAGAACTAATGAATTAAGACTATGCTATCAATAATGCATACAAGTCAAGTATTTACTAAGTTACTGCATACACTGATGGAGTACACACCGATGGTCAGAGTAAAAGAGTAGAGTCACAGTGTTACCCGATGAGCTAATGCACAACATTACTGACGAGAAGAGTTATAGTGTTGCCCGATGAGAAAAACACAGAGTAACCTGACGGAAATAATTTTAGTTTTGCCCAATGGAGAAGACAAGGATGAAGATCATAATGACAACTAAAGTCACACTGATGGAACAGTCAGTTATCACCGATGACTAACTGAAGTGTTGAATGACAAAATAGAGAGTTCAGAAAATGACAAAATGCTTAGCTGTCAAGAAGCTAAAGATAGAATTAACAGATACTTATCATTGTTTTAATCATCCAGATAAAGCTGGAGATAAGTAAGTGATTTAAAGCTAATTTGTCTAGTTGGCAAGAAGATCTCTTTGAGATAAATCAGGAGTTTTATTTAAATCTATTGGCAAGAATTGTGGAATACGCCAAGAATCAAGAAAGCCAAGAAAAGGGTAAATCATGTTTATATAGAGACAAACCCAATTTATTATGAATTGTGGGGTGAACAAGAGAAGAGGAAAGATGTTAAAGAAAATTTGAAGAAGAAGAAAGTCTTCATTAAGTCCTAATCAACAAGCTGAGGAAAGAGATAGATTCTATAGACACCGAAAAACATTGAGACAAGCATCACAGGGAAGAACAATGTGGAGCAAAGGTATAAGTGATTATATTGATCAGAGAGGTAATGGACTTACAATAGATCTAAAAATATGCAATTGAGTTGTATGTATGAATAGATCATTAGTATTTCAGTTTAACCATTGAAGCATAAAGCCTCTTAATCGAGAAAGACTTAAAATTCTTTTACAATTGAGATACATCCCAAGGAGTATCAAAAATTTTGATCACAAAAGTAGCATTGGATATGCCCGATACCTATTGACAGGCCAAGAGAGTTTGTTCAAGGATGGTAGCATTAGATGCCAAATATTAGTTGACAAACTATTTCTAAATCCTCTAACAAGGTCACACCTAATAGTGTGTTTGTAACCTTTAATAGGGTTGGCTCCTAATAGAGCTCACTTCAAAAGAGTAAAAATTTGGGGTACTGGTCCCAGTGGTTTTTCCCTTAACAAGGTTTCCACGTTAAAATCCTTGTGTTATCATGTCTTTATGGTTTATTACTTTACCGTTTTACATTTCACATATGCATTTCTAGATTGATTGGTATACTCTGCATATTTACTATGTTTTGGTAAATAGTTAACTGCTTATCAATAATCATATAGAAGAGAGATCAACAAAGAAATACAAAAAGTAGAAAATTAATTAAAGTATTTCAAGGCATACATCTTGTCGGACAGAAGATAACTTGAGACATAATTAGTGGTTATAATTTTTAAGGGTTGATTTAAGGATTAATATTTGAGGCCACTGATTCACCCCCCCCCCCTCTCTCAGTTATTACTAACATAAACATATGTTGAATATCAATACTAGGAATAGGATAAGAAATCTAAGCATACAAATGCTTAAATATACCAATAAAATTAGNGATTCCCCCCCCCCCCCTCTCTCAGTTATTACTAACATAAACATATGTTGAATATCAATACTAGGAATAGGATAAGAAATCTAAGCATACAAATGCTTAAATATACCAATAAAATTAGTCAATTTTTCCTTAGTGTTTTGTTTACAATGCATTAAATCAGTTAAAAAACTTGCAGACCAATATTATTTTAAAATTGTTGGATGAAGGTATTAGCAAGTTTAGGAAAAGAATCAATAGAATAAGGAGGTAAAGAACAATACCATTGCAAAGCCTTATCATGAAAAGTTCTAGAAAACAACTTAGCTAAAATCCTATGGTCATGAGCATAATCACTACAAAGGATTTGAAATGTTTTAACGTGAGTAACATGATCTCCTTTACCATTGTAATTCTCAAGATGATTGTAATTCTCAAGATGAGGCATATTGGCTTGTTGAGGGATAGTAGCATGAATAATGTCTAAGGATAAAGGACTACCCATGTCACATGTAGGAATGCTAAACTTGGATTGAGTTAAAGATGCAAGTTGTTGTTGTAAAGATGACACAGTTTGAGCCAAAATAATGATTGTGGAATCATTAGAAGAAATAGGTGGCATAGAAATATTAGGAACACTAGGAAAAGTGTAGGAAGTGGCAGGAATGGAAGAAACAATTGGTGGAACACTTGGAACCACAATTGGAAGAGGATTGGAATAAGTAAAAGGAACACTATGGTAAGAAGGCTGTGAGGTAGGTAGAGACACCGGTAGAACACTCATAGGAATAGATGAAATTGGAAGAGATGTATTCATTAAAGGAGGAGTATAAGTAGGAATGCTAGGTAAAGGAATGGAAGAAGGTCCCTCACTAGTGACAGGAGGTGTGAATCCTAGATCTTGAGCCTCTTGAGCTAAAGGTTTAACATTCAAATGCACAAGATGCGTGATATCACGCAAGAGATTAACACCTTGATCACTATCATGAAGGACTTTCTTAAGAGCCTTTATAGCTTGGATGGAATCTTGATTATGGTATTCTTCAATAAGCCAATTTCCCATTTTATCAAGTTGTGTTAAAAAAATTTGGACTTGTTCAGGAGGAAATCTTAAAGCATCATCCTCATTATGAGATGAGTGAGAAGAGTTATGCTCCATAGAAGGATTGGAATCATGGGTGGTCAAATTGTCATCTAGGATCCTAAGGAATGGGGAGGAAGACTCAGGATCAAAGGAACCCATAAGTCTATGGCTTCTTCTAAATAGGATACTATAAGTAGGACTAGAAGTAGTAAAGCTCATACACCAATGCAATGCAAATAAACTAATTTAGGAAACACAAGATTTTGATTTTTAATTTTTGAAATGTAAATGCAATGACATAAAAGAAATATAATCCAATATGCATGCAATATCTAACATAAAAATGTAAATCTAACACCAAAAAAGAAAGACTTATCTATCGTTGGTTCATCAAATGTAATATAAGAAAATGTAACATAAGAAATATAAGGGGTGTAAGATGTAAAATGGGTGGGGGTTGATGGATTGTTATGTGTAAGAAGGATACGATGTTCCTTTTAACCTCAAATACACAAAGGAAGGATCCAAATTGATTAACCCCAAAGGAAGGATGAATGTATAAAAGAATCAATCGATTGGAAATGAGATTAAAGAGGAAGACCTTAGATTCCATTTTATAGAAGAGAGCGTGTGTGATAGATTTAGGAAGATTATAAACTTTAATTGAAATGAATTGCAAAAAAGTACTAACCTCAACATGCTACAGATCTAAAGAATGCTATTTTTGGGTGCCTGTACTAAGTTTCTAGAAAATCTACAACCAGATCAAGAAATAAAACACAGAGACGAACAAAACCCAGAAATATTTTTCCAATCTAGCTCAATTCTGATTTTGACCCAAAAGTCAATGTCACCTTTGACCTAGAATTTTTGATTCTGACCCAAAATTTCCAATTCTGCCCCTGAACAAAATTTTGATTTTGACCCATAAATGAATGTTACCTTTGACCCATAATTTATGATTGTGACCTAGAGCAGAATGTCAATTTTGACCTAAAATCTCTGATAAAAAATTAGTTTCTGGATCCCGATAGTTTGCCAAAAAGGGTATTCAAATCTGCACTCCATTTCGCTACTCTGAACTTGTCCCTGCAAGAAAAATGGTTTGTTTGTTGGGGAGAAGGGGTTTTCCTTGGTCAACCCCAGTTTTGGAATTAACCTCAAAGTATAATTGAAATTGCATAAGTAAAACATAGCAAATGAACAAATTCACCTTACTTATATAGAAACCCTTGTAGCAGATTCAAATACGTGAATCCACAAGTATGTATGCACCAAATAGATGTAGAATGTAGAATTTTGGATTTCAGATGTCTCAAATCAATTTCTTGTAGATATTCAACACCAATCTTGAATGGATCTTGGATTAGGAAGAGGCTTGGAAGAATGTGGATGGAGAAATCTTGAACAAGAGGGCTCCATAGAGCTTTGAATCCTTCAATGGCTACCAATGGATCTCCTTGATCAATTGAATGCTTGAATGTCTTTGAATTCTTAAATTCTTGATAGTATATTCTTGCTTCAATAGATCATGTATAGATTTTGGATGGATGAAATTGCTTCTTGTGTCTTAGAGAAAACGAGAGGAGAAAGCTTCCTTATATATGAATCTAGGGCACAATCTTCTAGAGATGCCTACATAGGAGAATTAAATTCCAATTAGACCTATATCCATATAAGTGAACCTATATTAAATATAATTTAGGAGTTTTCACTTTGAAGACTAAAACAGTTGACTTGAAAGCGGGAATTAAACCTTTTCAAAGCCCAACATTCAGAAACCCCAGAATCATGAAATCTGAAACTTGGGTCAAAAAAAGGTCAATTTTGGCCTAGTTCAAGGTTGAGGTTGACCGTGACCTAGGTCAAGGTTGAGGTCAACCTTGACCCAAAAAGGCCAATTTTGACCCTGAGGTCAAAAATATCAGTTTGCAGTTTAGGGTGCTAGAAACAAGCTAGAGAAAAAGTGGGAAACGGGGTAGAACAGGGGAGAAAGCTAGATCCAAGTTAGAGACCCATTCAAGGTGCTTGACATGACCCCAAACCACTTAATTGGAAGGATAAAATAGTCTACATTGGAAGTTCTTCCATTTTATGACTATACACCTGTGTCCTTAGATAGTTCGGCCAAATACAAGGGATGTCTCAGGATTTGACTGCTTATGGTTGGATCTGAGATGAGGAGGTATAGTGGTGTGCCTGCTTATGCTATGAGACTACATAGTTGGAGATTATTTAGATGGTTTTAGTAGGGTGGGACTATCTTCTAGATGTTTCCAATGCTGGGTGCACTAATGTATATGTTGCACATCTTTTACAATTTCCATTCCCTCAGTTTACATCACCTAATGAGGTAGTACCTTGCATAGAGGATGCTTTAGATTATGATCCTATAGATAATGGACTCATGAGAGGTAGAGGTGGAGCTAGGAGAGATGGGAGGGGTGGGGGTGGTAGGGATGGGAGATATGTTGGTGGTANGGGGGGGGGGGGGGGTGGTAGGGATGGGAGATATGTTGGTGGTAGAGATGGGAGGTGCCCTTCTGTGGACAAAGGTCAGAGACATGACCGTGATGATAGGGAGATGATGGGGATGACATGGGTGGTGGTTGTGTGGGTGCAGGTGGAGAGGGAATATGGAATCGATTTAGATTTGTTCCTCCATGCATGGATCTAGGTCCTTTAATAACAAGGTAGAAAAAATAGCAAAGATCTTTAGGGTAGAGGCCTAGTGGGGGAGGTGGACCTTCAGGACAGGATCCTCCTAGAGATATAAGAAGGGATACTGACAGGGATGTAGACCCTTTATCATAGTGCCAGAGAGAGTGAGAGAAGCTCAAAGCTAGGATTACCACATTAGAGACATTGTTGGTTGATAGGGATAGGAAACTTGAGATGATGAGAGAAGAGAGAGATATGCAGGCATGAACAACCACCCATCAGGGCCAGAGACTTGCATATTACTTTTCTTTATATTGCACCATAGTGCTACAATCTCAGAGAGCACCTCTATATTCTATTATAGCTCAGTAGTCAGAGGGAGATATGTCACCACCAACTCAGCAGCCACGAGCCAATGCACCACCTCCTCCTCCTCTGAATCAGGGAGAGGGTGGTAGTCAGACATTAATTGTGATTATATATGAGATTTTTGTATATTGATCCTTCTCTGATCATCCTTTATACTACAGACATTTGATACCTATGTATATGTATTTATCATGATATCGCTGATACATGTTGTAGACATTTCCACATTTTTTTATCTAATATTCACTGATATATATCTGAGATAGCTTCTTTTGATTCTGACACGCTCATTGGTTCTCTGTTGATAGATGAATAGATTGATGCACATTGTGATTATGTACTTGGTCTTTATGATGATTTTAGAGTAGATTCATGTGATGACATCATTTATGCTCTTTTATTATTACTAATATATAGATGTGTTTGGATGATTCTATATGGACATGCAGATGTACATTTTTGAGATTTTCTTTATGCAAATATATGTATGGATGCACTTAAGATATAACAATGCAATACTTGAATGCTTTGTTTTTGTATTTTCTCTTTCCCATTTATGAATGTAGAATGAATGCCATGGATATGAAAGGACATGAATATACCAATAACATAGATTAAGTAGTCAAACTTGGATTTCAAAAGAACAAGGAAATCATTTTGAGCTCAAACCCTTATACTATTTAAAATTAACCAGGTAATCTTAAATGCACCTAAATGCAGACTTCTAGGATTGTCACTAATCTTTTTACATTTTAGCATTTTTATCATCAAAGGGCATTTATGCAACAAACATCATTGGATAGTAAAACTATCACCAATACCCAGAAAGTATTATGAAAGTATGAATACTATGTTTATTGGATGCAATATCTAAAATAAACCTAAGCATCAAGTCATAGAGGCCAGGATGACTTGTCAGTTATCCCCTTTTTCTTTAAAAAACATCCTTTGTTCATGTGTGATATAGAATATGTAACCCATAATGACATTCAATATTCATATCATTGGGTACATAATATGTTATACACCATACTTAGAATTTGATTAGAAATAGACAAGGAAATTGGTTCAAACTCACCTTAGTTTACACATAAAAAAGATCGAGATATATGCGGTTATTCACTCATGTTGGAAGTTTTTACCATAAACATCCAAGTTAGGTGAAATTTATAGTATCATTGAAACAATCACCACACACAAAAAATCAAGAAAATATTATGCCCCTTGTCATTGTGATTCTTCGTCTTTGAATAGACGTCATGGAGTAACTTAGAAGACATAAAAAGAAATAATTGATAATCAATCAAAGAAAATTCATAACTGCTTACATGCCCCTAGTTTAAAACATCATTGGAACATAAAAAGAGTCATAATAAAACCAAGATCAGTCTATATGTGCTTATGTGGTGTTGAGGAACACCATTGATTCATTTTTCAATCATAGTAGAGAAATCATCAATCGCAACTTGGAATTAAGCAATATGTTTTTATGTCTGAGTAAGTGAGATAAACATTTATCAGCAATTGCAATCCAATGAAATGTTAATCTCAGGAAAGGATAAGACATTCATGAGGAATTCAGAGTCAATCGATAGCAAAGGTGTGATCATGAAGGCTTAGTGTCAGCAGTGCATTGATAGATGCAACACAGAGTACAAGTAATGTCTGTTTACCAAGTTTTCACTAATTGACAAAGCTTTTATTTTTTTTCTACCAAGACGCCTGTTTACCAGGTTTTTGCCAAGGCGCTTTTTCACAATTTTTCAATTTTTTTGTACTTTTTCTCTTCTTCTCTTTTTTTGCTTAGTATCTAGATGCTTGTTTGCTAGGTTTTCACCAAGAATACCTTTTTTCAGGACTTTTTCCACTGTTTTTGGTTTTTTTCTTTTCCACTACTTTTAGTTTTCTTCAGGATCAATTTTTTTATTTTTTGGGTATTTTCTGAGAATCAATTTCACTATGCAGGCCCTTCAGCCTCATGTCAAGTGTAGAACTACTTCAAGTGTAGGGTATTGATGGGATCAGGAAGGACATCACCCTCAGGTGTAGCTAATTGATAAGCTCTTGTCCCAAAAGTTTCTGTAATAATAAAAGGCCCCAGCCAGTTGGGTTCAAACTTGCCTTTTTGTTCTTTATTGGCTAATTTTTAGGATTATCTCTTAGAATGAGATCCCCTAATTGAAATTTTCACGGCTTTACTTTTTTGTTGTACAATTTTGACATTCTTTTCTGGTATACCTTGAGATGATCAAATGCTTGTTGTTTGCGCTCATCTAGAAGTTCTAGTGCTTGAAGCCTATCAATGTGATATTGTTCATCTGTGACAAGACCTTGGAGAGATACTCACAAAGAATGAATTTATACTTTAATTCATAGCACTGCTTCTATGCCATAGACTAGAGAAAATAGCATGGCTCCTATTGGTATTTGGATACTTATTCTATAGGCCCATAGTGCTGAATTTAATTGCAAATGCCAGTCTCTGCCAAACTTACTCACAGTTATATGTAGGATTTTTAAGATATTTTTGTTTGAATCCTCAGCTTGTCCATTACCTTGAGGATAATAGGTTGAAGAACAAGGCTGAGTGATATAAAACTGTGTACAAAGGTCCTTGATATCTTGATTTTTGAACTACCCCTCATTGTCTGTTACAATAGAAGAGGGTATCCCATACCTACAAATGATGTAGCTCAAGATGAACATAGTAACCCACCAGTGACTTTGATC
Source organism: Thuja plicata (assembly GCA_018584345.1). Taxonomy (NCBI): domain Eukaryota; kingdom Viridiplantae; phylum Streptophyta; class Pinopsida; order Cupressales; family Cupressaceae; genus Thuja; species Thuja plicata. Next base: position 320,111 of record MU223271.1, read on the forward strand.
AGCAGAACTGCCTCAACCCACTTAGTGAAATACTTAGTGGTCATGATGATGAATTTGTTTCCACTTGAAGAATTAGGATAAATCTATCCAACAAGATCAAAGGCCCATTTCTAAAATGGCCAATGTGTTATAAAAGGTATGAGTTCTCTGGCTGGAGCATGGATAAGGTTTCCATGTGTTTGACATTTGTAACATGTTTTAGAATATTTCATGACATAGTTTTCCATTTTAGGCCAATAGTATCCAACTCTTAAAAGTTTCTTAGCAAATGAAAAGCCATTCGAGTGTGATCCACATACACCTTCATGAACCTCTTTTAATGCATAGCTCTAAAAACCTAAGAAGCATTATGTCAAGACCTCATCTATATAAGTTAGTAGTAATATAGACATAATGCAATGCTGTCCTAATTAAAGCTCATTTTTCATTCCTAGATAGGCCATTCGGTAAGGTTTGATCGGTAAGATAGGTAGTTATTTTGGCATATCAGGATTGGTCTTGGGAATTTAAGGAACAAATAACTTTGGATTCATGTGTATCAAAGGTAGGAAAGGATAATTATTCCACAAGAATTCATAGAAAAATTGGTGTTCCTCTGATTGTAACATGGATGCTAGCATTGTCATAGCATCTGCAACTTTGTTCTCTATTCTTGGAGTTTGTTGGAATGTGATGAAAAAAAATTACTTTTTCAAATATTCCACCATTTGTTTGTAAGGCATCAGTTTCTAATCTTTCATTTGATTGTCACCATTCACTTGGATGATAATGAGTTGAGAGTCACCATACACATGTAACTCTATGATTTTCTATTCCATAGCTAGCTTGAGCCCATTCACCAATGCTTCATATTCTAAGATGTTATTAGTGCATGGAAACATCAATTTATATGCCATAGGTATCATATAGCCTTGATGAGTAATAAATAGTACCCCTACTCCAGATCCTTGTTGTGTGAAAGAACCATCAAAATACATCTTCCAAGGATATTCTGTTAAGTGCATGATTGTATCATCTGGAAATTCTATAATCAAAGGTGCATCATCTTGCAATGGTGAATCAACTAACTGATCAACTAACACTTGTTCTTTGACATACCTTCTATCTACATACTTGATATTAACTTCACTTAGTATCAAGACCCATTTTTCCATTCTTCTCATCAATGTTGTTTTACTGAAGAGGTATTTGAGAGGGTCAATGTTTGTGATAAGTTTCACTGTATGCGAGAGCATGTAGTGTCTCAACTTCTGGGATGCAAAAAAAATTGCCAAGAAATCTTTTTCAATGATACTGTAGTTGATCTCATAAGACACCAAGGTCCTAATGATATAATAAATCACCCTTTCCTTTTTGTTTTCATCCTCTTGGGCTAGCAATACTCCAAGCGATGTAGTCATAGCTGAGATATAGAGTAGCAATGGTTTTTCGTGAATAGGCACCATGAGAATAGAAGGATTAGCCAGATAGTCCTTTAATTCTTTGAAATTATTTTCACAATTCTCATTGTTGGTTGTATTACAGGTTTTGGTTTCTTTCCCACGGTTTTGTGGTCTTCCCTCTCCAAGTTTTCAAGTTTTCAAGCCTAAACCTGTGAAAATATTCAAAAGACTTGAAACCCTTTCTCTTTTTCAATGTTCAAATTTGAAGAAAAACCCTAAGGCATTGTCCCCTTATGTTCCTCAGTTACCTTTTTGCCTCACTTAAGTCATGTGTTCTATTCTGCTCGCTTAGTCACATAACTTAAAATAGAATATTCCTCTTTCTTTCTGACTTAGCGATTAGCCTGTGTCACGTAGTCTCATGCAATATAAGAATATTCCCTTTTCTTTCCCAGACTTTGCAATTTACTGTGTGTCGCATAATCATAGAATCATTTGAGAAGAATAGTAATGTATCAAGGGGCCCACAGACAGGTCGGGAGGTTGCAAGAAGTTTTCTGCAGTTAAGAGAATATTACGAGACACTACGATTTCCTTTTGTCGCGTAATCGCTAAATAAGTCTGAACTAAAGTATGATGCAAAAGCTTTAGTCATGCAGTCTCTAGAAAAGATGTCGGTTAAGTTAAAACCCATGAGACTATGTGACTAACCTTTAGCATTTTGGGATAAAGCACAATCGGGTTGTCGCCAGATAACTCAGTTCTCAAATCAAAATAAGACATGTGTCAGAAGGGTCTCAGAATATTTTAAGGGTATGAGAAGTTACTTGGCGATTAAGCGACAGTCATCACATAAAATCATTAAAAGATCCTATGGTAGTCACCAAGTTTGAGAATAAAAGATCCTAAGGAGAAAGGTCCTCATGAATCAGTGGCTAAGGGTATGTCGCAAGGTCGTCAGATGAATTTAAGGGCAGGATGCCTTGTCACGATGTCTCAAGAAGGTTTTGGCATATAGCATTTTCATTCAGCGATCGGGAAACTAAAGAGAGTCACGTAGTCTGGAAAAAGAAATATAACATTTGGTGACTAAGGGATAACTGCAAAACTTAACAACTAATAGTTTGTCACATAGTCTCATAAAAGAATGTGGGTTAATGATAACCATTCGTGACTTTGATTTCCTCGTTGTCGCGTGATAGCCAAATGATGACTCTGGTTAGCAAAGGTAAGGAAGTTGTGTAGTCACCATGTCTCTAGATAAAATATGGGTTAAGGATTGGGGTTAGTGATAGAGAAAATAAGTGAAGTCACATGGTCTCTTGATGCTAAATTCTATAAAAGGGTGGCAGTATTAAATATGTCAGTATGAATCATTCTTCGGCCAATCTAATTTTTAGATTTTGATTACTGTGCAGAAAAAGGGTAGCTGAGATGTATGAAAGTGGGCCAATCCCAGGGTGACATGTTAGCTCATTTGAATTTTATAAGGTTTTGTCGAGGATTCAGTTTTATAAATTTGATTTTTCTGTCACGCTTAGGAAACTACGGCTAGGTTTTCAATTATGTTCATAGTATGTGGAATTAAAGACAGAATTGATAATCTAAGAATCATAAGCTATGTACTTTGAATGGTCACTATAAGGAGTTGATGGCTTATTCATTTGCATTCACCTTGCTTTTAGAATTCCTAAACTTGAACAGTTCAGTTGTCTGACAGAGTGAAAATTCAAAGGTTTGCAGAATTTTCTGTGGTTTAAAAGTTCATTATCCCAGAAAATTGTGCATAAGGCAGTCAGTGGACCTCAGTGACAGATTTGTTTCAATATCGGTAAAGAAGGGGAGATTAAAGCACTAAAAACATGAGAAGAGCAGTCAGTATAGCCTCAACCAGTGGTGAAAGTGAGAGGGTGGAAGATGAGGCTAAAGGAAAAGTTAATTATTCAGATGAATTCCTACATTTGCTTCCTGGTTCGCCTCAGAATAAAAGGGCAAATGCAAATGTGCTAATTGATGACTATCGAGATGTTCGAGATGTTGTTACTCTAGGAACAACTGGTTTTTCTCTTTTCAATTATTTTTATAATATATCTGATCAGGCCATTCTAGTATCAAACCCTTGGACCTATGGTTTAGCCAGGTTAATTGTTCCTGATGTCTTCATGGATCTAGACTTGTTCTTAGACCTGTCCAATCATTATGATGTTTTTTCCAAGACAATGAAAAGGGATGATGGCATTGCCTTATTAATATTGAATAGAAATTCATTCATGCAAGCCTTTGGCTTATTTAGCACCATGTCCACCAGAATTGACATGACGAAGCAGCAACAGAGGTATACTTTGAAACCTGGTATTGCTAGAAGCCAGTTGCTGAAACATATGCTAAAAGAAGTGAGAAAGTATTTAGATCCTATGTCCAGGACCAGCCCATATTATTATAAGGATCTACACTTCTATATCAAATATGCTGCCTATGCCCTGTGTAGAGTGCTAGGGATAGATGGTGACACAAAGAAGATTGATGCAAGAATTTTGATGATGGTGTTGGACCTACAAGAGGTCCAATCCAATACTAGTTATGATTATATTTAGCACATCATTGATGAAATGCATGAGGGTTTCATTGCAACACAGAAAAGAATGAAAAAACCAAAGGAGAAGGAGCCTAAGTTTCTACATTACTCCATTCTTATTCATCTCCTTTTGCATTTCAATTTTGTTATCATGGATGTTAATAATCTAGTTCCTCAGAGCTTCTACCAAGCAAGACCAAATCCTATCCAATTTTGGGTAAGGATTTGGAATTACACTTCTAGGGACTATGATTATTGTGCTTTTTAGAATTGGATTGTGTATCCAATAGTACAGAGTTTGGGGATCAACAGAACAAGAATCCTAGTAAAGATTATGCAATTGCTTAGGCCATGTGACTACACAGATAGGGGGGATGGAGAGCATAATTGGGGTGATTTATTTTTGGAAGAGAACTATACAGTCATTAGGGTATATGGGTGTATTCACCCACCTCATCTCTTACCATATTATGTACCAGAAAGAGTGGCAGTAACGGAATTAATATGGCAGCTATTGTTGACGGACAATGAGTATTTTGTGCCACATAAGAAGGGGACTTTGACCCCTAGGCAGTTTAAGATTTTTAACTTCACAATTGGCAAGGGTGCTATTGATGCAGTGGGTCAATGGCTAGAAAGATACAGAATGGGGGCAGCCCCTTATAGATACATTGACCCAGAAGATTTTATGGTAGGGGTAAGGAGATTATATACTCCTACAATCCCCAATACTAATGTCCACTGTGAATGCATAAAGGAAGATGCAACAAGGAATATCTTAGATAAAGATGATTTTCATACGAGAAGACTGAGGATTCAAGAGCTGTTAAAACTTGAGAGGCAAATAAAGAGGAATGGGTTGGATTTTGGGGGTTTTTACCCTGATCTCTCATATTTTGATAGGATTAAAGCCATGATAGACAACTATTATGTGCTCATAGAATAGCTTGATATTGTTCTTAAAAAAAAAGGTGCTCAGACACCTAATCATTCAGAATGTGAATATAACAGTAGTAGTGACAGTGATTATGCACGTCCTACTAGATATGCTCCACCACAGCAAGATATTTCTGAAATACCATAGTTGCAGGGAGAAAAGGGCCACATTATGGATTTGACAGTAGTCACCCAACCAGATGATATAGAAGAACCTGCTGCAAAGAGGCAGAAACTAGAGATAGGTCAGCCTTCAACTAAAGTGCAAAATAAGAAGAAAGATAATGCTAAGGCCTTAGTACCTGGTAATAGGTTATATGATCATAACCTAAGACAAGAAATTAGGGAGGGAAAGAAACAACAGCCTACTTTAGAGGATGAGGTTGAAGTGCCTCTTAAAGATTGTATTGATGAGAGATTGATTCATCAACAAGAATTTTTGAATGATGATAACTTTGTGAAAACTGAGGAGTTCAAAGACTTCCTGAGATGGTATAAGAAAGAACAAATAAGAGAAGAACTGACAGTTGATGACAAAGAGACCATAACTAATGAGGCATTGGTGGCTTTGCAAAACTATGATCCTAAAAATGAGGATATTTCACCAGAGGATGCCAGGAAACTAGTATTAGGGAGTGGAATACTATTGGCTGAGGGTTGGGATTCAGCATCCACCTTCATAATTGATCAAATAAGGAAATAGCCAGAACTCAAGATGGCTAGTGAAGTTCAGATAGGCGATGTGATAAAAAGATTTGGGTATAGCCCAAAGTCTCAGGCCTTTGCAATGTGGAGCCTGTGCCCAAAAGATCAAAAGCCCCAAGTGGTGAATATTCAGAAGAATATGGTGGGCAATCAAATGGTGTGGATGATGCAAAATACAGGGGATTTGGAGATATCCCAAATCATGACACACTGGGCTCACTTGAATGAAGACAAAACTAAACAATTGTCTGATAGGTGTAGAACATTGGTGGAAGAGACTAGTGCATTGGCAAAAGATAGAAAAATGTGTCGAGTGCAACTTTATTAGCGGGATCAGATGATAAAGAAATTAATGGAAGAATTGGAAGCAAAACCTGAGGTAATGTATGTACCTATGCAACCATAGCCCCTAAGAATTGAAGACAAAGAAAAATCTGAGGAGGTGGTTGAGGAAAAGGCTGAGGAAGAGAAAGGAAATGTAATTTCTTTAAGAGCATTGAAAGGTGTGCTACAACATAGAATTGATATCTTAAAAGATAAAGTTGATGTTGTACTCAATACCTATAATAAATTACCAGCTTTGCACACTGAGGTAATGGGGTATTTGGCTATCCTCAACCCCTATTTTACTAAGTGGTCTACTAGGGTACAATTATTTGAGAAGCTAGCATCATTGTAAGCCCTAAGATCAGATTTTCCAGAAATAGTGACTAAAGTTGAAGATGAGATCAAAAGAGTTAATATTGCTCTCTCATTCTTTAATGGCAAATTGAACCAAATTGAGGTAAAGTTAAGCCTCTTTTCTGATGATTTTAACAGATTTATACCTTCCTTAAGAGGAGATGATGATCAAGTGAAGGCCTTAGATGTCTGGAGGGGTGAGTTTGATAGCAAAATGCCTAGTAGTGAGGCATTTATTTCGAGAACTGATATTGATGTAGAAGGGTTCAATAAGATATTGGACGAAGCTTTCAAGGCAGAAACTAACATCAATAAGTTTCTAGTAGATAACAAGTATATCACTGATGCAAGATGGGACAGGGAAAAGGTCCAAATATAGAGTACTCAAGACTTCAAGTGGCCATTAGATGATGAAGTGAAAGCATGGGAGTTGATGACTAGACCCAAGAGAAAGAAGCCAGCAGTAGAAGAAGAAATTTTGGATGATGAGTAGGGATGACTACTTGGTACCTCACCATCAAAGATAAAGAGGACAGTTATTGCAAATGGAGAATGTAGGTAAATCTAAAAGCATGGTCAATTAGACTTGAAATAACTACTTCCATCTACCATGTATACTATCAGATTCAAGTCGCTAGATCGGGAGAAGAATAAAGAATATCTATTTTTATCTTTTTGACTTGGTCATTCCACTGCTTCTTCTCTCTCTTTCTTTTTGTCTCTTTTGTAGTTTAATTAGGCTTAGGTTCTCTGAGACCATTTGAAGCTTGTAGCATCCATTTGAAAGGGATTCCAAGATGGTTGAAGACCTATATATAGAAGAGAGTTGTATTTTCAAAAGAGAGGATGAAATATAATGTAAAGAATCAGTCTTTCTAAATTTGTGCCTGTGTTCTATCAAGCTCCAAAGCTTTTTCTTATGTATGAAAGAAGGATTACATCAATAAAATATAGTGAAATTTTACTCTTCTTTATTGTTGTCTCTTTATTTCCTGTGTATGATTTTTTATGTTTAGATTGTAAGGCAGTCTGAAGCATTTTGGTTACAAGGTGACTATCTAATTACTTGCAAGTTTCTTTCATATAAAGAACTAAGTTTTGTGAGTAGTTTCAGGAAGCATATCAGTATTTAAGGATTTGATATAGTATGTTAGAGGTAATAAGATAATTTGTAAGGAAACTTATCCTAATTGCATGTAGGTTGTAAGGTAGCTTACAGTGTTTTGTTTATGTGAAACTTCAAGCTTTTGACTCTGTAACCCAAAGGATAGGCATTGATCTAGGTCTGGGTCTGATAATCTATCATCATCTAAGTTTTCAAAACATTCAAACTTTATTCCAAACATACTTGATACTAAAATATATGAACTAAACTCATCAAGGACTTATGTCGGCAGGACAGTGTCAACTTTGTTTATTCCTTAGAGAGTGAATCACTAGGTTATCCCTCCTAAAATCAAAAGGAAAAAGGATGCAAATCCTTGTCTCATTGGTTTATGTTCTCAAAACCATAGTCTGGCTTATAGTACTCTATTTTGAGTTAGTCATTGCAATCTCTAAAGTGTTCTATAAGTTGTTATAGTGAGGTTTTGATTCATACCTAGTGAATGAAATAATCCACCAAATACATAGACTGAGATATCAGTAATGTTTAAAAGGTAAAACCTTCCTGAGTCTGTGTAGCTCAAAAATGAAGAAGGATATTATCCAATCCTTAGAAATTAGTCTTTCTCTTGCCTAAAAAAGGTTGCAACTGAGTATGCTAGGTATATTGTCATCATTAGGTAAGTGTTTCAAGAAAAAGAGCTAACAAATTGGCGACTCTGCTAGGGAAAAAAGAGATTGTAAAGTCTTGTTGAAGTATTCAAAATTCTCTGGTGTTATACAGTTTAAAATTTTTTATTATAGTTGAGTTGGCCCATCCGAGTAATCAGGATCTCTAGCACTTTAAAGTTTAAACTTGTTTACAAATATATTTATGGTTATTGTTGAAATACTCTCTTGATAAGAATTCATCCCAAGTTTTGGGTGGCGACTCTAAAAGGGACATCTCTGAGATTAGTGCAAAAGAAATAAATGTCTTACAGAATGAATACTAGGTCAAAAGTAAGAATGGATCTAGAGAGGGTATTACATGAAGGAATCCCATCATCCTCAAGAGTTGGGGTCTCTTGGAGGAAAAAAGGGATTCAAGTTGATATGGATGAAACTCCTTTAAAAGGTGAAGAGGTAAATATTAGGAATGATATGAATGCTATTCAACACTCTCATGATGGAAATACTTCAGACTATGAGGAGGCTGCTAAAAGAGTATTAGATACACCCACAATTACTTCTACTTCAAATGAGAGAGAAGAGATTACTACACCTAGTTCAGATTCAGAGGATACCCCTTGTGATATGCTAGCTAATGAAGAGAAGTTTATTTTGAAGCAGCTTGCCCTAGTTCAACAAATGAAAAAGGAAAGAGAAATAAGAAAGAAAAAGAATGATCATAAGGCTCTTCATAACAATAGAAAAAGACTTCCAAAACACCAAACTATGAAAGAAATAGAGAAGTCTCAGAAAAACAAAGAAATACCATCCACTCATAAAGCTTCTATATTACAAATAAATAAGGGTAAACAAAAGAT
>MU223271.1:334257-347235 GCA_018584345.1 Thuja plicata
CCAGGAGAGCAACAAGCAAGGTGGTTACTAAGTTTCTCATGGATAACATTTTAACCAGGTTTGGTGTGCCTAGTAAATTAGTGATGGATAATGCTATGAGTTTCAGATCAGAAGAAATGACAAGCTTTTGTAAAAGGTATGGGATTACAATAACATACTCATCCCCATATCACCCACAAGCTAATGGAAAAGCTGAGTCTAGCAACAAAAGCATATTGAAGATACTAAAGAGGACTTTGGAACAAAATAAGAAAACATGACATACAAAGTTGAGGTTAGCCCTTTGGGCTGATAGGATAACACTCAAAAAGGTAACTGGTAAATCCCCTTTTGAATTGGTATATGGTTTACAAGCAAGGTTGCCAATGAATAATTTATTACCTGTTTACCAGTTTATACAAGAAGAACATTTAAATATCTCTGATCTAATGCAAGATAGAATGATATAGTTGATAGAATTAGATGAACCAAGAGAGATAGTCAGAGGGAGAACATAGGGTTACAGCAGAAAATGAAGTATTTGTTTGACAAGAGGGATACTAATAGAAAGTTTCAGGCTGGTGACTTAGTTCTCCAATGGAATGCAAGGGCAGAAGACAAAGGTAAGCATAAGAAATTTGAGTCTTTATGGTTAGGGCCTTATATAATCTAAGAACAGTTTGGTAAAGACTCATATTTGTTGAAAGATATGGATGGAGAAGGTTTTGAGTTGCCTGTGCATGGGCAATTTTTGAAACCTTTCTTCAGATGAAAATCATTATAGTGCACAAGTAAATATGTATCATATATTTTTTCTTTTCCCTGTTTGTTAGTTTTGTAAATATTTTCCTCCTATTTTTGGTGTTCGGCTCCATTTTTGTGGTGGTCTGCAACCAGAGATTATGTGATTCTTTGTCATAAACCTTGTTTAGACAATCCTCATCAGAGCCACAATTGGTTGTATTATAGGTTTTGGTTTCTTTCCTATGATTTTGTGGTCTTCCCTCTCCAAGTTTTCAAGTTTTCAAGCCTAAACCTGTGAAAATATTCAAAAGACTTGAAACCCTAGCTCTTTTTCAGTGTTCAAATTTGAAGAAAAAACCTAAGGCATTGTCCCCTTATGTTTCTCAGTTACCTTTTTGCCTCACTTAAGTCATGAGTTCTATTCTGATCACTTAGTCGCATAACTTAAATAGAATATTCCTCTTTCTTTCTGACTTAGCGATTAGCCTATGTCGTGTAGTCTCATGCAATATAAGAATATTCCCTTTTCTTTCCTAGACTTCATGATTTACTGTGTGTTGCATAATTGAAGAATCATTTGAACATAACATTAATGTATCAAGGGGCACATAGATAGGTCGGGAGGTCACAAGAAGTTTTCTATAGTTAAGAGAATATTACGAGACACTGCGATTTCCTTTTGTCACGTAATCACTAAATAAGTCTAAAGTAAAGTATGATACAAAGCTTTAGTCACACAGTCTCTAGAAAATATGTCAGTTAAGTTAAAACCCACGAGACTATGTGACTAACCTTTAGCGGTTTGAGATAAAGCACAGTTGGGTTGTTGCCAGATAACTCAAATTTCAAATCAAAATAAGACATGTGTCAAAAGGGTCTCAGAATATTTTAAGGGTATGAGAAGTTACTTGGTGATTAAGTGACAGCCATCAGATTAAATCATTAAAAGATCCTATGATAGTCTCCAAGTCTAAGAATAAAAGAGCCTAAGGAGAAAGGTCCTCGTGACTCAGTGGCTAAGGGTATGTCGCGAGGTCGTCAGATGAATTTAAGGGCAGGATGCCTTGTCACGATGTCTCAAGAAGGTTTTGGCATTTAGCATTTTCATTTAGCGATCGGGTGACTAAAGACAGTCGCGTAGTCTAGCGAAAGAAAGATAACATTTGGTGACTAAGGGATAACTGCAGAACTTAACAACTAACAGTTTGTCGCATAGTCTCATAAAAGAACGTGGGTTAATGACAACCATTCATGACTTTGATTTCCTCGTTGTCACGTGATCACCAAATGGTGACTCTGGTTAGCAAAGGTAAGGAAGTTGTGTAGTCGCCATGTCTCCAGATAAAACACAAGTTAAGGATTGGGGTCAGTGACCGAGAAAATAAGTGCAGTCGCATGGTTGCTTGATGCTAAATTCTATAAAAGGGCGGAAATATTAAATATGTCAGTATGAATCATTCTTCGGCCAATCAGATTTTCAGATTTTGATTACTGTGCAGAAAAAGGGTAGTTGAGATGTATGACAGTGGGCCAATCCCAGGGTGACATGTCAGCTCATTTGAATTTTATAAGGTTTTGCTGAGGATTCAGTTTTATAAATTTGATTTTCCTATCACACTCAGGAAACTACAGCTAGGTTTTCAATTATGTTCATAGTATGTGGAATTAAAGATAGAATTGATGTTCTGAGAATCATGAGCTATGTAATTTTAATGGTTACTATAAGGAGTTTATGGCTTATTCATTTGCATTCACCTTGCTTTCAAAATTCCTAAACTTGAACAGTTCAGTTGTGTAACAGAGCAAAAATTCAAAGGTTTGCAGAATTTTCTGTGGTTTAAAAGTTCATTGTCCCAAAAAATTGTGCATAAGGCAGTCACTGGACCTCAGTGATAGATTTGTTTCAATACCGGTAAAGAAGGGGAGATTCAAGCATTGAAAATATGAGTAGAGTAATCAGTATAGCCTCGACCAATGGTGAAAGTGAGAGGGTGGAAGATGAGGCTAAAGGAAAAGTTAATTATTCAGATGAATTCCTCCGTTTGCTTCCTGGTTCGACTCAGAATAAAAGGGCAAAGAAAATGTGCTAATTGATGACTATCGAGATGTTCAAGATGCTATTACTCTAGGAACAAAAGGTTTTTCTCTTTTCAATTAATTTTATAAGAACTCTGATAAGGCCATTCCAGTATCAAACCCTTGGACCTATGGTTTAGCCAGGTTAATTGTTCCTGATTTCTTCGTGGATGTAGACTTTTTCTTAGACCCGGCCAATCATTATGATGTTTTGTTCAAGACAATCAAAAGGGATGATGGCACTGCCTTGTTAATATTGAACAGAAATTCATTCATGCGAGCCTTCGGCTTATTTAGCACCATGTCCACCAGAATTGACATGACGAAGCAGCAACAGAGATATACTTTGAAACTTGGTATTGCTAGAAGCTAGTTGCTGAAATATATGCTAAAATAAGTGAGAAAGTATTTAGATCCTATGTCCAGGACCAGCCCATATTATTATAAGGATCTACACTTCTATATCAAATATGTTGCCTATGCCCTATGTAGAGTGCTAGGGATAGATGGTGACATAGAGAAGATTGATGCAGGAATTTTGATGATGGTGTTGGACCTACAAGAGGTCCACTCCAATACTAGTTATGATTATATTTATCACATCGTTGATGAAATGCATGAGGGTTTCATTGCAACATAGAAAATGATGAAAAATACAAAGGAGAAGGAGCCTAAGTTTCTACATTACTCCATTCTTATGCATCTCCTTTTGCATTTCAATTTTGTTATCATGGATATTAATAATCTAGTTCCTCAGAGATTCTACCAAGCAAGACCAAATCCTATCCAATTTTGGGTAAGGATTTGGAATTACACTTCTAGGGACTGTGATTATTGTGCTTTTCAGAATTGGATTGTGTATCCAATAGTACAGAGTTTGGGGATCAGTAGAACAAGAATCCCACTAAAGATTATGCAATTGCTTAGGGTATATGGGTGTATTCACCCACCTCATCTCTTACCATATTATATACCAGCAAGAGTGGCAGCAATGGAATTTATATTGCAGCTATTGTTGACAGACAATGAGCATTTTGCGCCACATAAGAAGGGGACTTTGACCCCTAGGAAGTTTAAGATTTTTAACTTCACAATTGGCAAGGGTGCTATTGATGCAGTGGGTCAATGGCTGGAAAGATACAGAATGGGGGCAGCCCCTTACAAATACATTGACCCAGAAGGTTTTATGGCAGGGGTAAGGAGATTGTATACTCCTACAATCCCCAATACTAATGTCCACTGTGAATGCATAGAGGAAGATGCAACAAGGAATATCTTAGATGAAGATTATATTCATACTAGAAGACTAAGGATTCAAGAGCTGTTAAAACTTGAGAGGAAAATAAAGAGGAATGGGTTGGCTTTTGGGGGTTTTTTCCTTGATCTCCCATATTTTGATAGGATTAAAGCCATGATAGACAACTATTATGTGCTGATAGAACAGCTTGATACTGTTCTTGACAAAAAAGGTGCTCAGACACCTGATCCTTCAGAGTCTGAATATAATAGTAGTAGTGAGAGTGATTATGCATGTCCTACTAGATATGCTCCACCACAGCAAGATATTGCTAAAATACCACAGTTGCAGGGAGCAGAGGGCCACATTGTGGATTTGACAGTAGTCACCCAACTAGATGATATAGAAGAACCTGTTGCAAAGAGGCAGAAACTAGAGATAGGTTAGCCTTCAACTGAAGGGAAAAATAAGAAGAAAGATAAGGCTAAGTCCTTAGTACCTAGCAATAGGTTATATGATCATAACCTAAGAAAAGAAATTACGGAGGGCAATAAACAATAGCCTGATTTAGAGGATAAGGTTGAAGTGCCTCTTAAGGCTTGTATTGATAAGAGATTGATTCATCAACAAGAATTTTTGAATGATGATAACTTTGTGAAAATTGAGGAGTTCAAAGACTTCCTGAGATGGTATAAGAAAGAACAAATAAGTGTAGAACTAATATTTGATGACAAAGAGACCATAACTAATGAGGCATTGGTGGCTTTGCAAAACTATGATCTTGAAAATGAGGATATTTCACCAGAGGATGCTAGGAAACTAGTATTAGGGAGTGGAATACTATTGGTTGAGGGTTGGGATTTAGCATCCATCTTCATAATTGATCAAATAAGGAAACAACTAGATCTCAAGATGGCTAGTGAAGTTCAAATAGGCGATGTGATAAAAGGATTTGGGTATAGCCCAAAGTCTTAGGCCTTTGCAATGTGAAGCCTGTGCCCAAAAGATCAAAAGCCCCAAGTGGTGAATATTCAAGAGAATATGGTGGGTAATCAAATGGTGTGGACGATGCAAAATATAGGGGATTTGGAGATATCCCAAATCATGACACAGTGGGCTCACTTGAATGAAGATAAAACTAAACAATTGTCTGATAGGTGTAGCACATTGGTGGAAGAGACTAGTGCATTGGAAAAGGATAGAGAAATGTGTCCAGTGCAACTTTATCAGTGGGATCAGATGATAAAAAAATTAATGGAAGAATTGGAAGCAAAACCTAAGGTAATGTATGTACTTATGCAACCACAACCCCTGTAAATTGTAGAAAAAGAAAAGTCTAAGGAGGTGGTTGAGGAAAAGGCTGAGGAAGAGAAAGGAAATGAAATTGATTTAAGAGCATTGAAAGGTGTGCTACAACATAGAATTGATATCTTAAAAGATAAAGTTGATATTGTACTCAATACCTATAACAAATTGCCAGCTTTGCACACTAAGGTAATGGGGTATTTGGCTATCCTCAACCCCTATTTTACTAAGTGGTCTACTAGGGTACAATTATTTGAGAAGCTAGCATCATTGCAAGCCCTAAGATCAGATTTGCCAGAAATAGTGACTGAAGTTGAAGATGAGATCAAAAGAGTTAATATTGCTCTCTCATTCTTTAAGGGAAAATTGAACCAAATTAAGGTAAATTTAAGCCTCTTTTCTGATGATTTTAATAGATTTATACCTTCCTTAAGAGGAGATGATGATCAAGTGAAGGCCTTAGATGCCTGGAGGGGTGAGTTTGATAGCAAAATGCCTAGTAGTGAGGCATTTATTTCGAGAACTGATATTGATGTAGAAGGGTTCAATAAGATATTGTACGAAGATTTCAAGGTAGAAACTGACATCAATAAGTTTCTAGTAGATATCAAGAATATCACTAATGCAAGATGGGACAGGAAAAAGGTCCAAATATAGAGTACTCAAGACTTCAAGTGGCCATCAGATGATGAAGTGAAAGCATGGGAGTTGATGACTACACCGAAGAGAAAGAAGCCAGCAGTAGAAGAAGAAATTTTGGATGATGAGTAGGGATGACTACTTGGTACCTCACCATCAAAGATAAAGAGGATAGTTATTGCAAAAGGAGAATGTAGGTAAATCTGAAAGCACAGTCATCCAGACTTGACATAACTACTACCATCTACCATGTATACTATCAGATTCAAGTCGCTAGATCAGGAGAAGAATAAAGAATATCTATTTTTATCTTTTTGACTTGGTCATTCCACCGCTTCTTCTCTCTCTTTCTTTTTGTCTCTTTTGTAGTTTTAGGGTTAGGTTTTTTGAGACCATCCAAAGCTTGTAGCATCCTTTTGAAAGGGATTCCAAGATGGTTTAAGACCTATATATAGAAGAGAGTTGTATTTTCAAAAGAGAGGATGAAATATAATGTAAAGAATTAGTCTTTCTAAATCTGTGCCTGTGTTCTATCAAGCTTCAAAGCTTTTTCTTATGTATGAAAGAAGGATTACATCAATAAAATATGGTGCAATTTTACTCTTCTTTATTGTTGTCTCTTTATTTCCTGTGTATGCTTTTTTATGTTAAGATTGTAAGGCAGTCTGAAGCATTTTGGTTACAAGGTGATTATCTAATTACTTGCAAGTTTCTTTCATATAAAGAACTAAGTTTTGTGAGTAGTTTCAAGAAGCATATCAGTATTTAAGGATTCGATACAGTATGTTAGAGGTAATCAGATAATTTGTAAGGAAACTTATGCTAGTTGCATGTAGGTTTTAAGGCAGCTTACAGTGTTTTTTTAATGTGAAACTTCAAGCTTTTGACTTTGTAACCGAAAGGATAGGCACTGATCTAGACCTGGGTCTAATAAGCTATCATCATCTAAGTTTTCAAAACATTCAAACTTTATTTCAAACATACTTGATACTAAAATATATGAACTGAACTCATCAAGGACTTATGTGAGCAGGACAGTGTCCACTTTGTTGATTCTTTAGAGAGTGAATCACTAGGTTATCCCTCCTAAAATCAAAAGGAAAAAGGATGCAAATCCTTGTCTCATTGTTTTATGTTCTGAAAACCATAGCCTGGCTTATAGTACTCTATTTTAAGTTAGTAATTGCAATCTCTAAAATGTTCTATAAGTTGTTATATTGAGGTTTAGATTCATACCCAGTGAATGAAATAATCCACCAAATACATAGACTGAGATATTAGTAATCTTTAAAAGGTAAAACCTGCCTGAGTCTGTGGAGCTCAAAAATGAAGAAAGATATTATCCAATCCTTAGAAATTAGTCTTTCTCTTGCCTAAAAGAGGTTGCAATTGAGTATGGTAGGTATACTATCATCATTAGGTAAGTGTTGCAAGAAAAAGAGCTAACACTCATCCCATTTGAAAGTGACTCATTTATGTAGAAATTTTGTGAAAGGTTGTGCTCTATCTGCTAGTTGGGACATGAATCTTCTAATGGACTGAAGTCTTCCTTGAAGTGTCTTCATTTAACTGATATTGTGAGGGGGTGACATTTCCATTATTTCTTTTACCCTTTTTGGGATCCACCTCAATTCCTTTAGGTAATACAATAAACCCTAAGAGTTTCCCTGATTGGACTCCAAATGCACATTTCTTTGGGTTGAATCATAGTTGAAATTTGTTCCATGTGATCTAGTATCTTCCTCAAGTGTTCAATGTGAATCATTCTTATTTTTGACTTGGCTAATGTATCATCCACATATTCCTCCATGTTTTTGTGTATCATGTCATGGAAAATTGTCGTCATAGCTCATTGATATGTAGCTCCAACATTCTTTAGCCCAAATGGCATGAAATTATAGCAAAATGTTCCCCATGTGCATGTAAACTATATCTTTTCCTGGTCCTCGAGAGAAATGTTTATTTGGTTATAACCTGAGAATCCATCCATGAGTGAATAAATCATATATACTGTTGTGAGATCTATAATCATATCAATATTGGGAGGTGGAAATCATCTTTAGGACACGCTTTATTTAAGTCCCTAAAGTCTGTGCAAATCCTAATGGACTTATCCATTTTAGGAACTGGTACCACATTAGGAATCCATCCTGCATAAGCGATGACCCTTATGAATCCAGCCTTTAAGAGTTTTTCCAGGTCCACTTTCACCAATAATTCCACATGTGTGTGCATCTTTCTTAGTTTATATTTGACATGTTTAATTCTAGGAGCTATAGATAAGTGATGCATTATTAACTTAGGATCTAGTTTAGTCATATCAGTATAAGACCATGCAAAGTTGATCTTCTTCTCTTTGAGGAATTCAACAAACTATGTCTTTTCTTCTTCTGATAATGATTGTGCTAGGTGAACAAATTGAGGAGCTTATGTTGTTCCCAAATTAACTGGTTGCATTGGCTCTATCAGTACTGAAGATATTTCTTGAAAGTGATCAGGGAGGATATCGAGAATCTCATCTTTTGGCACCTTTGATAGGTTTTCACCATCAGATACATCTTTTATTTTTACTATTTTAGAATCTAATACTGTCAGATCATGGTTTTCACTGTCAGTTCTTTGTTTCTTTTTATTTTTCAATTTGTTACTAAGAAACTTGATATCCTCCTCTATTAGGTTCATGTTCCTTGCATTGGTGGAAGATAGATAGGGTTCACAAGCATTTAGATAATAGGTCAAAGTATAGTCATTGGGAAAGTTCATGATAGGAGTAGGGTTTGAATCGGTCCAATCAATAAGGTTAGGGTTTACCAAGGATAATGATTCAGAGGTTTGTAAGGATAGCATCATGTTAGTGTTAAGACTATTAACTTACAAGACATGTTCTGTTGAGTCATCTTCTATAGTGTTTAGATCATGAAGAGTCAAAACATCATTATTAGGGTCATTGTTAGTGATATGCAGACCTAACTCTAGTGACTCATTAGTTGATATTTATCTTTCTTCTCTTATCATATTGGAACCCATATCTTGTATCCTTTGAGGTTCTTCTAGACCTGGTAAGATGCCAGTGTCTTCATCAATAATCCTAGGCAATGCCATCTCATCCAATTATGTGAAAACATTAGTGTTATGGGAAGTGTTAGAACTTTCTCCTCTCTTCAATAGAGGTGCAAACCTATGAATTACATCTACCTCAATTTCCATGGTATAATCAAACATGTGATCCCATTCATAATCATGTGAGTCTGTGATATTGTCATCAGACTAGTTTAAAAACTTAGCAATAGTTACCTGATGTACCCTATTAGCCATTTGTGGATCAAAATGTGGTAAATCTAGGACATGTGAAATTGTCACCAATTTCCCCCAGTTAGGATTTACATCTTGTTCTTGAGGGATTTATTCATGAGATTCTTCTATTTGCTAGATTTCTGGATAGTCTTCTTCTTCTTCCTCTACTTCTTGGACATTGGTTTGTGACAACAAAGGAACATGATGCTCTAGTTGTTATTGAAAAGTAGGCACATATCTTCTCCTTGATATTCTGGGTCCTTAGTACCAATGTGTAGTAATCTTTCATATGTCCAAGGTACAATTTTTGTCTCTTCCTCTTCTTCATCACTTCCTTTATCAAAGATTGGACCATCTCTTGACGTGGGGTGTTCTAAATTGTTATTGAAACCCAACCCTATTTTGTCTTTGGTGTCTCTAAATTCCATGTGTATAGGCTCAACAAGTCCCTTTCCCTTATCTCCTAAAGGTCCATTCCCTTTGTATCCCATTTTTTTAAGAAGGTCATAACCTTTTCCATACTTTTTGAGAGAGATCTCAACATGTTTTACTTCATTTTCTCTCTTTTCCTCTTTATAGAGCCAAGCCAAGACTGCTTTATCTTCTTTTTCACCCTCTTGAGAAGTAGAGGCTCTAACCATACCAGTTGGTCTATGAATGTCTTTTCCTTTTGATGTAGCAGGTGCAAAAGATGGGGATGGTTTCACATATGATCTTGGAGACACATGAATGATATCCAATGATGGTTTTGTGTCTATTTTGTATTCCCCCATGCTATTTTCTTCAAGTTTTAGTATCTTTCCAAAGCTTCTCATCATCATGTCTTTAGAGGTTTCAGCTAGGAAATATTTTGACACTTCCTTATTGTGAGAAACCATACTGTCTAATTTAACATTGTTGCAAGTGTAACTTGAATCTGTAGGAATTGTTACTTCCACCCCATTGTATGGGAATTTGATGCATTGGTGGTAAGTAGATGGCACTGCTTGTATTTCATGTATCCAAGGTCTTCCTAGTAATATGTTATAGGCCAATGGTAGATCAAGAACTTGATATATCACATTACATTCAATTGGTCCTATTCTTATTGGTAAAATAATTAGCCCTTTGGATGATCTTTCCTCTTCATCATAAGACTTGATGGTTATCTTACTTCTTGAATCAATTGTTTTTTTTGAAAGACCCAATTTCTTGATCAGATTGAAAGTACATATATCCAACCCCACACCTCCATCTATCAATACATGTTTTACATGGTGCTTATGGATAAAAAATTCAATGTGGAGAGGTTGATTATGGGGATGAGTCAAATATTTGTCATCTTCCTCTAAAAAGGAGAGGTAATGTGGAGATGATATGTGATTGAACATTGCCTTGAACTTGTTCATGTCTATGTCTTTTGTAACATTTGTAAAATGTAGGGCTTGTTCAAGAACTTCCCTATGCACTGAAGAGATCTTTAATAACTCAAATATAGAGATTTGACTTGAGGTCCTTTGCAATTGGTCTACCAAGTTATAGTTAGCAGATGGTACACGAACTGTTTGTCTTGACGTTGCTAGTTTAGGAATTGTGACAATAGGTGTTTTAGATGGTGTTGCCTATTTAGATGATGAATTAACCCCTTTAATCATGATTTGTGCTTAGATTTGAGTTACTACATTTGAATGTGTCGACTTATCTTTAACACCTTTGATAGTGATCATATTGATTGATTCACTTTTTATGTCCAACATAGTTATCACATTATCATTATGGGAATAGGTGTAATTGACTTCATTTTCTTTTCCTTTAGAGGATTCTCCTTTTTCATAATTGGGAAATGGTTTATTATATATCATGTCATCTTCATTAGATTCATGTCCTTCAACTTTGATCTTGCCTCCCTCAATGAGATCTTGTATAACATTTTTGAGCTTAGCACAATCATTAGTCTTGTGTCCTTTATTATTATGGAACTCAAAATAGGCATTATCATTTCACCATATTGGTTTTACTTTTGGTTCCCATGGTTTTGACTTTGGTATAGTGATGTTTTTCTTATCCAAGAGAGTATTCAAAACCATCTCAAGAGGTTCTCCCAATGGAGTAAATGTTCTTTGTGGTCTAGATGTCCATGTTTTACTCTTGTTGGCATCAGTGTTTGCTCTTGGTATTGTGGTTGTTACCTTAGCTTCTTTACTTTCTTGTAGGTTGTTTGTGAGATTAAACACAGTTGATTTAGTGTTTGTATTCGAGGCTTCCACCACTCCATCACTAACAAAATTCTTGTTTTATTCCATAATTTAGGTTTGTTGTTATAGTTGTTAGATTTATTGTCACTTTGGAGTGTGATCTCTCCTTTCTTAACCATAACGTCTTCAACACGAATAGCATTTTTAATCATTCTGTCAAAATTAGGACAATCTTGTATTTGTAGAGCATAGTTTATTTCAGGTACTAAATTATTGAAAATGATCTCCATCTTTTCAAATTTGGGTATTACTCTTGAGTATCTTGCAAAGATTCTCCTCCACCGTTGCCAAAGTGTGTGAAGGATTCACTCGTTCGTTTTTTTGTGTTTTCAAAGATCCATCATGGTAACATTGTGTTGTATGTTGTAGGAGTAATGTTGGACAAATATTTGAATCAACTCCTCAAATGTTTGCACACTCAGTGTTAGTTTGGAGAACCATTCCATAGCATTTCCACCTAGGCTTCCTGGAAATAGTATCAACAAGTAGGTTGGTTCGTGCATGTATTATATGCTTAGGGCACAAAATTCTCTAACATGGTCATGTGGATCTGTTTCTCCCATATTTTTTTCATGTTTGGGGGATTTATATTTTCATTGAAATTTTGACACATCAAGCAAGTTTGTTAAGGGACTAAACACACACATATTCCTTAAATTCTAGGCATAGAATAAAAATCTTTTCTCGTAAACTCAGGTACACACTTGTGCATGCTAATCAAAATATGACCATCACTAAGCATGCAATGGATCCAGTCATGATGCCATATTATCTAACTCCAAACACAAGTGAGGGAACAAAATAATGAGTATCTTAGGGAAATTACTATTTGCCTTGCACAAAGATTATCACCTTTGGGAGATAAACTGGGTAGTTTCAACTACAAAATGTTGTTTATATTTGGGCATCTATTCGCAACCATCCCAACCCATATAATTTCACAAGGAAAAATTAAGGTGTATAGCCCTATGAGCACTTAAATGTGTGTATTCTCACAAGCAATATTCAAGTGGCTTTGCTCCACACACATCTAAGCATGTCCAAGGAATGATAGTCAAAATTCCAAGGAAAAATTGATTATGTCTTTCGAGGCTTTGGCCTTTAAGGAAGAATTTTGATTATAGTGAGATGGAAGGGCTGGCATTCACCTATCTGTTGGAATAATGATATATTTGTCATCAGTGAATGCACTTAGTGAAAACACTTATTCGGTTTTGAATGCTTACCGAGCTCATCACTCAGCCCACAGCCTATACCGAGCATTCAGTAAAGCTCACCAATCAAACAGTTCAAACCAAGAAGTAAGGTAGTCACCGAGCATATGAGAAGAATAGCAGTTACCAAGCAGATGGTAGTCACCGAGTCATCAGTTGAAGATAACCGAGAAGTCAGTTACTACCGAGTCACCAGTGGTTACCGAGTGACAATGTATTTACCGAGTCACCACAGCTACCGAGTTCCAAGCTACAC
>MU223271.1:352347-367957 GCA_018584345.1 Thuja plicata
GTAGACTTAACAGTCTTTTGTAAATCTCTTAACCGAGTGCATACTTCATTGTATATTTGTAAATCCTCTAACAAGGTGGACCTAGCAGTCCAAATTGCTTTTAACAGGGCAGATCATTAGAAGTGATCATTGTAAGCCTTAACCGGCCAACTTTATACTGCAGTACCAAAGTTTTGTGGGTACCATCCCCACCCCAGTTTTACTTTCTATTTGGAAGGTTTTTGGGTTACCAAATCTTTGTGTTATGTGTTATGAATGATTACATTTTCATGGTTGCAGTAGATTAGATGTATGAATGGTTAAAGAATATAAAAGTGCAGAAATGTTTTAAAGTTTGCAGAGTTACTGATTCACCCCTCCCCTCTTAGTAACTTGGTTAATCCTGAATATTTCCAACACTGTCCTCACTTGGGTCACTCTCGGGAGATTTTTTCCTCAACCGTTAGGCCCTCAGATATTTTGAAAGCAATAAAGAGGATTGATGGCTTATGAGTATAGATTTATGATTCTTCATGAAGAATAAGAGCATACTCTCCTATCCATGCCATTTTATCCTATGAAGCACATCATGCAAGTTCTTTCAATCGAATTAACAAACTCAAAACCTAGTCCCCCATATTGAGTTTCTGATTTTCCAACTTGGGAAAAGAGCATAATCCTCTAGTTGGACTAAGAATCAAATTTAAATATGATAATTAAGTTCCTATTTAAAGAAATTTGACTTTTGATAAATTTAAAAGTTCATTTCCTCCAAATTCTATTCAAATCCTAAGTTGATGTTTGAGGTTTTGATTTTCCATAGAGGAAAAGAGCATACTTCTCTAATCAAGTTGTAAAATGGTAGAAAGTGTGTTAAATTCCTAGAAATTATAATAAAGTTAGGTTGATCGCATGAGGAAACCTACAAAACCACTTGTTAGTAGGTTTTACTCCATCTTCTTGACCAAAGATGTCTTTAACAACGTCCTGCAATAACTCATTAGGTTTCTTAAATGATCAATTTCATCCAAAAATATGTAAGGTTAGTTGATTAGTCATCAAATTTTCAAAACATGCTAGAAGACTAACCAAATGCAATTATATTTCCCAAAAGCGATGCAAGAATTACCAAATGCAATTAAGGATCCTAAAGGTGAGCCTTTTCACTAAATGCAATTTGGGATTTACGGGATGCGAGCCTTTACCAAAAGTGATTCGGGATTTGCAGGATGCGACACAGGAAATATGGGATGCAAGCTTATTTTTTGTATGCGATCTTTTGCTACTAAATTCGATCCTTTTCTCCTAAATGAAATTCTGTATAATAAAATACAGAACAAAAGGTGAATAAATGGCTCAAAATTGTGAGAAATTTGGGGCTCTGGCCCATGGTGGGCGCTAGAAATGTGTGTTTAAATATTATACCTGCAAGCTGCAACACAACACTTCAATATGTCATTATATAAATGGTTAGAACTATGAAAATCAAGTGGAAAGCATAAGGAAACCATCAAAATCAACATATTTCTTCCTATCTAAGAAGAGTATTATTTAAGCTATAATTTCCCTCAGATTATGCATAAATCAGTTACATATTCAATCCTAGAATGGAAGATTCAAAGAGAAAATGAAGCTAATTCTCATGCAAAGATTCATTTTAAAGCACAAATGAATATTATTTAATTAGCTATGTGAGATTATGAACTAAAATGGACAACATAAGAGTGCATTTTGAATTCTATAAATTAGAGAAACATAAGAGTGTAATTGAAATTCTAAGAATTGGGGCCAATTGAGCTCAAAATACAATCCTATTATAGAAGAATTTGAGGAATGAGTGGTTGATATTGATTTGTGAAAAGAGGTGGAGATTGAATCTTTGGTGATACATGTGAGTGAACTCTCATTGGTCCATGGATTGAATTTCCATGTGTAAGTGATGAGTTGTAATTAGAGGATTTATTTAATTCCTTCTAATTAATTACTTTAGCCAAGGATTTAATTGGGTTGATTTGATTTAAGTAGGGTAATGTAATTAATGTGAGTTAGTGATGAAATCACTTTGATTTTTAGGAAATTAAATTGATTTTAATGAATTATGCCAATAATCGAATAGTTGGATTGACATAATTAGGGGTATGATCTCATTTAAGGAAAAATAGGGTCCCTAGTTAGAGTAGACCAAATTATGGTGGTTACAATTATTACCTATTGTGGGGTTGTTCACCAATGTCAATGAAGAACTAATGATGAATCAACCATTGCAATATGATAGAGACTAGGCATGGAGATACCTTCTTGAGCATCAACTTAATACTCACAAATGATATAATCATATATTATAAGCCTCCTCTAGAGCCATGCAACACCAATGACATAGTTGTACGTTCTAAGTCTCTAGAGCCATGTACCACCAATGAAATATGGGTACATTCTAAGTCTCCTTTATTTCCATACACCAACTCTCACAAGATAATTTCTAATCTACTAAGTACAGAAGGATTATATCAAATATGTCATCAATGAAAAAGTAAAAAATAAGATGGTACTTTATATTAGTGCATGCAAAACATATCTCATGCAAGAGAATACAACATCACATAACAAAGATGCAAAGTAGGAAACTAATAATGATGCCACCAAGAATGTGTTAAAAATTAGATTGTTGATGATGCCCTCCAATTAGACTGATGTGCCAAGAAAATTTAGGAGTAATTAAACCCTTTTGTTGTTGGTTGGAAGATGGATTGCTACAACAGGTATGGTAGGTGGAAAAATTTATTCCCAATTTGCATATTTATTTGAAAAAATAAATTATAAAAAGTTTTTAAAAAATAATTTATAACGAAAAAATTATTAGATAATAAACATTTTTTTTCTTGTTCTTTCTTGGAATTTCCATTTCAGTGATGTTAATCACCATAATCAGGTTGTTTTCCTCCTCTAATGATTCAATAACTAGGCCCTAAAGTTATAACTTAGAGATTTGATATCTCCACTAAGTGGTTATCTTACTCATCATGAAGGTTCATTTCTTTATCAACCCAGGGATGTGAACTTGAAATGGGTCAACATTGTATGTGCACTAGGACTCAACTGTAGCCATTCTATCCAATAACTTGAAAGGAAATAGTATTGAAAGTAAAATTCTTGAAGGAAATGACATAAATACTAAGCATGAATCAAAAACTAAACTGTGTTGGGTATTAAGAACTAAGTAATGTATTGAGAGGGGGGGGGGGGGGGGGGGGGAANGGGGGGGGGGGGTGGGGGGTGAATCAGTACAATATCCAATTAAGAAATTTAAAACTAATTCTAATCACCGGTTATAGATAGAACTGTAAACTGATTCAATATGCATTAACCATTATTATTGAACACAGTCATAACCATAAAACAATAAATGAAACAAAAACATCACAACCATAGACACATGTGACGCAATAATTTTGCTATTGTGGAAAGCCTTGTAAGAGATAAAAGCCGTGGTGGGGATGGTACCCATAATTTTCACTACTACAGTATGAAAGGTGCCCTGTGAAAGGCTTATAAAAATTCTTTCTAAGAGTTATACATCTTGTGAGAGATTCCTTGTACACTATTAGATGTACAATAAAAACCTTTGAAAGTCTACCTCATGTGCGGATTAAAATCTACAATCTAGAGATTCACCTTGTAAAAGGATTTAGAAACAAAGACATGTAAGAGTCTACCTTGTTAAAGGATTTATCTTGTTGTAAGTGTCAAAGAACAACAAGTGATTTATCTATAATTTCAATCCTTTCTTGTAAGATCCTTTAGGTTTTTTATCTTCTCAAACTTTCATACGATCTGTGACTTAAACATCTCCTTCTAGTCTTTTCACAATCTCTTGTATCGGTCGCTGATTGATCTTGCAATAGTTCTTCCTTCACATTATTGTCTTTTCTCTCTCTCCAATCTCTCTAACTCTCTATCCATCTCACAAATAATATTTTGTATTATTTCTTATTGTTTTTTCCTCTTAATCAATACCACTGATTGTGTCGCTTAATTAACACCATTAATTTTAAAATTGCTTTCAGGTTACTTTACACATTAGGTTAATCTTCTTGTAGAATTCTCCAAATCATTCTCAACCTTAGAAAAAATCATCCATACAATCAAACCAATAGAATCTTGATAACTGAAATAATATTCTCAACAAACTTCACCTCGAGATATGTACCAATTTTTTGTTTAACGATCAAGAAAATAGTATTGTAAAGTTTATTCTAGAATACTAATAAATCATTTAAATTTGAATAAGAATTTATCATTTTAAGAATTGGTTGATCCAGTCATCTCTGAAATATCATAATACATCAACTTTTAAAATCACTCCTCATAATACTTCAATCTCTATATACATTCATCATATTTCCATCATGTTGTTGTTGTATACCTTAGTCAATTAGGTGTTCCATTAGATTGTTCATTACCAGTCATGGTCAATTGTGAAGGTAGATTATTTAGTATTTTTGACCATCAATGCCAAAATTTGATCAGAAAGGTGTCAATGTTTATTAGCTTTCCATTTAGGTGATCAATGCCGACAATCTCCCTCTTTGGCATTGATGGAAAACCATGTCAAATACAAATGTGTACAAAACAATGAAAAATTAAAATTAAAATAAAAGTCATAACATATTGTTCAAAGTAACTCACAATAGGACATCACCAAAATATTTCCAATTCATTAACTGATAGGGTTCCATGTACAATACCATTCCATTCTAGTGCTCCCCCTTGCATAGTACTCCAAAAGTAAATACCAACAAAACAAAAATATACATTATTCACCATATTGTTCTCTTGCAACATATTATCTCCCTTTTTCCATTAAGGAAAAAGGTGAATATAGTCAAATAACACTACAATTTATCAAATATAGCTATGTACACTTTCTTTGCTGCACTCAGAGTATTATCCTAGATTGTTCTCAAATGTGTAAGTGCAATAGTCTAACCAATAAGATTACCCGACAGATCTTCTAATTCCTCCAGTGTAGTTGGCTTAGGTTTCACAATCAAAGGCGCATCATGCTTAACACTCATACACATGAGATCAATAGTAGGGGCTAAAAATGAATTCAGATCAAGTAAAGTGTTCACCTTTTTCTCATGCTCATTCTTAACTTTTTTTAACTTGCCTCCTAACTCTTTGAATTTAGCTGTATAGACTTTAGCAGTGTTAGAAGTTTCATCATACTTCTCAATTGTATCATTTAATTCCTTCTAAACTTATTCTGCCTTATTATCTATATCACTTGTGAACTCAGTTAATTTTGTCAAATTTTTCAATATTTCACCAACAACTTTCAGATTACCTTTTGTATGCTCAGCTTCTTTCTGCAAATTTTCTTTGCATGTTACAATCTTAGCCTTTACCTTCTCCATCCTTTGATTCTCATAGGAATCTTCATCTATTGACACTGAAATTTTATCCAGTATAGATATATCCTATAGTATTACCTTCTCTAACTTATCTATTTGATCAATGAAATTCTCATGTTCATCTATCTCAGCATCAGGTACTAAGGTGTGCAATATTTTCTTTGTTGTCTTGAGTACTCTTCCCTTCTTTAGTATTTATTTGTTCTTCTCAGCTTGTACTTTCATCTTATCTGATAGTACCATCATCTCCTTAGGACTCAATAATTTGAAATCTACATTTTCTATATCCATCTCTTCAATGAATTTCTCTTCCTTAGATACTTTGGGAATTTGAATACTTACTATTCTCTTCTTCTTTGTTGACTCACCAAGCTCCAAATTTCTCTTTACTAGTTGCTCATCTCTTGTGGATGTTTGAACATTGGTAGGAGTTACCAATTAATTTCATAGCTAAATGTGTAACAGTGGGAGTAATTGTGACTCTAGGTGATCTCTTTACCTCCTCATAAGGTATTTCCTTAATAACTACCTCGTTATTTTCTTTCTCCTCTGATTTATGATCTTCTTGATTCTCAACCTATGTAGGAACGACTTTAGGAACTTTCTCAATTATCTCTGGTGGTTCAAGAATTTCTACCTCATCTTGGTCTGATTCCTCTTCTTCTTCCTCATCAAAATGCTCAAGTTCCTCACCTTCATCTTCTATATTACTTTCCTCTTCTAAATCACCTTCCTCTTGAGATTTCTCATATCTTTCAATGTAATTCTTCCAAATCTTAATTGTCTCTTCATGTAGACCTTGTGTTTCTCCCAACGTAATCCTAGTAACTATGTTCTTGATAGAGAAATCATACTTATGTAAATCCACAAAATATTTAATCTCACTAACATCTAATCCATTATTACATTCCATCAGTGCTTTCTCTCTTACTTAATTATCAATACTTAAGGTTGTCTTCCATCTCTGATTTATTATATAAAACAAACTTTCAGAAATATGACATCTAATTTAGTAGGGCTTCTATTAAAAATTTTCACGCTATTAATAATTGCATTTTCAATTCTTCGCTTGATTTCATCATTATGAAATCACTCATACTTTCTTGAAACTCCACATAATCCTCCAGAATTTTCAATAGCCTGTACAAATTCATCAATAGGAATGCCTTTAGATGATATAACTTCTTTCTTTACCTCTTTCACTTACTTGTCTAAAGGGGTGTCCTCACCATCATCTTTTGTTGCTTTAGCCTTGGTAGATGCAGATTCAGAGCCTTTAGCTACTCTTGCTAATGTTCTCCTTGTAGGCATCAGTGATGTGGTCTTTGTAGGACTCTTCTTGGCTTGTTGCTTTCCCTTTTGCATGTATGTTTTCTTAGATGTTGTTTTTGTTTCCTCTACTAGTTGTGTATATGATATAGAAGGGGTCTGTTGTGCTACATGATATGTATAACTTTCTCCTCCAAAATTAACCTCTAACTTTGTTAACATTCTTCTTGTCTTTCTTTCTATTATAGGATTCTTGATTTCAAGCTTAATTATAGAGCTTGCTTCTTAAAATGTTCCAAACCTTTTCTTAGTGTTATCTATAGGCTTACTCAAAAACACCTTTGCATATCTATCTCATCTTCATAGATCTTATAACCCATTGCAGGAATCCAAAATGTTCTGGGTACAACAAGTTGAAGTATACAAGTTCTTGTATCAACTAAGAAACATATACCAACCTTATACTTCTGAACTATACCAGGTGGGATCCTCCATTTCTTGTGCATAACATATTGAAATTTTTTGAAATATCCCCACATATGAGTGGTAAGTTGATCTCCCAATTCCTTAACATAATCAGA
This sequence comes from Thuja plicata, assembly GCA_018584345.1. Lineage (NCBI taxonomy): Eukaryota > Viridiplantae > Streptophyta > Pinopsida > Cupressales > Cupressaceae > Thuja > Thuja plicata. The sequence continues at coordinate 359,591 of MU223271.1, forward strand.
GATTTGTGCTACCACATGTCTATCTTCCTTCCATTCAACATTGCCTTTTCCAGAAAAGTAATTTTGAAAATAAAAGAAAATAAAAACAAGTAATGACTCATACTTTAATGACTTCTTCTTATCATTTGTAATTTTTTTTGTATTAACAACCATCTGATCAGCAAGAAATTCGCAATATTTGTATTGTACATTCTCACTCACCATTTTGTATGCAACATGGATTTCTCTATGGGTAATGTTGTTATATCTGCTTGAATGATAAACCTTGTAACCTACAATCATCACTACAAATCTCATAGCATGTATATCCATCATAGTAATGGCTTTGTGGTTTATTCATGATTTTATAAACTCTACAACCACATCTCCGAAAATTTGTCTCAAGGTAGGCAACTCACCAGTTGTACTGAAACCTGTAACTTTACTAATTACTTCACCAGTGATCTTGTGGTTCACATCCAACCATAGGAATTGATCATGAAATCTACTTAGTGCATATCTTTTCTAGACACCGTGGAAACAAGTAGGGAAATCAAGTGCATTTAGAATACCACTATTCATCAGATGTGCATACTCGTTCTTCAAGATTCCAACTTCACACAACTTCAAATATATTGCAATGATATTGACTTCTCCAAGTTCCTCCATCTTACTATGAATAAAACAATGTATGTCATTGACCAATAAAACTCCAGGAGGGATCGATGACAATGCTCCAGCTTCATCAACCTCAGCAACCTTCATAGGATGTAACTTGAATTTCATTGTGACTCTTCAACATGTGTAATTAGTGTAGGAGTATCGACCATTTGTGCTATCTTTAACTCTTCTTAACAAATGAAATCAAAAACTCAGTCTAAATTGATCAAATTCTTCACTTCAACACTTTCACTGTTCGCGTAGGGTTTGGAACTTTTCACTCTTCAGATTCAATTGAAGGCTGCTCAAATTTAGTTCACACTTATCTCATAAATAGTTCTCATGAAAGAAAAGTGTGCAAATGATCTTGTTTAATGTATTTATGATTTTACTGGGGTTTACCATTCATTCAAGTTACCGTTACCAATTTGAGTGGTTAACCATTTTACCGTTCATTCATTCAATGAATAATCCTACCATTCAGTTCAATTCTAACAGTAATATTTCACAATGGTTGTAAATTTTTCATAATATCATTAAAGATAGATACAGTGACATCACCTCACATATTATTATGCTAATTTGGGTTATTAAGTTATAATTTTAGGGGACCGGTTGATAAGAAATTTGTTTTCTTCTGCTTAAGTCAATTTATTGACCTAGTTAGAAGGTGAACTCTTAACACTAGATGGTTGAGATCCCAATTTAGATTAACTTAATCCTCCTTCTTTCTTAACCCATATTTTCTTCATATCACTTCTTACTTTTACAGCATTTACACTCATGTTTTCTTCATTTTGTGGTGACCAGGTCACTGGACTATTTCTATAACCTCTGGCTAGATGACCCACTCTATTACATGCATAACAGATCATGCCAGTTAATCTCCAGGGTCCATGATGATTTCTTAAATTTATTCTTCTACATTTTTCTGCTATATGTCCATGAGTTCTAGAGTTTGCACAAATCACACTAGATTGTTTTTTTCTTCCATAAGTGTTTGTCGGTGGCTTGGATGATCTAGAATTGTTCAATGATGACCTAAAATCTATGGATTTGTATCCATACTTATTTTAGTTTTAGAAATACCCCTCAAATATTTCTCCATATTTAGCATTAGGACCACATTCACTTGCTCTATGTCTATATTGATTACGGTTATATCAATATTCACTAAAAGATTGATTTTTAGGACTTACAAATTGGCATTTGCAAATATTTGATGTGTGGCCTATCTTCCCATAGTTGTATCATGTAGGTTTTCATGCTTTCCTCTCTTTATTATTGATAGGTGACTTGAGTTCATCTTGTTTCTCCTTGGTCTTTGATGATTCTCATGTTTCCTATGTACTCCTTCCAGTGTATCCTAATCCAAATGTGTCATTAGCTATCCTTTGTTGATTAAGTTGTTCAAGGATATTCCAGGTACTATATTGTCCTCTCTTAAGATGTTCATGTGCCTCTTTTTCCTTCTTGAGTTTTTCTTGTGTTTTTTTCATTTCACTCTTCAACATTTTATTTTCATTTCTCATTTTTTCATGCACTTCTCTCACAGTTTCATTTTCAATAGTGATTTATTCATTCTCTTCATGTGCATCTTCCAAATTTTCATGCATTATAGAATTCTCTCTATTGATGTGATACCATTCCTCTTCCTTTTCTCTCATTGTTTCTTCAAGTTCTTTCCTTTCATCTTGAGCAACTCTTTTCTCTTCAAGATATTCGCACATAGCTACTGATTGTCCTTCAAATTACTTTTTCACATTTGACAGTTCCTTTGTAAATTTTGCATTTTCCTTCATGACTTTATCTAGGGCTTCTTGTTCTTCATTAGACATACTTCCTTCTGATTGTTCATCACAATAGTCTTGTGTATATTTTAACTTTTTAGCCAACTGCCTTCTTATTGCAAGATATTTCCTTAATCTTTCTGTCAAATCTTCAATTACTTGGTCAGGATTTTTTCCTCTTTCCATTGTGCTCAACTCAGGACCTTTTTCTCAAGTTGTTAAACTTTCCTTCAGAGTACCAAATATCTAGTACAAATTATTGGGTATTAAGCACTAATTAATGTATTGAGAGGGGGATGAGTCGGTACAATAGCCAATTCAACAATTTAAAACTAATTTTGATCACCGGTTACAGACATAATAGTAAACTATTCAATATGCATTAACCATTATTGTTGAACACAATCATAACCATAAAATAGTAAATGATATGAAAACATCACAACCATAGACACATGTGACACAATGATTTTGGTATCGTGGAAACCCTTGTAAGAGGGAAAAACCATGATGGGGATGGTACCCATAATTTTCACTACTGTAGTATGAAAGGTGCCCTTTGAAAGGCTGACAAGAAATCTTTCTAAGAGTTATACATCTTGTGAGAGATACCTAGTACACTATTAGATTTACAATGAAAACCTTTTAAAGTCTTCCTCATGTGAGGATTAAAGTCTACAATCTAGAGATTCACCTTGTGAAATGATTTAGAAACAAAGACCTGTAAGAGTCTACCTTGTTAAAGGATTTAGCTTTTTGCAATTTTCAAAGAACAAAAAGTGATTAAACTATAATAGGACGTCTTGCTTGTAAGATCCTTTAGGTTCTATAGCTTCTCAAACTTCTTTACAATCTATGACTTCAACCTCTCCTTCAAGTATTTTCACAATCTTCTATATTGATCACTGATTGATCTTGCAACATTTCTTCCTTCACATTACTATCTCTGCTCTCTCTCCAATTTCTCTAACTCTATATCCATCTCACAGATAATATTTTGTATTTTTTCTTACTATTTTTTATGCTTAATCAACACCATTGATTTTGTTTCTTAATTAACATCATTGATTTTAAAGTTTCTTTTAGGTCACTTTACACATTAGGTTAATCTTCTTGTAGAATGATCCAAATCATCGTTAACTGATGTAGAGGGTCTAGAGTTCTATGAGTTTGTCTTTCTTCAAACTAAAATACACTTTTTAGAACCATCCAATGGTTTAAAATACAGTTTCCTCTTCACCAATATCTGGCCTCCAAGGCCCTTAATTCAACTTGACTCCTAAGTATAGTAGAAATGATGAAGAAATAATACATAATCAACTTAACTAGTCCAACTAGCCCTTCAATTACCTTCTTTTCCTCCTTGGTTTCCCTCTAGAACTCTAAATCCTTGCTTAGGATCTTTCCCAAACTCACCTCATGTCCTTGCCTATGTTCATGATACCTTAAATTTTTATTTGAGACAATTCAAGCACTTCCGTCCACCTTATCAATCACTTTTCTATCACTACCCACAAGTAGGCCTAATTAAATTAGGTCTATTTTCACTATTTTTGATCAAATATAGAAAAATATTCCACAAAACCCCATGGAAGGCTATATGATTTTTAAATATATCACCTAGCCCTTCAAGAATTAAAAGCTACAAGTCTTCAAAACACCCACAACCCTAAGTTGTATCAGGCGCTAGTTTCTAGGCTATATTTTAGGCCTCTGGACCAGTCTATGCAAAATGCATCCACAAGGTCTTCAAACTTCTTTCCACCTCCTAAAATCATTTGATCCTTCAAGGGGACACTCTAGGGATTCCACACCTGTGACTTAGATGTCTATACTAGATCATGGGTGTGTTTTTTCAATTCAATCTTCATGTTATCACTTGCCAAAAAATTTCATGGTTCCAAGATTCTTTTCCTATCTCTGCAATTTGTCCTATCCTCTAGCTCAAACCCTAAGTCTTATTTGGTCCAAAATCATGAAAAACCTTAAACCTCTAAGACTTGTTCTATTTTCATCTTTCTTTTTAATGTCACTTAAGTCAAAATTTCCCATGTGTGCATTACCCTTTTCACATGGTCGCTTGATCTCCTAACCTGAGCCAAATATTTTTTTTCATCTAGCGATCACGTGATTACCTTTTATCGCTAAGTCTCTGAAGGATATGGAATATTCTCTTTTTTTCATGAGACTTAGCATGGACCATTGATCTCAAATCAAATCCTACGGTGTTTGTGTTGTCTCCTAATAAATTCCACAGTTTGTAAATTATCTCAATACTTGGAGACTTCCTCAGTCGTGAAGTCTCATGAAGGTGACCTAGGGTAAAAGCTGAGGTTAAATGTGTAATGGTCACCAGGTCTCTTGAAAGAACATGGGTTAAGTTAAAAATCAAGAGACTTAGTGACAACCCTCAGATTATGATGAGATCCAATGGTGGTCTCCAAGTCGCCAGACAAAGTTGAAAAGTCAAAAGAGATCTAGCAACTACGAGACAAAAGGAAAGATGAGACATGTGTTATGCAGTCGTGTAGTCTCATGATGAATTAGGGTTTGTAGAAAAGATAAAGCAACTCAGCAACAATCGTCAGATGTATCCAGATGAAGGATCAATGGTAGTTGGGAAGTCTCCAAGTAAATATGTCAGATGCATTATTTTTTAGTGATAAGGAGACTAAGTGTTGTCACCAAGTCACCAGATCAAGTGTTGTTGCTAGGTTGCCAGATAAAATGATAAAGGGTGAAATCATTCAGCGATAACGAGACTAATCAGTCACATAGTCTCATGATATCTTAGGGTTTTTACAAATGTTCAAGATACTTAGCGAGAGGTGTCAGATAAATGGGAGATCAATGGTAGTCACGTTATCTCCGGATGGAAATCAAAAAGTCAAAATATTTCAGCGGCTTGGAGATTAGGGCTTAGTCACCAAGTCTCTAGATGTTGATCAAAGGTTTAATGAGAGTTAAGAATGCCTTCAGTCACCTAGTCTCTAGATTTAACTATAGTTAGGCAAAATGTCTCACGACTTGGAGTTTACTTAGTCACTGAGTCTCCTGATTCCCCATGGTTAAAGATGGGTTAAGTCAAAGGTCAGAGCTAACGTCAGTATCAGAGATGATGAGACAATTGCAAACAAATGACATAGTGACATATGGAAATGATGGGCCCAATTTTTGTATGCCTAGTCTCCAAGTCTCTTGATTGAGATAGAATATTCCAAAGTGTTCAGTGATTATGAGTTGGCCTTGTCGTCGGGTCTCGAGTTAATATCAAATATTCTCTTTTTATTAAGAGACTTTCCACTGAATGTTTGATTAGATAAAGATATAATGCTTGTCACTGAGTCTTTGGTTGTGACCAGGGTTAATAAAAAAGTGTAGCGACTCAGAGACTAATGGAAAGGTGTTAACCAAAGTTTGAAGGAAGTTAAGTGATGAGGTTAGTTCCTGGGTACAAATCAAAGATGGATCGGTGGTTGTGTTTTAAAAGGATATTCAAATTTGAATTTGGGCCATTGATTGAGCTTTTTTGCACCACCTGTGACCGTTAGTTTTTAAATTAAAATATTTAAAAGGTTTCATATCAGATTTCATGGCAGTGGGAAGATATTTGTTCTCAGAGACATTAATGACCCGTCTTGATCTTTTGGGCAGCTTTGCACAGCTGTTGAAGACTGGACAGATGGAAATCTGATATATGGGATGCATTTATATCCAGACTTAATAGGAATAGTTTTATAATATGAGGGTAAATGCATACAAAGCTGCCTGGTCATTTTTGCATTTATGGAGCCACTTTCAGGGTCATGCCATTGAGTTTCTTGCATATCAGATTGATGCACTCACATCCATGGATTGAAGAATTGATTGTCGATCAAATTACACAGATTGAAGAGATGAACTTAGGGTTTCAACTTGACATCAAAATTGAATTTTATATTTATTTTTTTGTAAACCCTAACCCTAAATGGTCTAAGGCTTGTAGCATTCTTGTTCCTATAAAAGAATAATCAAGACCATTTAGAAAGAGTTGGAAAATTGGGAAAGTAGAAAGCATTAGGCTAATACTTGTTTCTAGTCTAGAAGATAGTAGATGTAGTTCAGTGGTATTGAGATAGGAAGAAAGTTGTATAATATTTTTCATATTATCTAATTGCATATTTCCTTGTCATACTTATTCAGAAATAGTTTTCATCATACTTAATATAATCTCTTCTCAGATTTGAGTCTCTCCTTTGTGTTGTCAGTGGAATTGTGAGTTTTCTGGCTTATTGTATGATTTTTTCTTATGCATATGTGTATTTCATTAGTATTTGATTGAGAATCAAACTAAACTCCTTTGAATACTACATTAATTCTATTTGATATCTACTTAAGGATCCTGTAGTGAGAAATCTGAAAGTTCTTATGTTTATGGTTTTGAATCTATGCCTAGTAGGGTGTTTTAGTTTTAGTATCGTATGTAGGTTTTAGCCCAATGGACAAGGCACTGATCTAAGATTAGTATTCCAATCCTGATATTCTCCTAGAGTTGTTTGGATATATTCTATACCATAAATATAAATCAAACTCAGTACAAAATTCTTTACCTTTTGAGGTGTTGTCCTACTTATTCCACCCATGGTAGTGGAGAGTCACTGAATGCTAGGTTGGTATTTACTACTTACTTACCATTCATCTATTGTTTAAATCCATAAGTAGAAAGTGTGGTAAAGAGTTGAGTTTAGTCTGGATTAGGTGTACCTGCCTTGGTTTTGCAGAGCTAGAAGCAGAAGAGGGCAATCTTGGCACTATAGTTGGTCTAGTTACCTTACAGAGCTTTCACACTTGGAACTAACCACTCCTAACATCATTCTTAAGGTATATTGGTTTCTCAAGTTAGCATAAACATTTTCAAACACCAACAGTTTTCTCTGTCCTAGCTCACCTACTCTAAGCAGACAGCCTGGGGCATCACTCCAAAACTAGGAGTTCAGTTGCAAGAAAAAAAAATTGAAACCAAAACACTATGTACAGACCCTAACCTACCATTCCATAAGGTCTCATTAATTTCAATCATGGATGATTAGGTTAGAGCCATTTTTGTTCCTGGAACTCTACAAATGGAAGTTGCAAACACAGTCACCAAAAACAAAGTGTAACTCTACACCCCTAAACTTGAAATCAAACTTGAATATGAAAAAGAAAGCTAAGACTAAGCTCTACACTCCCATGGAGTCAGATTGTACAATCCAATCTGTACACAACCATACAAGATTGCAGAAACACTATAATTGCAAGGAAAAACTCAGAAAAACATCTGTATAGTTGGTGCACATGTGTGGTCTGCAACTAAAAATTCATTAACCTAAAAAAATCTTCATCCCATGCTCAAATACCTGAGCATGGGTGGTTACAACCATCCATTCCTTCATTTGCAACTTCTTGCAAAAGTTGCTTGAGAAAATTTTAAAAGTTGCTAGCAACTTTTGAGCATTTCTTTCTTTTTATGATTTTGGTCAACTCGATGCTCCTTGACCTATCCTAAGACCCTAGTTAGGACACTTAGATCCCTAAAGGAGACCATGTCCTTGTTAGAATAAATTTAGAATAACTGAGAGGGGAGGGGTGAATAAGTTATCCTCGGGTCTAGATGTAGCAAATAAAAAAAATTTGTATTTTAGATCTACTCGACAACAGTAGTATATGTCAACAACTTTAATCATGCAGTTTACTATCTATTGAAATTAGCTTGTAGAAAAATTATTGTAAAACAAACCATAAGCATTCATACAATTTGACAGAAGTATTTAACGTGGAAACCCAATATGAGAAAAACCACCAGTAACATGCTACCAAGTTTTCACTCTTCTGAAGTGAGCTCTATGAGGAGCCAACCCTGTTAAAGGTTACAATAACACACTGTTAGGTGTGACCTAGTTAAAGGATTTAATCACCC
>MU223271.1:368007-378326 GCA_018584345.1 Thuja plicata
AGGATTTAACTGATACAATGGTTAGAAAGTAATCAGCAGTTGTGATCTGATACATACAACTTACTTTGCAATTTAGATCCAATTACAGCTCTGATGTTAACTTACTGGATAGCCTGCATTGTCATTTCAACCTTCTGATCTACTTGGAAATTTGTCAAGAAATCACACATGCAACTCTCTGCTTCTGTATTTAGCCTTCTCTGCTAGATCATGCTAAATAGTAAATCAACTATGCAACCCTTTTGCATACACATCCACTTCACATTTAGCAGCACACCTCTTGCATCCTGAATGAATAACCCCTTGAGGTTATCATATACCTCTCTGTCTAGGTCAGATAAATCTTTTGCCGCTTAAACAAGATCATAGATCTTAGGTTAGGTCAGATCCAATGGATCATTCCATCTTTACATTACATTTACTTCTCAAAAGTAGCTTCTAATTAAATCTTGAAACCATGCATTAATTAAATTTACCCATACATTAAATGATGTGGATCAATCTTTAATTAACATTACATATCCCAATAAAATTAACTAAGTCAGCCAGAGATCTCAAATCTTGTCATTGATCCAATTACTGTAAGTCGGCCAACATCATTGTTTCCACTCAGCAATTTCATTGGTACTCGACATTGAACAACTTTTCTCATCACAAGCAAATTTTCTCAGCACAAGCAACTTTGCTCAGCACAAGCAACTTTTCTTGGCACAAGCAACTTTTCTCGGCACAAGCAACTTTGCTAGGCACAAGCCAAACTTGCTCGGCACAGAACAGCCAGAAAAACTATCTTTGAAATATAAACAACTAATTACTTTTCCAGAGTGCTAACTGATCAAGTACCCTTTTAATTTCCTTAGCTCAACCATTCACTTAGTCTTCTTGTTAAATCTTCTTGATCATCAGTAGATATGGTACTCAAATAGATAACAATAGTCTCACCAGTTAAGGTTTGACAGCAATGACAAAATAACAATTGCTTACATTGTCACTTTCCAACAATCTCCCTCTTTAGCATTGATGGCAACACAAAATATTAAAACAATGATTTAACAAGCATAGTTACCAACCAATCCAAACATTCACCTGTGTTCCTTTATATGAACAAATCTTCATTAATGTCTTTAGCTTCATTCTAATTCTCATCTGTAAAACATTTCTTCCTCTGTGTCTGTAATCACACTATAATCATCTATGTCTAATCATCTATAGACTCCCTCTGAGTAGATAATCACTTCAATGTTTTCAATAGTAACTTTTGCCTCTATGTAATCTTTCCCTCTCAGTAATCTCTTCTACGCAGTCTCTCCCTCTTTATAGGTAATCTCTCTCTCTTTGAAAACAATGCCAAAGATGTCAAAAACATTATCATGTAGATCTTCAGTATCATGCTGATCCTGTCATCTTGATAATGACTGATTTTTCTTTTTTGTCCTTGTTCATCTTCACAACTTTAGCCATCATCCTAAAGTGTGACTAACTGTGCATCAATGTGTCAAATATTCTGAATGTAATATTTGATGCAATAGTACCATACAAAACTTAATTAGCCTCAGTTAGGGGAATCACCCCCATTTTACCTCGTAGATACTCATGAGTATCCTTGGGTAGTGCTTTTGTGAATATGTCTGCTAATTGTTCTTTAGTGTTCACTTAATCCAGTCTCACTTCTTTATTCTTAACTAGCTCCCTCAAGTAGTGATACTTGATAGCTATATGCTTTGTCTTTGAGTACATAACAAGATTTTTAGAAATATTAATAGCACTCATGTTATCACAATATATGACAATTGGGTCAGTGATTTCTTCCTTCATACCTTTCAGTAGTATCTTCAACCACACAATGTTAGAATAGTTAATTGTTGCTACCATATACTTGGCTTCAGCTATAGATTATGAGGTGCAGTTCTATTTCTTGCTTGTCTAGGAGATCAATCTCTTTCCTAAAAGAAATGCTCCACTAGTTGTGCCTTTCCTGTCATCAACATTTCCATCCCAATCAGAGTTAGTGTAAACTCTGATTTCAAACTTGTCATTCTTCTTGTAGTATAGACCATAGTCATCAGTTCCTTTCAAATATCTTAGAATCCTTTTTACTGCCATCATGTGAGTTTCCTTGGGGTTAGCAGAAAACCTTGCAACAATTCCAACAACTAGGGCAATATCAGGTCTACTATGTACAACATATTGTAATTTACCAATCATTGATCTGTAGAGTGTTTGGTTCACTTCTTTTGTTTCATCATCTTTTGTCAGCTTCTGTCCAGTAGCCATGGGTGTACTCACTGGTTTAGACTCTTCCATTCCAAAAGTTTTCAGTATCTCTTTGATATATTTAGATTGAGTGATATAGATACCATTCTTCATTTGATAAATTTGTAAGCCAACAAAGAATTTTATTTTACCAAACATAGACATCTCAAACTTAGTTTGCATCTCTGTTGCAAATTTTTGACATAACACATCTTGTCCACTAAATATGATGTCATCTACCAAAAATTTAGCTAATAATGTACCTTTTCTTTGCTTTGTCTTCAAGTATAGGTTGCTTTTGTCATTGGTTCTTGCAAATCCAATCTTGATCAGATAACTATGCAATCTCTCATACCATGCTCTTGGCACTTGCTTCAATCCATATAATGCTTTGTGCAATCTACAAACCATATTTCTTTTGTTTGGGTCAACAAAACCATTAGCTTGCTCAATATACACTTCTTCCAAGATACCATTGAGAAATGAAGATTTTACATCCATTTGATAAAATTTGAATCCTTTATAGGCTGCATATGCAAGTAAGGTTCTGACACCTTCCAATGTTGCAACTGGGGTGAAGGTTTCACCATAGTCAATTCCTTCCTCCTGTGCATAACCCTTGCATACCATTCTATCTTTGTTTCTTGTCACATCTCCATGTTCATTCAGTTTATTTCTAAATACCCACTTTGTACCAATTACATTTTTATCCTTCGGCCTAGGTACAAGTGTCCAAGTCTTATTCTTCTCAATCTGTTCAATTTTCTCATTCATTGCCTGTATCCAATCTTCATTTTCTAAAGCATCTTGCATTGTTTTGGGCTCAAATTCACATAACAGACATGTGTCATTTTTCAACTTACTTCTTGTCATAATAGAAGAATCCTTTGATCCAATTATTTGATCAAAATTGTGATTTTTTCTCACATATTTTGCTAGAGTAGGCTCAGTCCTTGCTTTAGGTTCATTGTCTATATTCAATTCTGGTTGATTCTGTGACTCAACATCTCAATCAGATAGCTCGAAATTCACTTGTATTTTCTCAGCAACTCCACTTTGTGACTCAGAAGGTGCACACTATTGTTCAGTAGTAGTCTCAAGTAGTGAATTAGAATCTTCATCATCTAGATATACGAATGATCTGTAGCTTTTAGGCTCTTGTGTACTTTCAACTTCATTTATTTCTGCAAACTCATCAATTCTTACATTTGCACTTTCAACAATTTTGTTAGTATTAGAATTCAAACATTTGTAAGATTTTCTCTTCATTGAATAACCAAGGAATATTCCTTCTTCACCTTTAGCATCAAGTTTTCCATTTCTGTTGTCATTCAGTATAAAACATTTGCTTCCAAATACTTTAAAATACTTTACACTAGGTGCATAACCATACCAAAGTTCATAAGGTGTAGCATTTGTACCTTTCTTGACTTGAACTCTATTTAGTGTATAGACTGCAGTACTTACAGCTTCTTTCCAATATTTTTGTGCAATAATTTTCTCCATCATTAGTGTTCTTGCACAATCCATGATAGATCTATTCCTTTGTTCAGCAATACCATTTTGTGGAGGAGTCCTGGGTGTGGACATCTGTCTCTTTATGCCTTGGTCATTGCAAAACCTATTAAAATCATTAGAAATAAACTCTCCACCTCTGTTAGATCTTAATCATTTCAAACTTTTGCCTATTTCCTTTTCAACTTTAGCTAAGTACCATTTAAATAACTGGAATGCGTCAAATTTTTCCTTGAGAAACATTACAGTCATCATCCTTGAATAATCATCAACAAATATAATAAAATATCTAGCACCACAGTAGCTTCTTTCTCCAATGGGACCACAAAGATCAGTATGAATAAATTTCCTTTGATATATGTGTTTTATTCTTGAAACTAGACTTAGTCATCTTTCCTAGTTGACATTGTTTACACATAGCATTCTCAGGTTTCTTTAACTTAGGTAGCCCTCTAACCTTTTTCAATTTACTTATGCTTACCAAGTTATCAAAGTTCACATGACACAACCTCTTATGCCATAACCAAACATCATTGTACTGTGCAAACAAACATGTTTCTTTAGATAAATCTAGATAAAATAAGTTACCTTTAGTCTAATCATCACTTCCAACTAATTCTCCACTAGAATCATAGATCTTTGCTTTTATGTGATGGAATTCAAATTTGTAACCAGAAGTGTTTAGCTGTGCAACACTCAACAAATTGTATTTAAGATCATCAACCTTATACACATCATCACATCTAATTTTGTTAGTCAAGTTAATCAATCCTTTACCTTTGATACGACATGGTGCATCATTACCAAATTTTACATATCCTCCTTTGCATTGGTTTAGGGTTTCAAACTTATCTTTGTCACCAGTCATATGATGGGAATAACCATTGTTAATGATCCAATGATCACTCTTGCTCATATAAGAGATTAATGCAGTTTTCTCATCATCATTAGAATCTTCTTTCATTGCAACATAAACAAATTCTATATCATTGTCATCAAAATTATCAGTGTCATTGTCAGAAGTTTCTTTAGCAATATAACAAGATTTTTACCTTTGTCTTTTTAGTCCTTATATTTACTGAAGTCTCAGTCATCCTTTCTATCTTTGTATTCCTTGTATTTTCAGTCCTTTCTTTCATCTTTTTCATTCTTATCAGGACATCTAGCAGCTATATGACCAACTTTGTTGCATGAAAAACAAATAATAGGAAGTTTACCTCTATATTTTCTATTTCCTCTAGAAAGCCTTTTTGCCATGAGTGCTTCAAGTTCTTCAAGATCATCATCAAAAGTGTCACTGTCACTATTCACATGTTTCTTTGCTTTCTTACATTTATTGAGAACCAACTATGATCTAAAAGCATAATCAATCCCTTGTGGATTATAGTTATCATAATTTGACATTTCAAATGCAGTAAGTCCACCTATCAGATTTTCTAGATTTAGATTATTGTTAGGAGTACATCTCAATTCTTGAATTGTAGAAACTCTAATATCATATATAGGAAGTAAAGTTCTCAGTACCTTACTCATAATAGTGTTCTCATCAATTGTTCCATTAGCCCCTCTAATGACATTTACAATTTCTTTTACTCTACCACAATACTGACTAATATTTTCTCCTTCTTGCATTTTCATCTCATCAAAATTACGTCTTAGACTTTTTGATTTAGCTCTCAGCACATTTGTGTCTCCACCATAGATAGTTGCAAGTTTGTCCCACATCTCTTTTTTATTTGTGCAGCTCTTTATATCATCAAATTCTGAATAGCTCAATGAGGAGGCGATCTCCAACATTGCTTGATTGTGCTCTTGCTTTTCTTTTAGTTGTGCAGCTATGAGAGGAGTAGTAGGTGGTACATAGGCATTTTCAATAAGTCTCTTGGCATAATCTCTAGTACCAGCCAAATGAAGTTTCATCAAGCTCTGCCATGCAGGGAAGTTATCTTTGTTCAACTTAGGAACCTCCTTCTTATACATCTTGATATTTTCACTCCAAGTACCTTCAAACTATTTTGAGGAGACCAAAGCTCTGATACCAATTGTTAGAATGAATTTAGAATAACTGAGAGGGGAGGGGTGAATAAGTTATCCTCAAGTCTAGATGTAGCAAATAAAAACTTTCTATATTTCAGATCTACTCGACAGCAGTAGCATATGTCAACAACTTTAATCATGCAGTTTACTGTCTATTGAAATTATCTTGTAGAAACATAACAGTAAAAAAAACCATAAGCATTCATACAAGTTGACACAAGTATTTAACGTGGAAACCCAATATGGGAAAAACCACCAGTAACATGCTACCAAGTTTTCACTCTTCTGAAGTGAGCTCTATGAGGAGCCAACCCTGTTAAAGGTTGCAATAACACACTGTTAGGTGTGACCTGGTTAAAGGATTTAATCACCCTATCAGGAGTGGCCTTTTTAGAGGACTTAGAATATTCCACTTGAATGTCACCTTGTCAGAGGATTTATACAAATGACTGTTAGGTCAACCTTGTTAATGGATTTAACTGATACAATGGTTAGAAAGTAATTAGTAGTTGTGATCTAATACATATAACTTACTTTGCAATTCAGATCCAATTACAGCTCTGATGTTAACTTACTGGATAGCCTGCATTGTCATTTCAACCTTTTGATCTACTTGGAAATCCGTCAAGCAATCATACATGCAACTCTCTGCTTCTATATTTAGCCTTCTTTGCTAGATCATGCTAAACAGTAAGTCAACTATGCAACCCTTTTACATACACATCCACTTCACATTTAGTAGCACACCTCTTGCATCCTGAATGAATAACCCCTTGAGGTTATCATATACCTCTCTATCTAGTTTAGATAAATCTTTTGCCGCTTAAACATGATTGTAGATCTTAGGTTAGGTCAGATCCAACAGATCATTCCATCTTTGCATTACATTTAATTCTCCAAAGTAGCCTCTAATTAAATCTTGAAACCATGCATTAATTATGGTTACCCATACATTAAATGGCATGGATCAATCTTTAATTAACATTACATATCCCAATAAAATTAACTAAGTTGGCTAGAGATCTCAAATCTCATCATTGATCCAATTACTGTAAGTCGGCCAACATCACTATTTCCACTTGACAATTTCATTGGTGCTCAACATTGAACAACTTTTCTCATCACAAGAAACTTTTCTCAGCACAAGCCAAACTTGTTCGGCACAGAACAACTAGAAAAACTGTCTTTGAAAGATAAACAACTAATTACTTTGCCAGAGTGCCAATTGATCAAGTACCCTTTTAATTGCCTTAACTCAACCATTCACTTGGTCTTCTTGTTAAATCTTCTTCATCATCAGTAGATATGGTACTCAAACAGATAACAATAGTCTCAGTAGTTAAGGTTTGACAACAATGACAAAATAAAAATTGCTTGCACTGTCACTTTCCAACAGTCCCATAGTTGCTCAAAATTAGCAACTTTTGGACCATTTGACAACATTTTGAACCTATGAGAAATTTTTTCTCTTACAAACATATTAGGACATGCTTTGATCCAATGACCATTGGATCTTATTAAAAACACACAAAAACTCCTAAACAACCCTAAATAACATCTAACCCAACATCAAGCGAAAATGGGAGGTAATCTATACCATACTCTCCTGGGACAAAGAACTCAAGTTCCTTGAGTTAGAAGGTCTTCAATGGTGAATCCATGCTTCAATATGTATTCTTCAATCATCCAAGTGGCTTCATCATCTGGAAATCCTTTCCACTTCATTATATACTCTTTGTAGGTACCCTTCCTGGTCTTCTTGATCGCCTTGGATTCCAATACACTGTCCAATTGTAGAGGTTGAGGACTGGTCAAATCTCTGGCCCAATATTCTTATCCCAAGTTTGAAAGAGTTGGCTGACCTATATCAGAGGGAAGACCATTATAAGGATATAGATCACACACATTGAAGATGGGTGAGATGCCTAAATCAGGAGGTAACTCCACCTCATATGCATTATTACCATACTTATGTAATATCTTGAGTGTTCCTATCTTCTTCATCAGTAGCTTGGTTAGCTTTCCTTTTGGAAATATCTCCTTCGTAAGGTGGGTAAGTACCAGATCTCCAACCTTGAATTGAAAATCCCTCCTTGTTTTATCTGCCTTGGTCTTGTACTTTTCCACTTGCTATTGTAAAGTCTTATTAACTTGGTCATGAAGGTGTTTCATCTGCTCTACAAAGGATTCTCCTTGGGCACTCCTTCTATCCTGCAAACTGAGGTCTCTCAACTCCATGATCCCTCTTGGATTAGCCCCATAAACTATTTAAAATAGGCTCTTTCTAGTGCTCCTATTGATGGAGTCATTATAGGCATATTCTTCTTGTCCTATAATGTGATCCCATGACTGTCCATGCTTCTTAGTAAAACATCTTAATAGGTTACCTAGAGACCTATTTAATACCTTAGTTTGTCCATCTGACTATGGGTGATAGGTTGAAGAGAAAGATAAGTTTGTTCCTAAAATTTTCCAAAGGGTTCTCCAGAAGTGGCCCACAAACTTACTGTCCCTATCACTTACTATGTTGATTGGAAATCCATGGATCCTCAATATGTATCTAAAGAAAAGACTTGCAATGTGGGAAGCATCATTGGTTTTTCTAAAAGGAATGAAGTGTACCATCTTGCTAAACTTTTCCACCACTACAAACACACTATCATGTCCTCTTGGTGTCTTAGGCAGTCCCAAAACAAAGTCCATGCTCAAGCACTCCCAAGTGATGAACTATAACTGATTGAATGTTTGAAGATGTTAAGTTGATGATCTTGCAAGACATTAAATTAGTTAATGTATTGTATTTTCATTAATGTCAACTTGATATAATCTATATGGTCATGAACATACTACTGAAGACTTCAAAGAACCAATGAATCAAAGGCTATGTTATCAGTAATGCATAAAAGTTAAGTATTCACAAAGTGACTATATACACTGATAGAGTCCACACCGATGGACAGAGTAAAAGAGAAAAGTCACAGTGTTACCTGACAAGAAAAAGCACAACATTACCGATGATCAAAGTCACAGTGTTACTCGATGAGAAAAGTCACAGTGTAACCTGATAGACAAAATTACAGTGTTTCCCAATGGATAAGACAAGGATGAAGATCCCGAAGACAACTGAAGTCACACTGACAAAACAATCAATTGTCATCGATGACTAACTAAAGTATTGATCGACATAACAAAGAGTTCAAAAATAACAAAATGCTTATCTATCAAGAGATAAATATAGAATTAACTGGTACTTATCATTGTTTTAATCAACAAGATAAAGCTAGAGATAAGTAAAGGATTTAAAGCTTCTTTTTCTAGTTGGCAAGAAGATCTCTATGAGATAAAACAAGAGTTTTGCTTTAAATATAGTTAGTGAGAATTGTGGATCATGCCAAGATCAAGAAAGTCATGAAATGGTGAAATCATGTCTATATAAGAGACAAGATAATTCAATAGGAGAAGGGGAGTGACAAGAGAATAGATGCTGAAGAGATTCTGAAGGAGAAGAAAGTCTTCATTAAGACCTGATCAAACAATCTAAGGAAAGAGCTAAATTATGTAGACACCGACGAATAGTGATACAACATCACAGAGAACAACAGTGTGGAGAAAAGGTATTGAATTGATTACATTGATTAGAAAGGTAATGCACTTACAATAGATCTAAAAATTTGCAATTCAAGTTGTATATGTGAATAGATCACTTTACAGTTTCAATTTAACCATTGAAGCATCAAGTCTCTTAACTGGGTAGGACTTAAAAGTCTTTTCTAATTGAGATACATCCCAAGGAGTAGCAAAAAGTTTGATCATACAAAGTAGAATTGGATATGCTTGATACCTATTGATAGGCCAAGTGAGTGTTTGATCAATGGTAGCATTAGATTCTAGATACTAAGTGACAAACTATTCATTTAAATCCTATAACAAGGTCACACCTAACAATGTGTTTGTAACCTTTAACAGGGTTGGCTCTTCACCAAGCTCACTTTGGAAGAGTGAAAATTTGGGGTACTGGTCCTAGTGGTTTTTCCATTAACAAGGTTTCCATGTTAAAAATCCATATGTCATGTGTTTATGAGTCATTACTGTGCATGCTAAATGTGGGCCTCTGATTTAGCAAGACACTTCAACATAGTCGTTGCTCTTCAACTGCATACAGGAATGAATATCCATTCATTCACCCTGCATGTCTGAAAGAATCGACCTGTTGCCTCCTAGTAGGTAGGAGTATGAGCTTGATCTCAGATCATCGCAAGCTCAGTGACTACACACTAACCTAAATGAAGGATTTAAATCTATATGCTGATAGTAAAATGCTCTGATTAATCTAAATGAATGCAATTTGTTGTTCATCCAAAGCTGATTAAGATTCATTTTAGAGGCACCAAATTGAGTGTGAGATATTCATTTTAATACACCAATTGAAATGTGCTCTAAGATTTAGATTGCATGCTTGAATAAAATAAACAACAATAATAAATGCTAAAATGTAAGAAAGCTAAGACAAAATT
>MU223271.1:401326-437239 GCA_018584345.1 Thuja plicata
GATGCCTTACAAATGAACTATACTAGAGCATAAACACAGTCAAAAGAGACAAGACAATAATGAATAGGAACTGCACTGTATTCTCATTAATCCAAGTTGTTTCTAGATATCCAGACAATAAACTCAAGGACTAAGCATGAAATAGAAGTATGCTTTACAAATAGAAATCTTCAAACCAATGGTAACTTGTACTGAACCAAGAAAATACAGGAACAAGAACAAGACCAGGAACCTCCACAGGAACCAAAATAGGGACTTGAAATCAGAACCTCTAAAAAAGAAAAGAGAAGAGAATATAAAGAAGAGAAATAAACCCTAAAATTCATGCTTGTCATACACCTGTCCCTCTTCTTAAAATTTGATTTGCACTCATTCCTCCTTTTCAAAATATCTAACTCCATCTGTCTTTTCAAAATCTGATTTTATCCCTTGTAAATATCCATCAATTTCCACTGAGAAATCCATCAAATCTGATTCCATCTGCTGAGAAAATATCTGCTCAAAAAAACTCTCGGAAAGCTCTAACAATCTAATTTTTGCAATAAAATATATGTGCATTTTGTCTTATCCCTTTGTGCAAATCGGATTTTGTTTGCCCCTTCAAAATATGACCTTTCTTTGCTTGAGAAAATCTGATTTTATCCTCTGAGAAACCCTGCGGGAAAGCCTTGTCAAACTTTGAAATAAAACATTTTACAGAATATGCAAAAGAATACATTTCAAATCCTTTTAATCTTTCAACTTTATGCATTTTCTATCTTTGAAAAGCTTCACTTTACTTAAATATGCCCAGACTTCACCAATTATTGACAAGTGGCACATGTTGATTCATTGTTATAAACTAGTCTTTTAACTGTGCCTTTAACCCTAGTTAGCTTTTCTTCTTGGTCTCTAAGTCTCTGGAATTTTTTCCAACCATGATTAAATCCAGTGACCATGCGACCAACATCAGTCTCCAAGTCACCAGAAAATTTCAACTCAACTGTCAACCTTGGGCGACCTGGCGACTAGCATCTGGCGGCTAACTCCATCTGGCGACCATGCAACCGGCGGTTTTCTCCTTGTCATGATAGTCATCATCTCCTTCTAGCTACTTCGCAACTAACCGCTAGCGGTCAGTCACCAAGTCTCAGCAGTTTATCCTTGGCATCTCCCAACTGCATGACTAACCACTAGTGGTCAGTCACCAAGTCTCCATGGTTATCTCCCTTGACGGTCAGCTTCTAGTGACTTCGCAACAGGCTGCCATGTGTCCATTTTCGCCACATCATCACCGCCATCTTAACATCAACTGTTCTGAAAAATTTACTTACCTTTGAATTTTGGGCATAGAAACTGAGGTGTCAGATGACTGGGCACATGCGTGGATAGCCTCCTCACCTTTCTTCAAATTCATATGTTTGTGTTTTAGCTTATAAGGATTCCAAAATCCTTTTGAGGCATGAATGTGGGATAATTAGTTTTGTAGTTTTAAAGGCATTTTCAAAATTTAGCCTAAAATTAGGGGTTTGCCCATGCATCCATTCCTCCAGCCCTTAAGAGCCCGCCAAGAGCCTCTGGGATCTCTTATTTACTTATAGAGATAGTGTTTTAGTATATAAATACTAAAAATAGACACTACAGAATGAATGTGGGACATTTCATTTTCACTGTTTTCCACTTTTCTGGGACTTTACTGAGTAAACTGTTGATCAATGGTGACATTTATTTGCAAATGGAGACCATGAATTTGTTCCATAGGTCAAAACACCCCTCTCCATGGAGTTACATTTGCAGATTTAACTTTAAAAACCTTTCAAAAAACTTACATCTATTACAATATTCTAAGCAAATTCCTCTGTAAATACATTTCAAATGTATTGGAAACTTTAAAATATCCTTCTAAAAGTCTGTGTAGCTTGTCTGAAGATCACACTAGTTTCCAAAATCATAGACTTTTCCTCCTGCACAACCCATAGCTTAGTGATTTTCAACATTGCAAACAAAACATCTTTAAAAACCTCAAATTATTATACTCTGCGTAGATTTAAATCCCTCAATGTTTGCAGTTTGTAATGTGAAAAAAACTTAAAACTTCCCCTCCCAACCTAGGCACTGGCACCTCCCATGGAAAATGTCTTGCCTTCTTAATGTTGAAACAACTCAGCCAAAAATGGTTCGCAGACTGCTGGCAATGCGTTTGTAATGTAAATTTGGGTTTAATATTTCAAAAATCTGAAACTTTACTCCACCAAACTTGGCACATCATCTTATGGTTTTGCACAAGGTAATAAATTATGTATATTGCATGAGAAATCTATGTTCATTCTACACGCCACATACTAATTTCAGCACATTCATTATATCATGCATGAGATTTCATTTATACTCAATCTGCATTTGCAAAGTGCCCAGTCAATTTTGAAACTGCCATACATATTGGCCATATCCCCTTTGTTGATGCCTTAATTGATACTTTTGTAAAAATGGTGTGGTCATCCATTTAGAACATAGGAGATACCTATAATGTTCTTTGAATTTGTAGTTGCAAGCGATCCCCATGAGAATGCAACTGGCATTAAAGTATAATTCTGACAATGCAAACTATTTTGACAATAAGTTGAAAAGAAGATATCTCGGTGGACTGCATCGATTGTCATTTTGCATTATTTGAAAACCTTCTTGCAATGTTGCCTCTTGTCTATACCTCCATATTTTAAATTTCAAACATTAAGTACAAACCGGCTGCCTTTATAATCATGTTAGCACTTATGCAGATTGACCACAATTATGGCAACTGGCCCTCAGAAAGAGCTCTGAAAACTGACAAAAACAAACCATCTGACTCTGGCACTTGGAAAAATAATTTATTAGTCATCAATAACTACATGTGTAGAAGGGATTCACCAGATTCATCCTCAAGCACAAGATATAACAGTGCAAACTTAGCCTTTCAGAAAAATGTGTAGGTGCAAATGTTGAAACAACATAAATTTCATCTGGATATGCCATTGCAAAAAATCAATGAATCATGCACTAAAGTCTCACCATTAGGTCAAATAGTAGATTCATATGCAATGAGAATGGTCCCACAATCAGATCCTGAAAATAACATTTAGACAGAAAGATATCATTCTTGCAAAATGGCCATTCTGAAAACTTAATTTTGTTTTGCACTGCAGAGTGAATAAAATGCCTTTGATACTGAATTTGCAAACCCATCAAAAAGATCCTTCAGAAATTCAACCTCTAGAGCCTGATTGAAATGCATATGTAGAATGCAAAACCTCAATTATCTTGTTCTGAAAACAAACTTCTTAACTGATACCAATCCACAAAATTAGCATCCTAACACCTTTCTGAACTTTAACATGCAAATATGCAGAAAATTGATTTGGATTTAATTTGGAAAAGTGATCAACTGGATTGATCAAAAATCTAAAAATATTCAAAGGAGTTCATTCCTAGGTCTATAATGTAGATCAACTTTCAATTATGTCTGACCTCGAACTGGGTGCACATAGGGAAACCACAAAGTATGCCATTTAATTTTGAATTCAACATTTTTAGTGAAACTTCAATAAATCAGGAATGGGAAGGCTCTGGAAAAGTGGATAAATGGATTGGTAGGAATCTATAAATCTTCAAATAGGTACACTCTCATGTTTATAATATGAGGGAAAACTCAATTATCCAAAACGTTCACCTGGGTATAGATTTTCAAGACCTCAAAGTGGACAACTTAGCAATTCTGCACTTGAAAACTCAGGAAATCAAAATTATTCACCAATGGAATGGTTCTAAAAAACTTGTCATATGATTTCATAGGGATCTACAAACTAGAAATATTGATTCCCTGTCTTTCCTACAATATCTGGGAACACACCATGATGTCATACCTATCCATCTGATCAAAGATGCAGGCCTTCAAAGTGAGGTATTCAGAAATCTACATTCAACAACTTCTGGAAACTTAACAAAGTGCTAATGTAATCAGACTGGCAAATTGCTCAAATGGATTCATCATGATCGAGGATTTAAAACATAAGCTCTCTGATATACATGTAACACATTCCCAAAGTGATGGCTTGTGAAACTCAATAGGGTGCAAGATATTCAAAAACAAACTAGGCCTCAGACAGCAAAATAACACTTTAGCAAAATGTAGATTTAGGTGACCCCCTCAAAATGACTGCTCCCTAAACATGTCAAAATTGGAAATTAGGAGCTGGAACCCACTGCATATGTTAAATGAAAGGAATTGAAGCCTTTTCCCAATTTGTACCTCATGAAAATCATCCGGGTACCCTTTTCAAGCATTCTAACTGAGCCTTCTCACACAATTTTCAAGGGTACTTACTTTGCTTATCTAAAAATTTAACATGGTCACTCCAAATTTGTTCCAAATTTGAGAGGACCAATAGTGGCTCTGATTGAGGATGGTTAAATGCAAGTTTGTACCAAGAACCACAGATCTCTGGAGTAGCAGACCACCCCAAAACATAAAAATCAGATTTTACCCTTTCTCTTTCCTCTTTTCAACTTTCACCTCTCAAAACTTTTCTCTCTTCTCAAAAACAGGGAAACCTCTACCTGAAAGAAAACACACAACTGCAAGTGACAACAAACTGTACAATATTTTCATTATCTACAAGAGGCCCAAAACCCCAAAACTGAGATCAACTCTTACCTCTGTCAAACACTTGGTTTTCATCTTCGGGAATTAGAAATAAGTTGAAATTACCATTTCATTGCATCCGATCAATATTATTTCCATTATCCATTAGCTCAAGATAAAAAATATTATCATAATCCATTTGAGAACTAAATTGGAAATGATAGCAATTCTGAAAAGTATGTGGCATATGCATGATGTATTCAGTAGTTAGCAAAAACTGAGATTCAATGCAATAATCAGCAATGCCAAACTTATTGCCACATCTTTGATAATCACCTTTTGGATGGAAAATAAAACACTCACAATCTGCCACATTGCTTGGGTTAGCATTATTAAATTCATTCACATCCATCACTTGCACATCATGCAAAATCAGAGAAGACTTATCACTTTGAAAATGATCGTCAAACTTAGGACATTCATCAAAAATAACATGATAAATCATCTTAGGATATGGAGCAACAACCTCAGCATCAAAAACAAGAGCACCTTGTATTTCATCATCATCAAACAAACTCAAAGAAAAGTGGTGGGTGGGAAGGAAAATACCAGCACATTGAAAGTTTTCCAATGAAATTTGAGCCACTGATTGACCACTATTAAATATTTCAAAGGTAGATTTAAAATCAAGACAAGATTCAAAATCCACACTATTCTCTAAATCAGTACTCACTTCAATACTTGGAATTTCCATATCTGCTAAATCTGAAACCATACTAAAACCCTCATCATCTGATAAATCAAACTAAATTTTATTATAGCCTAATGAAGAAGGAGTGCAAGAAGAAACAGTATCACATATGTCCAAATCAGAATGCACTGATTCACTTTCCTTGTCAAAATCAATATGTGCTAGACATGAAAGTTCAAAGGTTCTATTTCTTGAATATCTGAGATACTCAAAAGATAAAATCTCTGCAATTTGTTCACTATGAAGGGAACAACAGTCATCTTCTTCATTTATCGCCTTACTGTCTTCTTGCATGATGCTGCAAATTTCTTCTTTGTTGGAGTCTTGTAGTGAAACCTCTGAAATCATATCTTCTTGTGTAGTGATCTCACTACAAACACTTATGTTTGCATCATAATCATCCTCTTGCTGGTTGCATATATCTTTCTCATTGTCTTGTTGTTCATAAAGCTTTATATCAATATCATAATCAACAATATCTTCACCAGCAGTAGACTCTTCATCTTCACTAAACATATATTCATCTTTATCACTTTCAATATCATTAAATTCAAATTCACTTTCAGATTTATCATTAGATTCTTCAATAATCTCAGAATTTTTAGATTCAATATTATTGTTTTCAACATCATATATATCTTTAGAAGAAGCATCCTCTAAACCTTTTATCCATTCTATAACTTGCTGAAAAAAATCTGCCCTCTGAGAAATTGGTAAATTGCATGTATGGGGAAAACAAAGCTCAACAAATAACTCAACCAATACATACTCCTGAGGACAAAAAATGATACCATAACCTTGTAGCTTATTAGTGAATCTTATGAAAAAATCATTTGGTGATTCACCTTCTTCCCTATTCATGTGTCCTTGTAAAAGTAACACCACCTTCTATTGAAGCCTTCACCTCAACATATATGTCTCTGCTTTGATAAAATCAACTTCTAATATAGGATCTTTGAATTCAGATATGTCATGTTCATCACTGTTCTCCTCATCCTCATTGTATTGCTCTATATCACTAAGCTGCTCAAAATCACTAAATCTTTTAATAAAACAAGCATCTAATGCTCCATGGATTCTACTGAGCCATGAGGTAGGTCTTTAAACCAGTCTCTTGCAATGTCAACTAAGGACATTACAAAAAGTTTCATCAATACATCCTCATGTGAGATATTATGATTGTCTACCAAATCAACAAATTTTTCTAAATGTTCTTTAGCTGACTGTTCATCACAACAAGTAAACTTTGGTAAACATTCCCTAACCCTTGATGGAATATGGTTTGGATATCCAGGGATACCTTCAAAACTGATTACCCTAAACAAATTACTACCCCTCCAATCACAAGAATATGACATCTTAGCAGTTGAAAAGATTACAAACTGCCACTCTCATTTATAACATATCTCATTCAGATTTTGCAAAAATGCAAGTAAAAACTTGAAATATATAAACCTCCTTTTACACCTTATTCCTTTTTTCTTTAGTGCTACAATCACTTGATAAGGAAAACTATTAAAACTTTGTGAAATACCTGGATGTACTTGAGTTGTTGCAAAATATGTGCTTTGAGAACTCCTTCAAATCAGCCTCAAAACATGTAGAAAATTTGCTATCACTGTCACTGCAAGTCTACCTTTTTTGTAATCTTTCTTCAATGTGCACATTAGTGCAAATCAGAGCTCAGAGTCGCCACTCACCATTAGTGAGATTGTGTAAATATTTCTTCAATAACTTTGGACTTTAGATACTTTGCAATGACAGACAAACAGGCTTGAGTCACTTTACAAGAGCTTGAGGAATATGTTTTTACAAACAATGACTCTATAATCAGACTCTGGGATATTTCAGCAAAGCAAGGCTATAAATTACTTATACTAACTTAATCACTTTTAATCGCCAGTGGATTCACCAATTTGTTAGCACCTTTTCTTGCAACACTTACCTAATGATGACAATATACCTTGTATACTCGAATGCAACCTCTTTTAGGCAAGAGAAAGGCTAATTGCTAAGGATTGGATAATATCCTTCTTCATTTTTGAGCTCCACAGAATCAAGCCAGTATTACCTTTTAAAGATTACTGATACTTCAGCCTATGTATTAGGTGGATTTCATTCACTGATTATGTACCTAAAACCTCATTGTAACAACTTATAGAATACTTTAGAGATTGCAATGATTAATTTGAAATAGAGTATTATTAGCCAGGCTATGGTTTTGATAACATGAACTAATGAGACAAGGATTTGCTTCCTTCTTCCTTTTGTTTTTAGGAGGGATAACCTAATGATTCACTCTCTAAAGAATCAAAAAAATGGACAATATCCTATTGATATAAGTCCTTAATGAGTTCAGCTCATTTGTTCTAAAAACTAGATAAAATTGATTAATTTGTGTATAACTGAATGGAGAAAACACTTGTTCAGCAAACTCTAGATCAGTGCCTATTCCTTGGGCAAAGAGTCAATGAAAACATATGTCAACAATAAAAAACTAATGCAATACTAAAGAATGCCTTACAAACTTCATACAATCCAGATTGGATGCCTTACAAACAATCTACTCAACTCGATACTTCTTCATCAGATCTTCACAACCATGTCCTGCTCTCTGAAATCATTTACAAAATTTAACTCTCTCCTTGAGAAAGACTCATAAATGATTAGACACACTACCTTGTAGTAGGTATATTTCATATGCCTTACAAATGAACTATACTAGAGCATAAACACAGTCAAAAGAGACAAGACAATAATGAATAGGAACTGCACTATATTCTCATTAATCCAAGTTGTTTCTAGATATCCATACAATAAACTCAAGAACTAAGCATGAAACAGAAGTATTCTTTACAAATAGAAATATTCAAACCAATGGTAACTTGTACTGAACCAAGCAAATACAGGAACAAGAACAAGACCAAGAACCTCCACAGTAACCAAAACAAGGACCTAAAATCAAAACCTCTAAAAAAGAAAAGAGAAGAGAATATAAAGAAGAGAAATAAACCCTAAAATTCATGCTTTTCATACACCTGTCCCTATCTTAAAATTTGATTTGTACTCATTCCTCCTTTTCAAAATATTTGACTCCATATGTCTTTTCAAAATATAATTTTATCCCTTGTAAATATCCATCAATTTCCACTGAGAAATCCATCAAATCTGATTCCATCTGCTGAGAAAATATCTGCTCAAAAAAACTCTCGGAAAGCTCTAACAATCTGATTTTTTCAATAAAATATATGTGCATTTTGTCTTATCCCTTTGTGCAAATCAGATTTTTTTTGTCCCTTCAAAATCTGACCTTTCTTTGCCTGAGAAAATCTGATTTTATCCTCTGAGAAACCCTGCGGGAAAGCCTTGTCAAACTTTGAAATAAAACATTTTACAGAATATGCAAAAGAATACATTTCAAATCCTTTTAATCTTTTAACTTTATGCATTTTCTATCTTTGAAAATCTTCACTTTACTTTAATATGCCCAGACTTCACCAATTTTTGACAAGTGGCACATGCTGATTCATTGTTATAAACTAGTCTTTTAACTATGCCTTTAAACCTGGTTAGCTTTTCTTCTTGGTCTCTAAGTCTCTAGAATTTTTGCCAACCCTGATTAAATTCGGTGACCATGTGACCAACATCAGTCTCCAAGTCGCCAGCAAATTTCAACTCAACTATCAACCTTGGGCGACCTGGCGACTAGCATCTAGCGGCTAACTCCATCTGGTGACCATGTGACCGGTGGTTACCTCCCTATCGTGGTAGTCATCATCTCCTTCTGGCTACTTCATGACTAACCACTAGCAGTTAGTCACCAAGTCTTGGCAGTTTATCCTTGGCATCTCCTGACTGCATGACTAACTGCTAGTGGTTAGTCGCCAAGTCTCCACGGTTATCTCCCTTGACAGTCAGCTTCTAGCGACTTCGTGACAGGCTACCACATGTCCATTTTTTCCACATCATCACCGCCATCTCAACATCAACTATTCTACAAAATTTACTTACCTTTGAATTTTGGGCACCAAAATCAAGGCATCAAATGACTGGGCACGTGCGTGGATAGCCTCCTCACCTTTCTTCAAATTCATATGTTTCTGTTTTAGCTTATTAGGTTTCTGAAATCCTTCTGAGGCATGAATGTAGGATAATTAGTTTTGTAGTTTCAAAGGCATTTTTGAAATTTAGCCTAAAATTAGGGGTTTGCCCATGCATCCATTCCTCCATCCCTCAAGATCCCGCCAAGAGCCTCTGGGCTCTCTTATTTACTAATAGAGATAGCATTTTAGTATATAAATACTAAAAACAACTACTACAGAATGAATGTGGGACATTTCATTTTCACTGCTTTCCACTTTTCTGGGACTTTACTGAGTAAACTGCTGATCAATTGTGACATTTCTTTGCAAATGGAGACCATGAATTTGTTCCACAGGTCAAAATACCCCTCTCCATGGAGTTACATTTGCAGATTTAACATTAAAAACCTTTCAAAAAACTTACATCTATTACAATATTCTGCGCAAATTCCTCTGTAAATACATTTCAAATGTATTGGAAACTTTAAAATATCCTTCTAAAAGTCTGTGTAGCTTGTCTAAAGATCACACTAGTTTCCAAAATCATATACTTTTCCTCCTGTGCAACCCATAGCTTAGTGATTTCAACATTGCAAACAAAACCTCAAATTATTATACTCTGCGCAGATTTAAATCCCTCAATGTTTACAGTTTGTAATGTGAAAAACACTTAATACTTCCCCTCCCAACCTAGGCACTGACACCTCCCATGGAAAATGTCTTTCCTTCTTAATGTTGAAATAGCTCACCCAAAAATGGTTCGCAGACTGCTGGCAATGCATTTGTAATGTAAATTTGTGTTTAATATTTCAAAAATCTGAAACTTTACTCCACCAAATTGGGCGCATCATCTTATGGTTTTGCACAAGGTAATAACTTATGTATATTGCATGAGAAATCTATGTTCATTCTACATGCCACATACTAATTTCAGTGCATTCACTATATCATGCATGAGATTTCATTTATACTCAATCTGCATTTGTAAAGTGCCCAGTCAATTTTGAAACTGTCGTACATATTGGCCATATCCCCTTTGTTGATGCCTTAATGGATAATTTTGTAAAAATGGTGTGGTCATCCATTTAGAACATAGGAGATACCTAGAATGTTCTCTGAATTTGTAGTTGCAAGCGATCCCCATGAGAATGCAACTGGCATTAAAGTATAATTCTTACAATGCGAACTATTTTGACAATAAGTTGAAAAGAAGATATCTCGGTGGACTGCATCGATTGTCATTTTGCATTATTTGAAAACCTTCTTGCAATGTTGCCTCTTGTCTATACCTCCATATTTTAAATTTCAAACATTAAGTACAAACCGGTGGCCTTTATAATCATGTTAGCACTTATGCAGATTGACCACAATTATGGCAACTGGCCCTCAGAAAGAGCTCTGAAAACTGACAAAAACAAACCATCTGACTCTCGCACTTGGAAAAGTGATTTAATCATCATCAGCAACTACATGTGCAGAAGGACTTCACCAGATTCTTCCTCAGGCACAAGATATAATAGTGCAAACTTAGCCTTTCCGAAAAATGTGTAGGTGTAAATGCTGAAACAACATAAATTTCATCCGGATATGCCATTGCAAAAAATCAATGAATCATGCACTGAAGTCTCACCATTAGGTCAAATAGTAGATTCATATGCAATGAGAATGGTCCCACAATCGGATCCTAAAAATAACATTTAGACAGAAATAAATCATTCTTGCAAAATGGCCATTCTAAAAACTTAATTTTGTTTTGCATTGCAAACTAAATAAAATGCCTTTGATACTAAATTTGCAAACCCATCAAAAAGATCCTTCAGAAATTCAACCTCTGGAGCCTGATTGAAATGCATATGTAGAATGCAAAACCTCAGTTATCTTGTTCTGAAAACAAACTTCTTAACTGATACCAATCCGCAAAATTAGCATCCTAACACCTTTCTGAACTTTAACATGCAAAAATGCAGAAAATTGATTTGGATTTAATTTGGAAAAGTGATCAACTAGATTGATCAAAAATCTAAAAATCTTCAAAGGAGCTCATTCCTAGGTCTATAATGCAGATCAACTTTCAATTATGTCTGACCTCGAACTGGGTGCACATAGGGAAACCACAAAGTATGCTATTTAATTCTGAATTCAACATTTTCAGCGAAACTTCAATAAATCAGGAATGGAAAGGCTCTGGAAAAGTGGATAAATGGATTGGTAGGAATCTATAAATATTCAAATAGGTGCACTCTCATGTTTACAATATGAGGGACAACTCAATTATCCAAAATGTTCACCCGGGTATAGATTTTCAAGACCTCAAAGTGGACAACTTAGCAATTCTGCACTTGAAAACTCAGGAAATCAAAATTATTCACCAATGGAATGGTTCTAAAAAACTTGTCATCTGATTTCATAGGGATCTAAAAAATAGAATTATTGATTGCTTGTCATGCCTAAAATATCTAGGAACACACCATGATGTCATACCTATCCATCTGATCAAAGATGCAGGCCTTCAAAGTGAGGTATTCAGAAATTTGCATTCAACAACTTCTGGAAACTTAACAAAGTGCCAACGTAATCAGACTGGAAAATTGCTCAAATGGATTCATCATGATCTAGGATTTAAAACATAAGCTCTCTGATATACATGTAACACATTCCCAAAGTGATGTCTTATGAAACTCAATAGGGTGCAAGATATTCAAAAACAAACTAGGCCCCAGACAACAAAATGAAACTTTAGCAAAATGCAGATTTAGGTGACCCCCTCAAAATGACTACTCCCTAAACATGTCAAAATTGGAAATTAGGAGTTGGAACCCACTGCATATGTCAAATGAAAGGCATTTAATCCTTTTCCCAATTTGTACCTCATGAAAATCATCCGAGTGCCCTTTTCAAGCATTCTAACTGAGCCTTCTCACACAAAATTTTCAAGGGTACTTACTTTGCTTATCTAAAAATTTAACATGGTCACTCCAAATTTGTTCCAAATTTGAGAGGACCAACATACCCTCTCTACATATTCTTCCTGTCTCCTTTCCCTTGGACTCCATTTATTGAATTCATTTGTATAGGCACTTATTGTTAGCTCCTTTTTCTTTAAGTTCTGTAACCTCTAATATATTTGTATCTCATAATCAGTGGGTAGGAATTGTGCCCTCAATCTAATCTTCATCCTATCCTAAGAGACTATTTTCTTCTTCCCATTTCTTACCCTGTCATCTTGCATCATATTCCAGCAAACCAATGTTGATCCCTTGATCCTAGCCTTGGCATAATTGACTCTTTTCTCCTCTACCACTTCTTTGTAATCAACATGGTTATCTATAGCCACTAACCAATCTAGCAACTAATGTAGAGCTCTCCTCTATCTAGGAAAATTTTTTGTGGTGTGGCCTTAGGTGTCTTCTCTACACCCAAATTGGATCAAGAGAGTCCTCTACACATTCAAAAGGGTTCTTGCAGCAACTACAAGACACACTATCCTCCTAGAGGATACTAATTCTTATTTTAAGAAAGTAACTTATACTTTTTTTTAACATAAAATAGGAAACTATATGTTGTAGGGGATGGAAAGGTTCCAAACAATTCAAAGGTCTCTAAAAGAGATGATTTTTAACCCTTAAGAATGTCTAAGAAATATGACAACAATTCTAGCTTTAGGCATTCCTAGCTTGTAGCCCTATTGAGCGAGTTTTTTGGACTTAGATTAAAAAATTCCTAAAGGACCTATCAAAAAAATACCCCAAAAGCATAGACTCCCAAAAAGAAAAGAAAGTACCTAATGCTCACTGCTGCAGGAGGCCTAATTAGGCCTAGAAGAGTTTATTTCTTCTAGAAGTCTTCACCATTCAAACTCCTCTGACAAGAAACCATTTGGAATGTCTAAAGGGACCTGTTAGAGAATACAATCCACTATTATATTGAGTTTTTCCAGCCCCAAAGTGTTGCTGCTACTTCATTCTTCTCTGGCCTGAACCAAACACATAGAGATGCTTGGCCTAGGGCTTGCTGGTAAAAATAGTGGATCCATTCCCCTTCTCCCCAACCTCTAGAATCCTATATTAAATTGACCCTAATTTCATTTCCTTGAGGGAAAAATAATTCCCATGGTGGAAAGCCAAGTTAGGGAATGATCTCTGAAAACTACCTATCCATAAAGGGTTTATGTGCACCCAAGAGAGTTTTACTTATAAATTTTGATCCTGATCTCATAAAAAATTCAAACTAATTGCATCTATTCCTTAACTCATCCTATATTTTAATTCATCCACTCATTGGCTTCTTCCAATCCATACCAGTTTGTACACATTTAGTTTGCATACATAAATTAGGGAAAATAGGAAATTTTTATTGATTTCAAAAACAAATTACATCATCCTTGTCTTCCACTTGCCTGAAAGGGCTTATGAAGACTTTTCCCAATGGATCCAACTACTTTTTGAAGGTTGTGATAGTTGGGAATCATTTACAACATTGTTAGTAACTTTTTACAAAAGTTGCTTTGACAACATTTCTAGCAATGAGAAACTATGTGCATTTCTTGCAAAAGTGCATCTTGCCCTTAACATGACCTAAGTCTAAGATCTTAGGGATCATAATTAATACAAAAAATGATAAAAAAATCCTAAGAACACACCTATACTATGCTAAACTCAAAACATGCCAAATGACCATATTCAAAGCCCAAGGTTTGTAAGGATACCAAGGGAGACTAGGCCGTACAAAGTGGCTTATTGAAAACTCTTGAAATGATCTTAATGACCCTTAGACATGGAGGCCCTTGGGTGAATCCTTTGAAGACCCTAAGAATATTATTTTTTTGAAGAGTGGAGGGAAGGTTCTCCTGCACCATACTCCCTAGTTTAGAAAACTCAAGTTCCACTTGAGAGCAATTGTTGAACAGAAGTTCCATGCTTTTGAATACACTCTTCATTCATCCATGTGGCATCAATGTCAGGTAGCCCCTTCCATTTAACCAAGTAGTGTGTGTAGGTCTTCTTCCTATTTTTTTTGACAAATTTGGAGTCAAGAATCTTTTCCAACTGTAATGGTTGGCTTGGTGGCAAGTCCTATATCCATTTTGCCTATGCATCTTCATCATCCTGCAAAGAATTATTAGATCCTACATCACCCTTAAAAGGAGTGAGATAAAAAATGTTAAAGATAGGAGAAATAGAAATAGTTGGGGGTAAAGACATTTCATAAGCATTGTCCCCAAATTTTTGAAGTATTTGACAGGGACCAATCTTCCTCATTTGTAGTTTAGTGTGCCCCCTGTGTAGCCTTTCCTTGTTCATGTATGCCCATACTTGATCTCCTTCTTTGAAATTCAAATATCTCTTCTTCTTATCTACTCATTCCTTGTACTTTGAAGTATTTTGATTCAATGTATCCCTAACTTGATCATGAATCTATTTGATCCATGCAGAGAACTCTTCACCTTATGCACTAGTTTTAAAGTGACTTGGTAAGTCTCTCAATTCCATCACTCCTCTTGGATGAAGTCCATAGTTCACTTGGAATGGTGTTTTCCCTGTTGATTTGTTGACTGATTCATTGAAATAAAATTCTTCTTGAGGGAGGATAGCATCCCAAGAATTTCCATACTATTTTGTTAGACACCTTAGAAGGTTGCCTAGTCATCTATTTACAACTTCAGTGTGCCCATCTATTTGGGGATGGTATGCATAACTGAAAGACAAATTTGTCCCCAACTTTTTCCAAAAGGTTCTCCAAAAATGCCCTTGGAATTTCACATCTCTATCTAAGATAATGGATGATGGAAATCCATGAATCCTGACCACCTCTTTGA
The DNA here is from genome assembly GCA_018584345.1 of Thuja plicata. Classification (NCBI taxonomy): domain Eukaryota; kingdom Viridiplantae; phylum Streptophyta; class Pinopsida; order Cupressales; family Cupressaceae; genus Thuja; species Thuja plicata. The sequence continues at coordinate 416,572 of MU223271.1, forward strand.
AGAACAAGTTAGAAATATGAGAAGCATCATTAGAAACTTTACAAGGAACAAAGTGAGCCATTTTACTAAATCTGTCAACAATAACAAAGAAGCTATCAAATCCTTGTTTAGTTCTTGGAAGTCCTAGGACAAAGTCCATACTCACATTGTCCCATGGTTTTGTTGGAATTGGGAGTGGTTGATAGAGACCCTGATTGGTCCTAACTTCTTTGGCTCTTTGGAAAATAGTGCATGTCTCCACAAATTTTCTGACATCAGTGGGAAGTTTAGGCCAATGATAGTTTCTCCTTATGATTTCAAGTGTCTTATCAATCCCAAAATGACCCCCTAGTGTGCCATAATGTTTCTCTCTTATCATATTTTCTCTCATAGAGAATTTAGGAATACAAATTTGACCTCCCTTAAACAAAAGACCATTCTACAATAAATATTCTAAATATACAGTAGTATATGCATCTGAAAGAGTAGAGAAAACCTTATAGATTTCACCAAAGTCTGCATCCTCCTTGTATAGGTGCTTGAGGGCATCAATTCCCATTATTTGAACCTGTACTTCTTCAACCAAGATTACTCTCCTACTAAGAGCATCTGCAACTTTGTTGGAGGTTCCTTTCTTATGTTTTATAGAAAATGTGAATATTTGGAGTTGTTCAACCCATTTCATGTGCTTGCAGCTTAACTTGTCTTCACTGTTAAGAAAACTTAATGCATGGTTATCTGTAAAAGCAATAAATTCCTTTGGTAGTAAGTATTTCCTCCATTTATTGGGGGCTTGAACCATAGCATAAATTTCTAGGTCATATGTACTATACTTTTTCTTGGCCTCATTCAATTTTTCAGAGAAGAAAGCCACTAGTCTTCCATCCTGACTGAGGACTGCACCTATGGCTAGATTGCTAGCATTTGTCTCTACTATGAACAACTTTTTGAAGGTAGGTAGTGCCAAGATAGGATATTGTGCTACTCTTCCCTTCAAATACTCAAAATCTTCATCTTCTTGGGTTGTCCACTAAAATTTGATTTTCCTACCACCTTTGATGGTATCAAGTAGAGGTGCACAAATATGACTAAATTTTTTGAAAAATTTCGTATAAAAGGTAGCCAATCCATGGAAGCTCCTAACTTCTCCTGGTGTTTTTGGTGTTGGCCAATTGATGATAGCCTCTACCCTTTCAGGATCCATCTTCAAAGTGCCCTTAGAGATGACAAAACCAAGAAATGACAACTCTTTTTGTATGAATGCAAATTTTTCTAGGTTGATGGATAGTTTATTTTCATGAAGTCTTTGGAGGACTTGTTCCAAGTGTCTCATATGTTCTTCCTTGGTTCTACTAAAGATCAAAATGTCATACAAGTAGACTACTACAAACTTCCCTATGAAATCATGAAGCACTTCATTCATTAGCCTCATGAAAGTGCTAGGAGAAATACTAAGACCAAATGGCATCACAAGCCATTCATATAATACCTCGATGTTTTTAAATGTAGTTTTCCACTCATCTCTAGGCCTTATCCTTATTTGATGATAGCCTGATTTGAAGTCTATCTTTGAAAAATAACATGCTCCTTAAAGTTGGTTGAGAAGATCCTCTATTCTTGGTATAGGGAATCTTTATCTGATTGTTATTTTGTTTATTGCCCTAGATTCCATGCATAATCTCCATTTTTCATCCTTCTTAGGGGCCAAAATGCTTGGGAATGCACAAGGGCTAAGACTCTTTTCTATGAGTCATTTGGGCAACAATTCATTGATTTTCTTAGTGACTTTTTCATTATGATTAGGGGTGAGTTTATATGCAACTTTGTTGGGTAGGGAAGCACCTGGAATGAAATCTATCTGATGACATATGTCCCTCAATGGTGGGAGTTCATCTGGCATGTCTCCTCTAACTATTCCCTCATACTTCTGCAGTAGACTATCTACTTCCTTAGGAACCTCTTTGTGCACTATTTTATCCTTTGGTTTAAGGACTAGGGCATATCCTACCTCTGAATCTTGGATAGTAATGATCATTTCTTGTTCTCCTACAAGCATGATTAATTGTTCCTTTGGTTTTTCTTGTTGAGGATCAGGAATTGGGAGAAGATTTAACTTGTGACCATTCTTCTTAATATGATATTTTTTTGTGACTCCATCATGTTTGTCTTGAAGATCATACTACCATGGACATCCTTACAAAAGGTGACATAAATCCATATCTACAACATCACAAAGGACTCTATCCTTATATTCTTTGATGGAAAAATATACCCAAGCTTGTTCATTTATAAGGGTTTATTGTCCTTTTTTCAACCAAGAAACATGGAAGGGATTTGGGTAGGGTACTTTCTCCAATTTTAATTTATCTACTATCTCCCTAGATACAAGATTTTCAGTAGAAAAAGAATCAATAACTAACTTGCATACCTTTCCATGGCTCTTGCAGTTGGTTCTAAAGAATTTCTTTCTTTAAGGAGGCTCCACTAGCATAAGTGCTTGGATCAGGGTCCTCTTCATCATGAGGCATACTCCTTCTTCTCTAGTATAGTCTCTCACACTATCAGCATCATCTTCTTGCACTAAGTTGGCCCTTCTTTCACCTTGGTTATTCTGTCTATTTCTGTTTGGACACCTATTGGTGTAGTGGCCTGTTTCATTATAGTTATAGCACTTGATTTGTTCATTGTTTCTTCCTCCATTTCTACCCCTGCCATTACCTCTTCTACCTCTGTATCCACCCCTTGAACTTCTTTCTCCTTGGGTGTTCTCCTAATTGGATTCTCCTTGTGGTCTATTATTCTGTCCTCTTCCTCCAAAGTTTCCTCTTCCTCTATCAATCTTACCTTTTCCCCTACTACTCTGTTCATTTCTTCTTCTAAACTTTTCTTCTACTTTTAGTTCCAATTGATAGCACTAGTTTACTGTGGTAGGGCTTGTTAGGCTAAGTTCATCTTGAATATAAATTCTTTGTCCTTGCATATATATAGCAAGCTTTACACACTCTGGTTCAGCAAGCTTGGATTTCATCACCAATATCTGAAATTCTTCAGTATAGGTAGAGATATCCATCTCTTTTTGTCTTAGAATCATCCACTTCTTATGAAGTTGGACTTCATAATCTTCAGGGACATAAGTTTACCTTAGTAGGGCCACCATTATTTTCCATGTGGTGACTAGATTCTTTCCTTTCTTCACCCTATCATCTTGAGTGAAGTTCCACCATGTGAGTGCAGAGCCTTTGAGCTTTGACTTAGCAATCTTCACCCTCTGGTTTTCAAGGATGTATTCACAATCAAAGAAACTATTTAGGGCATCCACCCAATCCATTGTAGCATATGGGTCCATCTTCCCATTGTATTTAGGCAACTCAAGCTTGGTATCGATGGTTCTCTTCTCCATAGATTTTAGAGTCTTCATAAGCAGCCTCTAATCTGTGGGACATTCATCTTCCTCCTGCTCAAGGGGTTCTTCATCACTCCCTTGTTCAATATCTTCAGAGTTTCCACCACTTTTCCTATGAAGCTCTTCCATTTGTTGGCTCATTAATTGCATCTCAGTGTCTCTTTGTTCATCATGCTTTGTCCTTTTCTCTCTAAGGTATCTTACTATCTCTGCATTGGTCATCCTTGTTGACAACCCTCCATCATCTTCTCCTTCCATGGTGTTGGTTTTATTTTTACCTTAAGGATCTTTGATGCTCTGATACCACTAGATGCGGAGCTCTTCTCTATCTAGGAAACTTTGTTGTGGTGTGACCTTAGGTGTCTTCTCTACACCCAAATTAGATCAAGAGAGTTCTCTACACCTTTAAAAGGGTTTCTGCAGCAACTACAAGAAACACTATCCTCCTAGAGGATACTAATTCTTCTTTTAAGAAAGTAACTTATAATTGTTTTTAACATAAAATAGGAACCTATATGTTTTAGGGTATGGAAAGGTTCCAAACAATTAAAAGGTCTCTAAAAGAGATGATTTTTAACCCTGAAGAATGTCTAAGAAATCAGACAGTAATTATGGCTTTAGGCATTCTTGGCTTGTAGCCCTATTGAGTAAGTTTTTTTGACTTAGATTAAAAAATTCCTAAAGGACTTATCAAAAAAATATTAGATCCATATACCCTTTACAGAGTTATATCAAACCCCAAAAGCATAGACTCCCAAACAGAAAGGAAAGTACCTAATGCTCACTACTGCAGGAGGCCTAATTAGGCCTAGAAGGGTTGATTTCTTCTAGAAGTCTTCACCATTTTAACTTCTTTGACAAGCCACCATTTTTAATGGTTAAAGGGACCCCTTAGAGACCAAAATACACCATTATATTGAGTTTTTCCACCCCCAAAGTGTTGTTGCTACTTCATTCTTCTCTGGCCTGAACCAAGCACATAGAGATGCTTGGCCTAGGGCTTGCTGGTAAAAATAGTGGATCCATTCCCCTTCTCCCTAGCCTTTGGAATCCTATATTAAATTTAACCTACTTTCATTTCCCTAAGGGACAAGGAATTCCCATGGTGGAAATCCAAGTTAGGGCATGATCTCTGAAAACTACCTATCTAGAAAGGGTTTCTGTGCACCTGAGAGAGTTTTGCCTATAACTTTTGAAGCTGATCTTAGAAACACTTAAAAAAAATTGCATCTATTCCTTAACTCATCCTATATTTTAATTCATCCACTCATTGGATTCTTCCAATCTGTACATGTTTAGTTTGCAGACAGAAATTAGGGAAAATAGGGAATTTTTATTGATTTAAAAAACAAATTACACCATCCTTGTCTTCCACCCACCTGAAAGGGCTTATGAATACTTTTCCCAATGGATCTAACTAATGTTTGAAGGTTGTGACCGTTGGGAATCATTTACAATATTTTTAGCAACTTTTTAAAAAAGTTGCTTTGACAACATTTCTAGCAATGAGCATCTCTGTGCATTTCTTGCAAAAGTGCATCTTTCCCTTAACAAGACCTAAGTCTAAGATCCTAGGGATCATAATTAATACAAAACATGATAAAAAATCCTAAGAACACACCTAGACTATACTAAACTCAAAACATGCCAAATGACCATAGTCAAAGCCCAAGGTTTATAAAGACACCAAAGGTGACTAGGCCTTACAAAGTGGCTTATTGAAAAATATTGAAATGATCTTGATGACCCTTAGGCATGGAGTCCCTTGGGTGAATCCTTTGAAGACCCTATGAAGATGATTGTTTTGAATATTGGAGGGAAGGTGCTCCTGCACCAACAACTCTTCTCCATTCAAATTGCCACTATAGTAAGGAATGTGTTCCATACTATCTTTATTGATGGATTTAAAGGCATCCAAGAACACTTTCTATTCTTTACCCATCTCCACTTCTTTTCCTTTTCTATATGTATCTCCTGTCTCACTTTCATCTTCTTCCTCACTTTCATCATCCTATTCAATGACTCTCCTCTTACTCTTTGGTTCTGATAGATTGTCCTTTGCCAGTAGTTATTGAACCAAGTCCACTATGGCATCCTTTCTCATTGCCTTGAGTGACATGTTTTCATCCTCTTGGCTCTTCTCCCCTTTAGACATACACCAAAATTATTGTAGTTATGGCTCTGATACCACTCTGATGCAGAGGGTCTAGTGTTCTATGAGTTTATCTTTCTTCAAACTAAAATCTACTTTTTGGAACCATTCAATGGTTCAACCTCTAGTTTCCTCTTCACCAATATCTAGCCTCTAAGGCCCTTAATTCAACTTGCCTCCTAGGTATATTTTAAATGATGAAGAAAAAATACATAATCAACTTTAACTAGTCCAACTAGCCCTTCAATTACCTTCATTTCCTCCTTGGTTTCCCTCTAGAACTCTAAGCCCTTGCTTAGGATCTTTCCCAAACACACCTTAGGTCCTTTCCTATGTTAATGATACCTTAAATTTCCATTTGATACAATTCAAGCACTTCTAGCCACCTTAGCAATCAGTTTTTTATCACTACCCACAAGTAGGCCTAATTAGGCCTAATTGAATTAGGTATATTTTCACTATTTTTGATCAAATGCTGAAAAATATTCCATAAAACCCCACGGAAGACTATTTGATTCTAAAATCTATGACCTAGCCCTTCAAGAACCAAATCTACAAGTCTTCAAAACACCCACAACCCTAATTTGTATTAGTCCCTAATTTATAGGCTATATTTTAGGCCTCTGGACCAGTCTATGCAAAATGCATCCACAATGTCTTCAAACTTCTTGCCACCTCCTGAAACCATTTGATCCTTCAAGGGGAAACTATAGGTCTTCCACACATGTCACTTATATGTACCTACCAGATCATGGGTGTGTTGTTGCAATTCAATCTTCGTGTTGTCTTGGCTCACCTACTCCAAGCAGTCAGCCTAGGGCATCACTCCAAAACTAGGAATTCAGTTGCAAGAAAAAAATTGAAACCAACACTATGTATAGACCCTAACCTACCATTACACAAGGTCTCATTCAGTTTCAACCGTGGATGCTTAGGTTAGAGCCATTTTTGTTCCTGCAACTCTGCAAATGGAAGTTGTAGACACAGTCACCAAAAAAAAAGTTTAACTCTACAATCACTAAACTTGAAATCAAACTTGAATATGAAAAATAAAGCTAAGACTAACTTCTACACTCCCATGGAGTTATATTGTACAATCCAATCTGTACACAACCATACAAGATTGCAGAAACACTTTAATTACAAGGAAAAACTTAGAAAAATATCTGTACAGTTGGTGCACATGTGTGGTTTGCAACTAAAACTTCATCAACCTCCAAAAATATTCATCACATTCTCAAATACCTGGGCATGGGTGGTTACAACCATCCATTCCTTCATTTGCAACTTCTTGCAAAAGTTGCAAAAATTTGCTTGAGCAACTTTTGAAAGTTGCTAGCAACTATTGAGCATTTCTTGCTTTATGATCATTTTGGTCAACTCGATGCTCCTTGACCTATCCTAAGACCCTAGTTAGGACACTTAGGACCCTAAAGGAGACCATGTCCCATAGTTACTCAAAATTAGCAACTTTTGGACCATTTGACAACATTTTGAACCTATGACCAACTTTTGCTCTTACAAACATATTAGGACATGATTAGATCTAATGACCATTGGATCTTATTACAAACACACAAAAACTCATAAACAACCCTAAATAACATCTAACCCAACATCAAGCCAAAATGGGAGGTGCTCTGCACCATTAACCTTAGACAAAATCATCCATACAATCAAACTAATAGAATCTTGATAACTCAAATAACATTCACAACAAACCTCACCTCAAGATTTGTACCAATTTGTTGTTTAGCGATCAAGAAAATAGTATTGTAAAGTTTATTCTAGAATACTGATAAATCATTCAAATTTGAATAAGACTTTATCATTTTAAGAAATAGTTGATCCAATCATCTCTGAAATATCATAATACATCATCTTGTGAAACTGCTCCTCGTAATACTTCATTCTCTATATACATTCATCATATTTCCATCATGTTGTTGTTGTATACCTTAGTTGATTAGGTGTTCCGTTAGATTCTTCATTACCGGTCATGGTCAAGTGTGAGGGTAGATTATTTAGTATGTTTGACCATCAATCACAACAATTGATCAGACATGTATCAATGTTTATTAGCTTTTCTTGTTAGGTGATCAATTCCAACAAATTGAACTAGAATAGATAACAAAAAATAAGTCTCAGCAAACATACAATAAGTTACTATGTTTCTTCCTTGGCTATAGGAACACTCACATAATGGAATTCCAATTGCTGCAAGAATAGACAACTGCTAAGACTGAAACTAATTGCTGAATAGAAAAGTAACTACTGAATCAAATGGGTAGAGTCCTCACAAAGTGGGACCCCTTGGATGATTCTTCCTAAAAATTAACTTAGATGAAAAAAATTAAAGTATCATTCCATTCATTGAAAATGCTATTACAATATGCAATAATATGACTGTATTTCTTGAAACTAAAAATGAGAGTACAATATCAAAAATTCTAACATCTAAAGAGGGACATCTGATCATTATTTATAGATGGAAAGCTTGTAAATAACTCTACCTAACTAGGAATTCAAATCCAACAAACTAGGAGGATGCCACTTATTGAAAGCATGAAAAAGAGGAAGGAGGTTATGCATGTACAAGATTTAGTCAAACCAGTCCTTGTTGGTCCCACTGAGAGGGGGGGGTGACTTAGACCAAATCAAACTTAAACACTTAAAAATCAACTCACTGATTCACTCGGTATAATTGAATACATTAATAGCTAATTCACCAAATAAATTAATAACTTAAACAACCATACATCTCATAATATGCAAATCAATCATTCAAAATTAGTTAACATAAATTTAAATCTGTTGACACCAAATTTAACGAGGAAACCCAATACGGGAAAAACCTCTATGGGAATTATGACCCAAAATAAAAATGTACTTTTATGAAGTACGCTCAGTTAAGAGCTTATCATGTTAAAGATTACAAATACATTTGCTAGATGTGACCCTGTTAAGGCATTTACCTCAGATCAGTTAAGATCTTCACCCTATTAGGAGTGGCCTTGCTAGAGGACTTTAAATACTCTTTTGGAATGTCACATACATCTAGGATGTCACCTACATCTAGGGTGAGAGGTCTAGAATGGCACTTGTTACCTTTGAGGTAGATTAGTTAACCTTTAAGCGTGTTTAAAAAAATTTTGATTGTGTGTTTTTTCCCAACTTTTGGGCATGACAACATACTCCATTTGTCTCTATTTCAGACTGTAGATTATGCTCTTTCTTCTTCTCTGTTCTTCATGGTAACTCTGTTCTTCAGCTTCTTAATTCAATTCACTGGCATCATTAACTTTGTTAACTTCTCATCATTTATATAGACAAAAATTTTCCTCTTAATCTCCTTTCGTAAGTTTTCCATCATTTTCACTCATTCGTTCGATCATCTTCTTCATAAATCTTAACTCAGTAAATCATTAACTTTTACCTCGTTACTTGAAATTTTCTTGTAAATCTCATAATCAGGTTTAATTGCTTGATCTTCACCTTAGATCTTCTTATTTAATTTTCTCTCTCGTAGATCTTCTAACAAACTTCCTTTAATTCTTATCTCCATCTAGATCATCATAGCTTTGTTTAAATTTTGTCTTATCATCATTTACAATCAATATCCTATACTTGGTAACTTTATTTACAACTCGGTAACTAACTTCATTCACTACTTGATGCTCAGTGCTCGATAACTGAAATTGATTAACCCAACTCTATACCGACTGACTTTGTCTAGCTCAATAGAGTAACTCTTTTCATTCATAACTTAACTCTTTGAAATTTTTGACTTTAGCAATCAAGTATACCGACTTGATAACATCAAATATATAGTAAAAAAAAACTATATCAACATTACTTCATCATTGTCTGATCTGTATTTGTCACCCATTTAAATTCTCCTTCTTATGATATGGTAACTCAATAAAAATCAGTAAATCAATTGCTTGACATCAATGACAAAATAATAATTGATCTAACCATTTCTACAAACATGTATACTTATTATCACTTGGTCTTCATCATCTCCATCATTTGATCAAAAATCTCCCTCTTTGGCATTGATGACAACACTATAGTAGTACTATAGCAATTGATGATGACAACTCTCAATACTGTCAATCTTTGTCATTACTCCCTTTGAGTTGATAGTTTTATTTATGATCTTCAAACTATTCACTATTCTCCCTCTTGGATAAATCTTATGATACTGTAGCATACATTCTGATTCTCCTTTATGAGTAGATAGTAGCAATACATTTTTTCCCTCTTTCATCAATATCTCCCTTATGGATAAATTTAATCAATTCATTCTCTCCCTCTTTGACAACAACGCCAAAAATTCATACTCCTAAAAACTTGTTTCAGTAGTGGACTATACCCTTACATGTACAAATACTCATTACATACAAAAAAATCTTCACAACTTCAGGAATCACCTAAAGTGTTTCATACTAATATCAATTCAAGAATAGATATTGTAATAAAGTATAGAATTGATGTAGCATGCCTAATGCTTCTTAGTGAATATTGGAGGGGAAGAGCCCCTAATTTACCTATGAGATACTCAAAAGCATCCTTCAGTAGTGGCTTTGTAAAGATATCAGCCAATTGTTCCTTTGAATTCACATACTCTAATACCACATTCTTCTCTTGAAATTGTTCTCTCAAGTAGTGATACTTGATAGAAATGTGCTTGATCTTTGAATGTTTAACCGGGTTCTTTGATATATTAATAACACTTGTGTTATCATAGAAAATAGTTATAGGATCTGAGATAATCTCTTGCATACCTTCAAGTATCTATTTGATTCAAACAATGTTTGAACAATTCATGGAAGCATCAACATATTCTACCTTGATAGTAGAATGTGAAATACAACTCTTCTTCTTGTTTAGCCATGTGACCAATCTTTCACCTAGAAAGAATGCGCCTCCACTAGTAATTTTCTTTTCATCAAAGTTTCCAACCCAATCTACATCAGTGTAGACTTGCAGATCAGAATTACCTCCTCTCTTATACAATAAACCAAAATCTTCAGTTCCTTCCAAATATCTAAAAATTCTCTTGACTGTAGACATATGAGTTTCCTTCGGATTAGAAGAAAATCTTTGAACAATCCCAACATAGTGTGCTATATCAGGTCTGTTGTGAACAACATACTATAGTTTACCAATCATGGATCGGTAAAGAGTATTATCCACCTTTTGTGTCTCATCTTCTTTAGATAATTTACATCCTATGACCATCGATGTTCCAACAGGCTTGGAATCTTCCATACCAAAAGTTTTGAGGATCTCTTTGATATACTTAGCTTGTGTAATATAGACCCCTTTTGCAACTTGTTGTATCTATAGTCCTAGAAAGAAATTAATCTCTCCAATCATAGACATTTCAAATTGTTTTCTCATTTCATCAGTAAATGCCTTACATAAGGTGTAATTGCCTCCAAAAATAATATTATCAAAAAAAATTCAGCAATCAAAATCTTGTTGTTACTGTCACACTTCAAGTAGACATTACTGTTATCACTTGTTCTTTGAAATCCTATTTTTATTAGACAATAGTGTAATCTCTCATACCATGCTCGGGGTGCTTTCTTCAAACCATAAAGATCTTTATGTAACTTACATACCTTGTTCTTATTTGTGCTCTTAATGAATCCTTCATGATGTTCAATGTAAACTTCTTCTTCCAGTGTCCCATTCAAAAATGCAGACTTGACATCCATTTGATAAAATTTGAATCCTTTGTAAGCCCCATAAGCTAGAAGTATTCTATCTCCTTCCAATCTAGCAATATGTGCAAAATTCTCTCCATAATCTATTCCTTCTTCTTGTGCATAACCTTTGCAAACTAATCTAGCTTAATTTATGATAACTTCACCATTCTCATTTAGGTTGTTTTTGAAAATCCATTTAGTACCAATAAAATTTTTATCTTTTGGCCTAGGTACTAGAGTCCATGTACTATTCTTTTCTATTTGATCAATCTCTTCTTTCATTTCTTTCATCCAATATTCATTATCTAGTGCATCTTTAACTTTCTTTGACTCAAATGAAGATATCAAACATGTACTATCTCTTACCTTTCTTCTAGTCATCACTCTGACATCTTTATTTCCAATAATATTACTTGGGAGTGGTTCCTCCTCACATATTTTGCTAAAATAGGCTCAGTAGATATTGGTGCTTCATCCTCATCATTCAGTTATAGAGAAATCTGTTCAGCTTCCTCCTTAGTAGGTTCTCTCGGTAAGGTGTCAGGAACATTAGGTTGTAAGTATAAAAACTTATCATAGTCTTTAGGTTCCTTTTTAGTTTCTTCATCATTCTTTACTGCAAACTCATCAATTCTCAAACTTGCACTTACTTTATTCAAACATTTATAGGCTTTACTCCTTGTAGAATATCCTAAGAATATTCCTTCATCCCCTTTAGAATCAAACTTTCCTTCTCTAGAATATTTCAAGATATAACATCTTCAAAAAAATTTGAAATAACTAACATTAGGTTTGTGATCATACCAATTTTCATAAGGTGTTCTATTGGTACCTTTCTTCATTTGTACTTGGTTCAGTGTGTAAACAACAGTACTGACTGCTTCTCTCCAGAAGTTTTGTGAAATGTCTTTCTCAATCATCAGTGTCCTAGCATAATCAATGATAGATTTATTTCTTCTCTCAATAATACCATTCTTTTGTGGTGTCCTCAGTGCTGACAACTGTCTCTTAATTCCATTTTCATTACAAAACAATGTAAACTCTTTAAATGTAAACCCACCTCCTCTATCAGATCTCAGACATTTTAGTTGTCTTCTTGTTTCTTTCTCAACTTGGGACTTATCCCACTTAAACATTTGAAATGCATCACATTTTTATTTTAAAAACATTACAGACACCATTCTAGAATAATCATCCAAAAATAGAATAAAATATCCATCTCCATAGTAACTCTAAGTTCTCATGGGTCCACATAAATCAGTATGAACTAAATCCAAAATTCATTGTGTAACATAAGTTTTTCTTGTAAAACTAGATTTAGTCATCTTACCCATTTGACATTCTCTACACATAGCATTTTTTGATTTCTCTAATCTCGGTAATCCTCTTACTCTATTCTTTTTACTCACTTTGATCAAGTTGTCAAAATTAACATGACAAAGCCTTTTGTGCCATAGCCAAACATCCTCAACATTAGAAAACATGCAACTCTTCAGAGAAGTATCAAGATAAAATAAATTACCTTTAGATTGTTCTCCAGTAGCAATCTGACTTGCCTTCTTATAAAAAACGTTCACCTTTCCATGTTGAAATTCCAGTCAGTGACCTATATTATTTAACTGTGCAACACTCAACAGATTATACTTTAATCCTTAAATCCAATAAACATTATCACATCTTGTGTTATTCAGTAGAATTATAGAACCTTTTCCTTTCACAAGGTATGGAGCATCATTACCAAATTTAACAAATCCTCCATCATGCTTTTCCAAGAAAATAAACTTAAGTGTGTCACCAGTCATGTGATGTGAACAACCATTATCTATAATCCATGTTTCATTCTTACTTACTTGTGATATTAGGGCTCTTGGTTCTTCTTCATTAGAATTGTCTTTAATAGAAACATAAAGAACTCTATTTTCATCACTTTCATCTGAATCATCATCACTTATATCTTCATTAGCAATATGACAAGATTTCTTACCTTTGTTTTTGTAGTCTCTGAATCTCCTGTATCTATTTTTTCTTTCGTCCTTATCTCTGTTATCTTTCTTCTTGTCATTATATTTCTTAGGATAGTTAGATGCAAAATGACCAATCTTGTTACAGTTAAAATATTTCAAGGGTAAATTACCTTGGTATTTTCCTTTCCCTCTTTGTAGCCTTCTAGCCAACAAAGATTCAAACTCTCTCATTCTCTTCATCTGCAACATATAACTCTTCCAAACCACTTTGACAGCTATAAAATATGTCACTAGCAATACTCAAATATCCATCACTAGGTCTAGAGTCCTTAGAACTTCCAATCTTCAAAGATGACTTAAATGCAGACTCAATCTTAGATGTAGCAAGAAAACTATTATCAAAATCATTAATCTCAAATGCAACCAGCTTACCAATAGTAGCATCAAGTGAGACATTCATCTAAGGAATGGATCTCAACTCCTATATAGCAGATACTTGAATAGAATAACTCAGTAGTAGGGTTCTCAACATTTTTCTTGTAAAATATTCCTCTTTTATGGCTCCACCAGCTCCTCTGATAGAATTAACAATCTCCTTAAGTCTAGTGTTGTACTATATTATATTTTCTCCATCTTTCATCCTCATCAAATCAAATCTACCTCTAAGACTTTCTTCTTTTGCTTTCTAAAAATTTTGATGTCCACAATAGGTTAAAATAAGCTTACCCCATAGTTTTTTTGAAGTAGTGTATCCATAAAGCTCATCATATTCTAGGTCAGTAAGTGTAGAATCTATCTCAATCAGGACTTGTGTGTGTTCTTGCTTCTATCTTTTCTCAATGATTGTCAAAGGTGCAGTAGTTGGTGCTACATATTCATTATCAAGAAAATGAAGTCCATATTCTCATATACCAAACTGAAACAAGGAGGGTGAGGAGAATATGGGTCCAAGGCACTCCCAGATATCCAAACCAACTTGCAGAACAACATGGAAGCAACAACACAAAAAGGGAGAGAAGAAACAACATATATTTTATATTAAATGATCAAACTCAATACATGCTGGGTTGTAAGGCCTTCCCATTTTTCCCCATATACATTCAACTATTTACAAAATAATCTTGATACATGCAAGGTCACAGACTTGCCATCCAAATATCCTAAATCTTCTATATCCAAACTCCTACCAACTGGTCCCTGATCTAAGAACAGAAAAAACCAAATATATACAAGAGTCCACCAAAGAGGTCGACACTTAGATCCCAAAGAAAGAACTAGATTTAGCTCCACACATATCCCAATGACAGATGCCACATTAATTATTCCATGAAAATTAAATGCAAAAATTGGCCAGATTAGGATAAATAACTCGATAAGAAACCGACTGAGCAACAGGAACTACTCGGTAAGAAGGTAACCGAGCAACATAAACAAATCAGTGAAAGAACCCACCAAGAAGCCAACATTCACTGAGACCCATTGGTAAATAAATAAAAAACAAGTAACCGAGCAATAATAATTACTAAGCACTCTACCAAGAAGCCTACAAACAAGTTAAAGAACAAAAGTAAACATATTTTTGGTTGATGGGGATTTCCAAAGAACCCAATATGCTCCTGCATCAGACACTTGGGGTTAAAAGAAATGATTCCCCAAATCATGTGTTAGGTCCAACCTAAAATGAATCCAACTTAGATTGATAAATTCAAGATGAGTCCTCAATTGGTCTATTCTTCCATTTTAATAGATACTCCATGTATTCCTTTCCTGTTGAACTTCTGCCAACTCTCTATTTCAAAATCTGTTCAACATCCTCTATCTGTTTCTTAGGATAATCACTCAGTACTGTCACTTCTTCATTAGGTTCATGATATTCATACAAGTCTAAAATATTGAATATAGGTGACATGTCCATGTCGTCAGGTAATTCCATTTCATAAGCATTTACATTGTCAAATCTTCTCAATATTTTGCAAGGACCAAATTTCTTCATCTTCAATTTTCCGTATGTTCCAATAGGAAATCTTACATTCTTCAAATGAACCATTACTGCATCACCAACTTCAAAAGTTTTATGTCTCCTTGATTTATCTACACTATCCTTGTATTTATTATTACTTTGCTCCAACTTCTATTTTACATCCTCATGCAATGTCTTCATGAACTCAGCAAACTTTTTTTCTTCAACACTTCTTTTATCTTCTCTAGCAGTGTCTCTCAAGTTTGATATACCTCTCAGTTGTGTGCCATGAAAAATCTCAAAAGGTATCTTTCTAGTACTTCTATTTACTAAAATATTGTATGCAAACTCTACTTGTGCCAACATCAAATCCCAATTACTCAGTGTGTCTCCAACTAAACATCTTAACAAGTTACCCAAACTTTGGCTTACAACCTCTATTTGTCCATCAATCTATGGATGAAATGTAGAAATATACTTCAACTCAATGTCCAACTTCTTTAAATTTTTTTCCCAAAAATAGCTAACAAACTTACTATCTCAGTTAGAGATGATACTCCTCGGTAATCCATGCAATTTGACAATCTCCTTAAAGAAAAGATCTGCTATATGTACTGCATATGATGTTTTTATACATGGTATGAAATGTGTCATATTAGAAAATCTATCCACAACAACAAATATGGAATCATTACCTTTTGTTGTCCTCGGTAAGCCAAGAACAAAATCCATGTTGATATCACTCCAAGGTTTCTCAGGAATAGTAATCGGTGTATACAAACCAGTATTCTAACTTACTCCTTTTGCAACTTGACAAACTCCACAAATTTTCACAAATTTTTGAACATCCTTATACAGCTGAGGCCAAAAATACCTTTTCTTAAGCAAACTCAATATTTTGTCAATACCAAAATGTCCATCCAAACTACTATTATGTTTCTCCTTTATCAAATTAGTTCTAATTGATCCTCTCGGTATGCACAACTGAATACCTTTGAACAACATATCTTCCTAAATGAAATAGTCTTCATACTTGATTGATTTGGAATAGGTTCTCTACACACTCTTCACTACTTATAAAAATTAGGATCATTTTTATACAAATGCTTCATGTCATCAAAACCAAGAACCTCAATTCTCATTTTAGCCAAAAAAGAGCTTCTTCTACTCAATGCATCAACAACTCAGTTAGAAACTCCATTCTTATTCTTTATCACAAATGTGAAAATCTGAAAATACTCTACCCATTTCATATGTATCTAATTCAACTTATTCTAACTACCCAAATACTGTAAAGCCTTATGATCAGTAAAGAACACAAATTTACTCAACATCAAGTAATGTATCCATTTCTTCATAGCTTGAACAATAGAATAGAATTGTACAAAAAAAGAACATAGAGTAGGAGTGGGAGGGAGGAGGGGAAAGAGTAGGAGATGAAATTTTGAATTTGAACATGGGAGGAAAGCTGGGATATGAAGGATCTGTAGGGGGATCTACGATAGTGGAACCAGATTCTGTTGTAAGATCCTCATGAGATGCTGAGGAAAAAGCTGGTGGGTCAACCTTGGCATCGTCCAACAAGGATGATGGTCCTGTCATGGGGCTAGAGGTGGAAAAATAAAAAAATTTGAACAATGAGGATGAGTCAACTAAAGGTAAGTCACATGGCTTTTCCTCGAATCTAGGTAAAGGGAATTGGTCGGGTCTTTTTGGAGTTGAACCCTCTGGCAAGTCCTCATTTCCTAAGGTTAACATTTTGACTGACCCACTTAAGGGAGAATTTGGCATTGTTATCCCCGACTTGATTATGGATCATACTGTGTCTATCATGGCATCTACCTTGGTTGGAAAATTTATGGGTCCAAGATTGAATATAGATTTAGTCAGATCCTTTGCGGATAAGAAATGGAAGCTTGAAGGCCAAGTTGACATTGCTTCTATGCCAAAAGGATTTTTCTTGTTTGAATTCTCTAATGGGGAAGATCTATCAAAAGTACTATGTGGTGGTACTTGGATGATGGGTAAATCCTCCTTATCTCTGCAAAAATGGATGACAAGCCTTGACTATAATAATAGTCTTTTCACAGCGGCTCTAGTATGGGTTCATCTTCCTAGGATTCCATTGGAATATTGGCATGAGGATATAGTGATAGCCATTGCTGGTGCCTTCGGGGAGATTCTCTCCATTGACCCAATGAAAACAACAAGGACTAGACAAGTTTATGCTAGAACTTGTGTAAACATACATCAGAGTGTGGATATTCCACAAGTTATAACTCTGAAATCGAAGTTGAGGTCATGGAAGCAAGAGATTTAATATGAATCTATGCCTTTTTCATGCTTCACATGCAAGAAATATGGCCACTAGGTGAAACAATGCCCCCAAAAACCTCAAAAGGAAAAAAAGAAGGTTCGAGACCAAAACAAAGGTTAGAAAATGGAGTGGAAAAAAAATAGAGGAAACAAATATCCCTTCTTTAATCTCTGATGAAAATAGGGACTAGAAGGCTACTGGTATCTCTAAATAGAATAATGAGATTCATCATAAGGAGCAAAAAGGGGAAACTCAAACAAGAATAGAACAAGAATCAGAAAAGAAAGCACTGGAAGGAAGGAAAAATGAGCTCATAAGTCTCAAAATCTCTTCAAAAGAAAGAGAGGAATCTCTCATAGGAGAAGTGACACTGAAGGACCCAAGGGTGGAAGAAAGTTTGACTCCTCCCAAAGGAGAATAAAAAGTAAGGGACTCTAGAGAAGAAGATTCCTTGATAGGGACATAAAATGCCTTAACTCAGAGTTCATAGGAAATACTGGAAGTGGAGAATGACCTAGCTAGAGAAAAAAATAAGGATTCTCCCTTCAACCTAAAACAAATTAAATTTTTGGAAAAAATGGATAACAAGAAAGCTACAGATTCAGAGGATAAGGAAAATTCTTGGAAAATGGTGGGAGATTCAAAGAAAGGACCAGGAAAGAAAGGCTCTAGATCCCCCCAAGGAGACCATCCTATCAATGAGTTGAATAAAAACTCAGGGAAGAAATCTGAGAGTGCTTTGATGGGGAACTTCAACTTGAAGTTGACAAAATAGAATGGGTGTCAAAAACTAGGAGTTCTGACAAGAGGCCAGCAAAAAGATGATACTGGAACTCCAAGAAAAGATAAAGGAAGGAAATCTAAGAAAACCCAGAGGGAAGAGGAAGCAAAACAAAACATTGTGGATGAAAAATAACTCACCATCCATCAGGTTTGTTCCCCAATCCTTAAATGAAGATTATTTCTTGGAAAATTTGAGGACTCAATGGTCCTCATAAGAAAGATGTAGTAAGGAATTTAGTAAGAGACTCTAAGCCATACATTCTGATGTTTCAAGAAACTAAGATGATAAAAGAAAAAATAGAGAAACTGAAACTGATTAAAAATGGGAGAAGTTTTGGAAGTAGTTATGAAGGGGCTTCTGGGGGGTTGGCTATTTTCTAGAATCAAACTTGTTTCAAATGCCAGCTTCTAAAAGAAGAGAAAAACTTTATTGTAGTCAAATTTTAGAGTATTATGGAAAAATTTTCCTGGATTCTTATTAATGTTTATGCTCCTAATACAAAATCTAGAAGATTGAAGCTTTGGAAGAAGCTGCATGATTTTAGGGAAACCTGCACTGAGAACAATTGTATGATAATGAGGGACTTCAATACCCCTTTGAAGCAAGAAGATAAATCAGGAGGGAACATGACTCAAGTGGAAAGAAGGGTAGATTTGATGGATTTTATAATAAATGAAGGATTGTTGGATGTTAAACTGCAAGGTATAAATTATACTTGGTCAAATTGTAGGGTTGGAGCTGATCTTATCCAAGTTAAGCTTGATAGAGTGCTCATCACTCCGGACTGGTATACTAAGTACTCTTGTGCTCTCACTTCTCTATCCAGAATTGGGTCAGATAATTTTCCTATATCTTTCTCTATTAGTCCTTTCTCTGGCGAAAGAAATGCGCCTTTTAGATTTGAGAAGATGTGGCTTGACCATCCTAATTTGGAAAGTAAAATTAGGGAGTGGTGGAATATAAAGGTGGAAGGTTGTACTATGTTCAAAGTGGTTAATAAATTGGCTCATGTCAAATTTAATGTTAAACATTGGAACATGAATGTTTATGGGGATATTTTTCAATCCAAATGGACCTGAAAGATATCCAGGAGGAAATTCAAATAATTGGCCTATGTGAAAGTTTGAAATCCCAAGAGAATCATGTCCTTGCAGACCTCCACAACATTATAGCCAAGGAGGAGACTTTCTGGAGGCAGAGATCCAAATCTCTTTGGTTGAAAGTGGGAGATAAGAACACTAGATTTTTTCATCTTACTACTCTCATACACAAGGATATAAACAAGATCCATTCCCTATCCGCTACTAGAGGTATCATTTCTAAAGAAGAGGAAATAAGGGAAGAAATGTTGGGGTACTTTTCTACCCTATTATCGAAGGACCAAAACCTTAATATGGAAGATCAAGGAAAATTACTTGTTTTGATTCCCAACAAAGTGGATCATCATTCTAATGCTTTTGTTAAAGCCATTCCTTTGGATATTGAAATAAAGAAGGATGTTTTTTTCCTTTGAAGGAGAAAAATCCCAAGGTCTGGATGGGTTCCAGCTTTTTTTATTCCAGCATTTCTAGATCATTACAGGTAAAAATATTTTTTCTATAGTTAAGGAGTTCTTTCAAACTAAATCTATCCTTAAGGAATTAAACTCCACTTTTATATCCCTCATACCAAAAAAGCCTAGATCTAATACTATTGATGGCTTTAGACCTATAAGCCTCTGCAATTCCTTATACAAAATCATCTCTAAGGTTCTTACCTCTAGAATGCTGAACTTACTGCCTAATTTGATCTCTCCCCAATAGAATGGTTTTTTTATAGGAAGATAGATTCTAGATACCATTATAGTTGTTCATGAGAATATTCATTCCCTTCAAGCTTCCAAAAAATAAGGGTTTCTAATGAAATTAGACCTGTCAAAAGCCTATGATAGTGTACGCCTCTCTCTCCGGTTTCCCACAGCTTTCCAAGGGCAGGGGTTAGTAGCCAAGGTTCACAAGTGAATGCAAATCTATTACACAATAACTACTAAACGAATGATCGAAACGTGAGCAATAAAATGTACAAACAACAAAAAGGAAGACAAATGAATGCAAACCCTTCGATGCTTGAAGCTTCTATTGTTTCTCTCTACTCCTTCCGAAACACTGTTCTTGATGCTCAGTATTGGCTGGGCAGCGTCTATGACTTGAGAAGCGTCGAGATGTTGATAATTGCAAAGTGTGTGTGTGATCGCAAGATGGATTTGAATGCTGACAGCGTAAGGGCGCTTGTAAGATTGAAATCCTGGATCCTTCAAATGGTTATGAAGGGTTTATTATATAGGAATTGGTGATGAAATGAGTGGTTGAGATCAATCCCAGAGATGGGGAGATGAACGGTTGTGATCAAA
>MU223271.1:450637-469455 GCA_018584345.1 Thuja plicata
TTGGCATAATATCACACAACACCTTATCATAATACTTTCCAATTTTTAGATTCACAAAACATTGTTCACTCACCATTAATGTATGTTCATCCTTGATCCATGAAATCTGATAGGGCTTCAGATGCTTTATCCTTTCCAACTGTAACTTTTTGACCATTTCCTTAGATGCCAGAGTCTCCGAGCTTCCACTATCAATAATTACCTTCCAAACCTTGTCTGAAACTCTACATCTGGTCTTGAACAAAATTTTCCTAATAGCATCTTTCTTATCCTTCTCACTCTGAAGTATCCTTCTTATCATTATATTTCCTTCCTTCTTAGGCTCATTCGGTGACTCCTCTTGCACCAAAGAATTTATGCTACTACCAACTTTCTTTCTTGCATGTGTACACTCAACAGATCTATGTCCTTCTTCACCATAATTGTAACAAGTTGCTTGGAACCCTCTTCTTCTATAACCACCTCGGGAGTAGTTGCCTCTTCCTCAGAATGAACTTCCACCTTTCCATTTAGTCTTCCCTTTGTCTTGATATCTGTCAAAAATTGTCTTGTCTGGTTCATATCTATTGTTTTCACCATGAGATCTACCTCTTCCTCTATGGAATCTACCACCTCTACCTCTTTGCCTTTGTTCATATATTTTGTTCAATTTCTCCTCAGCTTTTAGGGCAAACTGATATGACTCTTCAATGCTCTCCATCTTGACCAAGCTGATCTCATCTTGTATAGAACTTCTTAATCCATTCAGATATCTTGCTATTCTTTCCACTTCATCTTCAACATGTCTAGATCTAATGTCCAATCTGTATAATTCTTCAGTATAATCTTTTACCAAGCTATCTTTCTGCTTCAAACTTTGCATTATCCTAATTAGTTTAATCTGTTAATCACAAGGTAGAAACTTTCCTTTAAACTTGTTTATCATCTTATCCCATACCTTGATATTTTCTTTTCCTTTCTTCTTTTGATCCAATTGTAGATGCTCCCACCACAAGGATGCATGGCCTTTCAACTTTGTTCTTGCAATATTCACCTTCTTCTCCTCTGGTACATTTTGATACTCAAAGTATTTTTCCATCTTAGTTATCTAGTCTATCAATTCATCAAAATCCAATTTTCCACTATACTCAAGAGGATTAAACTGAGGTGTGGACTTCAAAATTGTCAATGCTCGTAGGAATCTCTCTTCTACTTGATCCATCATAGGTGTAGGTGTAGCTTCTCCTTGCACTTCTTCCAATTTATCATCAATAACATCTTCAAGATGTCTTCCTCTATGTTATGCTATCTCAATAGCTTCCAATCTTCTAGCCATCTTTCTTAGAATATCAGCTAGACCTGGATCTACATTTCCTCTCCCATGAAACATCTTGAAACACTCTACAATTGTAGGTCAGATCGCAATCATCTACCCCACAATAATATCAACCAACTGGGGTTAGGGCTTACAAGAAGGAACCTAGATCTCACCTTGCTCTGATACCACCTGATGCAAGGAGGGTGAGGAGAACAGGGGCCCAAGGCACTCCCATCTATCCAAACCAACTTGCAAAACAACAAGGAAGAAATAACAGAAGAAGGGAGAGAAGAAATAATAGATATTTTATATTAAATGATCAAACTCAATACATGCTGGCCTATAAGGCCTTCCTAGTTTTGGCTATATACATTCAACTATTTACATAATAATCTTGATACATTTGAGGTCACAGACCTACCATCCAAATATCCTAAATCTTCTATCTCCAAACTCTTACCTACTGGTCCCTAATCTAAGAACAGAAAAAAACCAAATATATACAAGAGTCCACCAAAGAGGTCAACACTCAGATCCCAAAGAAAGACCCAGATTTAGGTCCACACATATCCCAATAAGAGATCCCACATTAATTACACCACAAAAATTAAATGCAAAAGTCAACCAGATCAGGATAAACAACTAGGTATGAAGTTGACCGAGCAACATGAACTACTTGGTAAGAAGGCAACCGAGCAACATAAACAACTCAGTGAAAGAACCCACCAAGAAGCCAACATTCATCGAGACCCACCAATAAAGAAAGATAGAACGAGTAACCGAGCAACAACAGTTATCAAGCACTCTACCCAGCATCCTTCAAACAGGATAAAGAATAAAAGTAAACATATTTCTGGTTGATCAGGATTGCCAATGAACCCAAGATGGTCCTGCATCACAGACACATGCAATCTTATTCTACTTTTCCATTGTAGATAAATGTTCCCTATTCAAATTTAGTGAGCTTCCCTCTTATACATATTTAGATCTTGACTCAAGTCCTTTTAAACTCAACACTTCAAAGAACCAGAGCTATAATACCAATTTTTGGCCCCACTAAGATAAGGGGGGGTGGGGGTTAATCAGACCAAATCAAACTTAAACACTTAAAACTCAACTCACTGATTCACTCGATAGAATTGAATACAGTAATAACTGATTCACCCAATTACTTAATAACTTAAAGAACCATACATCTCATAATATGAAAATCAATCATTCAAACGTAGTTAACATTGATTTAACTTGGTTGACACCAAATTTAATGAGGAAACCCAATATGGGAAAAACCTCTATGGAAATTGTGGCCCACAAAAAAAATGTACCTTTATGAAGTACGCTCGGTTAAGAACTTATCCTGTTAAATATTATAAAAACATTTGCTAGATGTGACCCTGTTAAGGGATTTACCTCATATTGGTTAAGATCTTCACCTTGTTAGGAGTGGCCTTGTTAGAGGAATTTAAACACTCTTTTTGAATGTCACCTACTTCTAGGATTTACAAATAGGACTGTTAAATCCACTCGGTTAAGAGATTTTGTTTTTTACAAATGCTAAAAAGCAACAGTAAAAATTTGATCTGTAAATATAGAAAATACCTTTTTCTTGTGTCAGATCCTTTATGCTCACATGAATACTGGAATCACATATTCCATTTGTCTCTTTTTTAGACTATATATTCTACTCTTTCTGCTTCTCTGTTCTACTTGGTAACTCTGTTCTTCAACTTCTTCTTCTTAATTCAATTTGCCATCATCAAAAAATCTATTAACTTCTCATCATTTATATAGACAAACCTTTCCCTCTTAATCTCCTTTCTTAGGTTTTCCATCATTTGCACTTAGTTGTTCGATCATCTTCTTCATAAATCTGAACTTGGTAAATCGTTTAAATTTTACCTCGTAACTTGAACTTTTCTTTGAACTCTTATAATTAGGTTTAACCACTTGATATTTTCCTTAAGATCTTCTTATTGAATTTTCTCGCTCATATATCTTCTAACAAACTTTATTTAATTCTTATCTCCATCCAGATCATCATAGATTTGTATTGAATTTGATCTTATCATCATTTATAATCAATATCCTATACTCGGTAACTTTCTTTGCAACTCGATAACTAACTTCATTCACTACTTGGTGCATGGTACTCGGTAATTGAAACTGATTAACACAACTCTATTTTGACTGACTTTGTCTAGCTCGGTAGAGTAACTCTTTTCAGTCATAACTTAACTCTTTGCAATTTTTGTCTTAATCAATCAAGTGTACCAACTTGGTAACATCAAATATATAGCAAACAACTATATCAACATTACTTCATCATTGTCTGATCTATATTTATCACCCATTTAACTTCTCCTTCTTATGATATGGTAACTCAATAAAAACTAGTAAATCAATTGCTTGACATCATGACAAAATAATAACTGATCTAGCCATTTCTACAAACATGTATACTTATTATCACACGGTCTTCATCATATCCATTAATTGATCAATAGTCCTACCTTAGAGAGGATCTAGCATAAAAAAAACCTCCTAAATGTACTCAACGAAAAAAATGGACATTTAAAGTTGAGTTACCACTTCCACATGAATTGGAAGTTTTCAACCATTGACATCTTCAATGTCCATCTCATCTTGACTCTTTTAGCAACCAAGTAGCTGGCATGAACTTCTTCCACATTGCAAGCTCCATTTATATGTGTATCTTTATCTAAACCCTCATTATGATATTAGAGTGCACAAGTCAATTGGATATCCATAATCACCTTAGAATAACATTCATTCAATCACATGCAAAATTAATATAGATAGATCACATAGCAGGTTAATACTAACAAAATGGTACAAGGATAAGTTCATGCCCATAGTTCATAACTTTAGGAAAATAACTTAGAGAGTATCCGTAAACAGGTGCCAAACCCCATAGTAACAACAACATACATATGAGAAATCTTAACAAAAATGAGCCATTATTTGAGCTCATCATCTCCCCACAACCTAATGATCTACCAGTTTTGCAATAGGTGGAACTTAATTCCTTCTCACTGGATAAGGCCCTGAAGTCACCAACATCTATCTTCCCTTTTTTGGTCTATATGGTGTCTCAGTTTGGATTCCAATAGAATCCCTATTTTTTTTCTAGTCTACCCCACCGTGCTCTTTCTGCCTCTTCATTGTATTGATAATTCTTGTGGTCTGACACTGGCCACAAAAAAATAGGTGGCTGAAATATTAATGGGAGCTAGTATTATTGCATTTTTATCCCTATATGTATGTACCTAGTGCTTCTTCTGTAAGCTACATAATATTTTTTCAAGGAATAGGGTTCATATTTCTTTAACTGATCTTGCATTTCATTCCATCTTTGTGCCATGTACCCCAATACTGTCCTTTCTGAGGTGGAATCTACCTACTCATATTCTAGGTATGCTTCCTCCCTAAAATCCATGATCTTCCTTTTATTCTTAGGAGTATAAAGAATTATGTGCCAGGTATAGTATATATCTGCAGGTTTTTGTGATTCAACTCTTAAAAATTGGGGGTATAGATTTCTTTATTTCTATATGCTTTGAACAGTTCCCCCAACTGGTTTCATTCTAAATCCATGACATCAATACCCTCAAGTGAATAGCTTTAATATAAAATAATAGATTTCATTCCTATTCATTAGGGACAACATAGTTGTGCAAGTATAATTCACATAGTAAATTCTTTGTTTTGGATGGAGAAGATTGAGGCTTGGAAAAATTCTTGTAGCGTCTCTATGGAAGGGTTTAAACTAGAAATTACCCTTGATAGTTTAAAAGAAGGACTACACTCCCAAGGTGTAGTGCATATATCCTTGGGGGAGTCTTACATTCCATAATTTTTGGCACTAAAGTCACCACATTGTTCACCTTATCTTTAGTGTAGCAATATCTGCATAATTTCCTCAATGTCCTCATTTTTATTATTGATCTCTTCCTGCAGCCAAGATTTTTATTTGTTCCATTCTTCTACTTTGTTTTTCATATCTTTCCATGATTCCATGGCTACCTATTCCCATGAGAAATCAGGAGGTATGTTTATACCTACTAGCATTTTCTTTTGCATTTGTTCCTTATGTGTAACTTTCTCTACAACAACAAGTTCTACTAACCCTATGTTTACCTTCTCATGACCTTCTTTTGTTAACAACTCCTATTCACCCTAGGAAAATTTCCTTTCCTATGAAATCTTCTCATCTCCATCCTCAAACTCATATGTAGGAATAATTTCTCTATCCTTCTGCTCGAATGAGGAGGAGAATTTTTGGATTTCCCTAGGAGGACGGTTATGGATTAGCTTATGTTCTTCACTAGAAGAGGTGTGCACAGAGTTTGATGATTCAATTTTTATGTTTATCTTCCTTTTATGAGATTATAAATTATTCATAGGTTTTCCTTTAATCCCATGGCTCCTTCTTGGAGGCATACTACTATTAGATTTGGTCAATTTAGATTTCTTTGAAGAACTTTTTCTTTGCTTAGCAGTTGCAAGATGCTCTGTTAACTTAGTTTTCTATTTCCTGGGGCTAGGGTTTACCTTCTCATGTTTTTTCTTCTTGTCTTTCCCTTTATTATATTTTCATTTTCTCATCTTTCCTTTCTCCTATCTAATAGATGCCCTAGTATGAAAAGTTTGTTTGGGGAAACATCCAAATTAGGGTCCGTGGAAAAAGTAACTACATCCATATGCTTAGATTTAGAGGAACTAGTTTTTGATGCATGAGGGCCTGTTATAGGAACTACCCTAGAATTTGAAGCTCTGAGAGTGAATTTGATAACCCTTTCTTCCCTACTATCCATACGAGTTAGGGGTTGACCTCTACAACCCACATTTACTGCTTTGAATTCCTTAATTTTTACAAATTTATCCTATGACATATGAGACACATATTGTAAATATATTTAAACTAACAATTAATTAAACACTGATGGGAAACAATTTTCCCTACCTTTTTTATCTTAGCAGCCATGATTGCCATTATATTGTATAACACATTGGGCATGTTTATTTTTATCCCATGTCGCATATGGTTTAAGAGCTTAAAATGCACAGAATGTAGACAAGGTTACAGAATGTAGACAAGATTATCGAACCTTGTAGGTTAGGTATATGATAATATATGTAGTAATTTTTTTCCACTTTTTTGGAAAAGAAAGTATTCTTGTCCCCTGTTTTTCTACAATTAGTGGAGGGTCTCTAGGCTCTATAAAAAAAATTTCTAGCTATTCTGGCATCCCTAGTTTCAAGGTAGGCTTCTCCTCCAATGGGAAGGCTTAAAAATTATGAAACTATTTCTTCTATGGAAATAAGCTTCAAACCTTTCATCAATGCCTCGCCATTGGAAAATTTTTGTACAAATTATAAGACAAATTTATTATTTAAATAATTAAGGTTCAAAAATTAGTCTAACCAACTACGATTTTTGAATTCAGGTTCACATAGTGCATTCTGCAAAATTACCAGATGGATTGTTGGTTGACTTCTAATTGGTGGACCTCCCATTTATTCTACTCACACTCTTGAAAATTCCTCTACAAAGACCTCTTTTATGCAATTCTTCATTTGCGAACCCAATTTCTCTTTCTATTTCCTGCAATTCCCTTGTAACACCAATACTAACGCCAATGTCATATAACCTTTTATTTTTCCCTTTTTAGTGGAATATGATTCTAAATTAAGCAATAAAGAAGGCATTAAAGAGGGGAATCATCAAACAAAATGGAATTTTTGTTCAGATATGTTTAGTACGAGAAAGACTCAAATAAACTCAATGTCATATCATACATGCAAAACTTCATTTCATCATTTCAAAAATTCAAGTTTAAAAACTGACATGCTAGCTCGTTAAGTATGACTAATGACATATATGACACATGGGTTCATATTTATCCCCCCAAATTATATAAAATCATGTTTCCTCACAGTCTTGGATGGAAGCATGATGCAATAGGGAATTTAAAAAGATATGCTATTTGAATTATCAATATTATAGTGTCATGCCCAAAACTAGGGAAAAACACACATACAATTTTTTTTTTTTAAACGCAAGTGTAAACCACTAACAGGGATGTATTTGAGGTAATGTGATATGACGGTAAGGGTAGTCTTCAAATTGCAAGGTATATGCATAAGTTGAATTAGGGGAACATCACCTTCAGATGCAAATTAGAGCATCAACTAGTCATATAGGTTATGTGAATAGCTGGGTCTGGTTAGTTTAACTCTAATTTCAAGTTTTAATCTACGTATAGTATCATGATGTTATTCTATTGTTAAGATTCATACATTGAAATAGATTGTTCTGGTAATCACTTAATTCCTAACCTTAGTTACAACTTATTCATTAAATTCTAGTCCCAATTTACTTTCGACCATTAACCACTAGATTAAAATTCAATAATCAAAACCTAATCTAATCCTTATCCTCCTAACAAAAATTAAACTCTCCTATACAATTTTCCATACAACTAGAATCTTCAAATTTCTTAATAGAATATTAAATTGATTCAAGTAAAAATTTACATAGTCCCCTAACCTTTCAAAAACATATAGGCAACATACTTCAATTTATCGACATCAACATCTATCTAAATTTTCCTTCTACATAAAAACTACATCCATTTATCCATAATTAACTACACCATTAAATAAATTATATCTATCAAATTTACATGATTATAATTTAACAATGAGGAATTTACATCCATAACGTATAGTCATTCTATATATTTTTCGCACATAACTAAGGGTTCCAATCTAGTATTTAAATACACAATTTAAATGAAAATAAATCTATTAGGTAGGCCACTTAATTTGAATAATCATAAATCAAAAATTAAATCTATTTACATATAATAATCCACTTTTAATAATGCTCAAAGTGGATAGAGTATAACATTTTTTTTAAATAGAAAGTACAATACTAAACTAAGTTAATTAAGTTATTAAATCTATTGATTAATAAATAACTACCTATAACTACCTATGACTAACTACACTTAAGCATACCTATCAACTAGCATCTCTCACCTATCACCTATCAAATGTCACATCCTATCCCATGGCCAAAAGCCTCTTCTTAAAACTTGCAAAATTTATGAGGGAAAAGACTTTAGTGAAGGATTTGCAAAACAAGAAGGGTGGGGACCACAACAATATAAGGTAAGGCCAACACAGTAATAATTCACATGGAAAGGAAAAAGAATCAAACCAAGGAGATATGGAAGCATGCAAATTGTCTCCATGGTTATGGTGGGGCCCAAAAATACCCTTCTCAAGTTTTAAAGTAAAATGAAACCATAGGTCCAAGGGAAGTACTACCATCAGAGGTCAACTCATCTGCAAAGGAGTTTATTACTTTGGTTGATGATTTATTACATGACAGCACTTCCCTAAAATTTTGCATGGAAACAAAGAGAGTCAAGGGGAAGAGTTCTGGTGGGGCCCACGAGGATGGGTGAGAAGAATTAAGCCTCCCCAATAAAGGTTAATCATAGTATTGAGAAGGTAATTAAAAGAATGTTTAGGAGGGTAATAAAGTGAATAAGTAATAGAATCTATTAAGGAATATCCTCTGTGTAAGGGGAGGGAATTAAATCCCTCCCCATACATTTTCCAGAGAGCTGGAAAATGATATGGTAAGTTTGTTTGCATATATATATTTTTTTGAAGATTCATGCAATTTGAATTGCTATATTTTTTTTGTCAAACCTTATGCAATTATAATTTGATCACTAATGTTAGGTGATTATTTTCATTATTACATCAATTGCTATGACTTACTATGTTTACTAATTTAATCACTTCTTTTCAAGGGATGGAAATGCAATGATTTTGAGAATGAAATATTGATCTAATTAAGCTAAAACTTTAGAATTACAATGGGAACATGAAGTGTTCTTAACTTGGAAATTTAAAATTACATGTCATGAAATTATTACAACAAGAATAAGAGCTTGATAAATTTTTCTCAACAAGCCTACAATGATCTTTACAATATTTAATAAAAATGATCCTCAAACACAAGGAGTAAACATGCAACTACAAAGTTGTTCTTCCTCAACAATACCAAAGGAAGGTTTCTTTCAAAATCTTCCACTTCCAACTTGATGTCAAAAATCTGCAATAAAATATGAAGGGAACCATGGGAGCTCACCTCCCAACCAAGGCCTCAAGAGAGGCCACCCCCGAGCTTGGAGAACCAAGACTAAACAAGGTAGCACATTTCAAAACTTCACAACTAACACAAATGCACAACAAATTACTCCCAACCAAGGTTTTCACAAATGAGATTTTCAAACCTATTGAAGTAGGGTGAAGGTGGGATTTTCCAAGGAGGAGAATGCCATTACATTAAAATTTCTCACAAGAGTTTTCTCCCATGCCTTTCCAAGGCTAAAATTGGAATTACTTCCATATGTATAATTTGGTCATTTTCATACCAAAACAATTTTTTCTTTACAACATGGCTTTATGGAGCCCATACTGCATGAAATTATCCCTCTTCTCTAAGAGAAGAGACTCTCATTACAATGGAGAGACCAAATAACCCCTTCACCCAAGGCCACTTCTTCCCTTCCCAAAGGGTGAGTAATGCCTTAAACTCCCATGAACAATACTCCCAAATCTAAAAGAGCAAAATATGAAACAAAATTTAAAAGCTTCCCAAACCAACACATAACATCAACATCTACATACAACAACACCTCACAAGATTACATATATGAAACAAACAAGATATACATATTCATTCAAACATTTAACATGAAAAGCATAAGTGCAAGAGCATTCCTCCATGAAAAGAAATCCACCAACCTTGGTCCAAGAAAATAGCAATAGTGTGGTTGAGAAGAGCCCTTATCCTTTTTCCTTTTCTTCCTCCAAACCTAATTGTCTCCAAAATTGGAGAGTGGGTGAGCACTCACTAATTTTCTCTAAATCCTCTAAAAAGGCCCCTAAAGTGTACTCAAGACTTATCAATTAATGAGACATGCCTTCTAGTCCTTTTTCCCTATGTCTTGTCTCCCCTCTTAATTGTGAGTTTAGTAAGGAGTGTGGGTCAAGTCAATGCATGTGGCCATCTTCATTTTCGCCACTTTTGAAAGGTAAGAATTTTGGAGGGCCATAATGGTGATATAGCTTTACTTCATAGGTAAAAAATATCCCTAACTCAAATTACCCCCTTAGGGTTAACTAATTTTGGCCAAAAATACACTCTAGGGTCACTTTTGACCCTTCCAAAGTACCCCTAAAGTTCAAATCCGAGTTCCAACTTGATGTGCTCCCTACAAGACATCTATATGTAAGTGGGATTAAAATAACATCCTATAAGGTTTGGTGGTTCTTACCCAAGCCCTAATTTGACATGTCATCATCCACATGAACAACACAAGTGTCAAGTGACACCAAGACAAAATACACATCACATTCACAATGACATGTCCAAACAACAACATGAGTATTAAAATTTTAACACACACTCAGATTACGTTTACAACAAGGATCACATTACAACGAGGTTTTAATCCCTTATTGGATTAAACCTTGGCTTACTCAATTCACATGTATTTAGCCCTGATTCTCTGAATAATTCCATGGTTCTCTTTCCTGCACACTAAACTCAAGCATCAGTAGTCCAAGATAATAAAATCACATGCAATATATATATTTTCAATTTATAATTAGCAACATCAATCAATAGCAAGATTAAATTTTTAATTGCAATTTTCATATAGAAAGGTTTAAAACATAAAAATTCCATAATCATCATGACATAACATCCATGAAATTATCAAGTCTAATCATGATTCAATCTTCTCATCAGTTCTCTTATCTAAAAATATATAATAAAAAACAACCATCTAATCTAGGTCTAATCCATATCAAAATGTAATCCACACAGTGTAATCATCATCATAACATAATATCTCAAGTCTCTGTCAGGATAATCAAAAAGTGTATCAATGTATCAAAACATAAAGTATCAAGTGTAATCGAGCAGTAAGGATATGATGGGTTGGGGTGAGGCCTCACATATAGGAATTAAATAAATGCATATAAAGTAATTAATATACATAAATTATTATGCACGCACCTTAAGATCTAGAATGATATGAAAAATCATTTTTGTAGAGTTTGGAATAAATTACCAGGTCATCATAAAAGTATGATTGAGAATAAGTTAAGTGGAGGTGGAGTGACGTGGAAGAGAGAGAGAGAGAGAGAGAGAGAAAGAGAGAGAGAGAGAGAGAGAGTTGTATGAGATGAATGGACAATTAATTTATTGATGGAGAAATGAATTCCCATAAAAAGTTTAAATTTTTATTATGGTTTCATGCATACCTTTGACTAGTCAGAAGGTGAGACACTAGATCCACCTTATTCAACTGCAGGAACTTCAGAGCTACGAGATTCTTTAAATTGATGCAAGAATTCTTGTTTGGAGGATGGCTTATGGTATAGATTGAGACAATGACCATTGACCAAGAGCTTGAACCTGATAGGATAAATTGTTAAAATTTGAACAACACCATTGGGAAAGACATCTACAACCTCATATGGTCCTAACCATCTATTTTGTAGCTTTCCTAAGTTGTCCTTATACCTGGAATAATAAAGAAGTGCCTAGACACGTGGCTGAAACTTCTTTTTTCCTTGATGTATGTATCATGCAATTTTTTTTGTACCATCTCAGTATTTTGTAGGGCTTATTTCCTCATTTTGTCCAAGGAATTTAGCTACAGAACCCTATCCTTTTATGCTTCAAATATATCTATCACAAGTTCTAGTGTTTTTCTAAGAGTTTTATGTTCAAACTCTATAGGCATCATTGTTGTTTTTCCATATAACATCTCAAATGGAGTAAAAATAATTGTGGTTTTCTAAGTGGTTTGACTTCTAGCACCTATTTTCATAATATCTTCAATGAATGGGTACTATTTTAGTTATAATAGCTTCTATCTCCCTATTTTTTTCAATCTTTATTTGACCATTAGCTTAGGAGTGATAAGGCATAGATTTTCTATGCCTGACATTATACTCATTCACCAATGTTGTGACAAGAGTGGAGGTGAATTGAGATCCTTGATCTATTACTATTTCTCTAGGAACTCCATAGCATGTAAATATTTCTTCATAGAGTAATTTTGCAACTTTATTGTTGCTAGCATGTTTCATGGCTTTGACCTTAACTCATTTAGTCACATAATCAGTGCAACCCAAGATGTAAGATTTTCCATTTGATGGTGGATCAATTGGACCTAAAAAATCAATCCCCAACTTATCAAATATTGTAACTAATACTTGAGGATATAGAGGCATTTAATCTAATTTTTTTGGTCTTCCCATCCTCTTACACCAATCACATTTCCTAGTGTACTTACTTTCATCCTTATGAAGTGTAGGCCAATAATACCCTGTATTTAGAATTTTCATTGTTGTTCTTTTTGCTACAAAGAGTCCCCCACATGGTTCATCATGGAATACATGTAGAATATCATAAGTTTCATAATCTCTTACACATCTTATCATGACATTTTCTAGACTAGTATAGAATAAACAACTTGCGATCCATGAGAACTGAATTTTTTTTAATGAACACCCTTCTCTCTTTTGGAGAGAAATAAGGATGAACTTTTCATGTAATAAAATAATTATCTATATATGCATACCAAGGTGTGTGTACACTAATGGAGAACAAATGTTCATCAAAAAATGAGTCATCATTGACTTGAGTGTATTCTGATATAGTCAATGTAGAGAGAAAATCTGCCACAACATTTTCCCTTCCCAGTTTGTCCATAATAGTGATATCAAATTCCTGCATTAAAAGAAACCACATTAATCTTCCCATAATCAATGGATTTTTCATGAGGTATTTGATTTTTGCATGTTCTGTATGAACAAAAATATGGTACCCTATGATATAATGTCTAAATTTGTTGAGAGTATAAATTACTGCCAACATCTCCTTCTCTATAATAGTGTAGTTAAACTCATCCCCTTGTAAGTTCTTGCTGACAAAGTAGATGGAATTCTCTATGGCTCCCTCCTTTTCTTCCTAAGAAAACTCCTATGGCATAATCAGATGTATCTAAGTGAATATGAAAAGGGAGTTCCCAATTAGGGACTTTGAGCACATGAGCTTGGGTTAATGTTGTTTTTGAATCAAAGAATTCTTTATCATAATCTGTTGTCCATTGAAACTCAACATCTTTAGTTATTAGGATATAGAGTGGTGATGCTACCTTACTAAAATATTTTATGAAATGTCTGTAGTATCCTACATGTCCTAGGAATCTTCTAACATATTATTTTTTGACATGAATGGAAATGTTTTTTATTACCTATATTATTGTTGGGTCCACTTGAATTCCTTTTTGAGAAATATAATGGCCAACGACCACTCTTTCCTGCATCATTATAAAGTATTTCTTAGTATTCAAGGATAGATTATGGTCCTCACATATTTGTAAAACTTTCTCAGGTTATCTAATGCTTTTGCAAAATTAGTACCATAGGCAATGAAATCATCCATGTAGATCTCCATACAGTCATGTGAAATATTTGAGAATATACTAATTACTACTCTTTGAAAAGTTGCATGTGCATTGCATAGGCCAAATGGAATTATGAAATAGGAGTAAGTCCCTAAAGGATAGGTAAAGGTTTTCTTGTCTTGATCTTCAGGTGTAATTTGTTTCTTAAAATAACCACTAAATACATCTAGGAAGAAAAAATACTACTTCCCAGCAAGTGAATCTAATACTTGATCTATAAAAGGAAGTGGAAAGTGATCATTTTAGTTGTAGATTTTATCTCTCTAGAGTCAACACAAACTCTCCATTTTCATCCCTTTTAGGCAATATGACCAAAGGAGATACTCATTGGCTATATGAGATAGGGTTGATAAATCTTGCATATGATAACTTCTGTAATTCTCCTTCCATAATCTCCCTCAATGTGTAAAGAAACTCAACTGCGGAAATAGCTTCCGACACTAATCTCTATAGGAAAGTATTGTGCAAATTCTTTTAAATCCTTACAATTTTAGATTTTTTAACTACTTTAACAATGATATTGCAACCACATACCATGCATACAAAAAATAGAGAATGACACAATGATTTACCTTGGGGAAAACCTTTCGGTAAAAAACCCCAGCACTCCAAAACCTGCACAATGTATGATCTTCAACACAACGGTTACAGCACACTTGCAATGCAAGTTCTTTTAGGAGACAATAGACACTCTCAGACAAATCTAGTAGCACCATATCATACCAACAATACACTCTTTTTGTATCCTTTCCTATAACCCTAAAAAACACTTATATCATGCACTTTCCTTTTTAGGGTAACTTCCAAGGATAGCCATATTAGGGTTTTACCATTCTCTGAGAAAATAGGAAGAGTGTAAAGTACTCAACTTTATCAGTTGCCGCATGTCTTGCATGTCTTCACCTGATACATCAAGTGGAGTGACACATCAACATGTCAACTAGACATGTACACTCACACTTAATTGCATTATTTGTAAGAAATACATTTTACAAAACAAATAATAAGAATAGGAATTATCCAAGGTTGAGAAACCTTATTCCTAACACAATGTAGGGTTAATTCTCCTTTGTGGTTGTCTAATTGATGTATATTCATCTTTGATGTGGATCCTATGAGTACAAAGTTTGGGATATAATCCTTTAATTTCATGATAGTCCCATGAAAATCCATATTGGTGCAACTTTAACAGGTTGTCAAAGACAACTGCTACTCTTAGCTAAGCTTGTTATTAATATTGAAACAATTCCCTTCTAAAACTTGAACTTGTGTGGTCAAATCAACCATAGATGTTTCACTTATTCTTAGCATATTTAATTCATGTGGTAAGAATGTATGAAGCATTAATATTTCTATAGGAAATTTAGGTGCATGAGAAGCTAGTAGAAGTGCCTATAGTAGACATGCAGAACAAGAGTGAGGATTAGGTGGTTCTTCATGCACTTTGATAATGATTCTAAATTATTTGGGATAATATCTCATCATCTTCTTGAAGCTGCATAAAAGGATTTTCTCCTATCATCATGAGCTATGCTACTAAATTGAACTCCTCTTCCTCTTCTCCTATGTGTGGCCAGATGGGGTGGTCCAGGTCATGGGATGGTTTATTAGGAGGATAAAGAAAAATATTTGTAGTGTTTCTCCCATTAGAAATAGTCACATATCTTGAACTACATCCTATGTAAGCACCTATTGTAGCCAACCATGGCCATCCAAGAATGATGGAGTACCCTCCTATTGTAGCCTTAGGGGAAAGGATCATGAAATCTGTTGGATATGCTTAAGAGTCTAGAGTGACAAAAAGGTCCTATACCATACCATCTGGTTTGACAATACAATTGTCATCATTTTTTTGGATAGTAGGGGCAGGTCTCAATTTTGTAACATTTAGTTGGTTCATGATATCCTTAGTCATAAAATTTATTGTTGCCCCCAAATCTATTAGAGCATTCTTTACTTGGATTCCATTTATAATGACTCCAACTAAAGTACTATCTGGGCCAGATTATTTAGGAATAATCACTTTCCCAAGCATGATATATGCTAATTGCCCCTCTAAATTAACTATTATGGCATCTTTTTTTCTTTCCTACCTATTGTTTTGAGACATGCTTCCCTGATTGCCATACTATATATTGGCACATATTTAATGGCTTGAATTTTTTTTATTTTGATACATACATTCTTTAACTGATCCATAAAATCAAGAGTTTTTTCTTCTTTGGTTTAACAACTTCTAACCTTTGAGGAAATGGTGGTTCTGGATTAGATTGCTAGATTGGTTGAGGATTCTTCAACACACTTGACTAAGTAGGGATATTAGGTAAAGTTTCATGCTCTTATTCTTCCACAAGAAGCTATATTATGTTGCATGATGTTATAATTTTCTATTACTAATGTTGTTGGCATTCATGTTTTGTCACTGATGTCAACATATGTTTTTGTGGAGGAAGAACAGACTAGTTATTTATGTTCTATGATGAATGACAGAAGTGTATGGATACTATATGGATGAATAAGAACAAGAGAAGATGGGGATATGTAGAAGGATGTATTATGATCTTATTTCTAAGGTTTCTTGGCTTAATATTTCATATTGGATGAGTTACATATGTTCTGGTGAAGAATGGTTTTTGGACTATGACAATGATGATTGACAGAGTGAGTCTCTGTTGAACCCTTGGTATTTGATCTTTGATTGTTGTCATTGATGTCAATAATTCATGTATATGATCTCTTAATGTCTAATGGACATATGGTATGGTTAAAATCATGAAATTATCTTATTTAATGTCTTTCAACATTGTTCTAAATGAATTTGAGAGATGCACTTAAGTGTTACACAATTAACACTTAATGTTTATATTAATTAAGAAGCGGTTATAAAAAATAGGTTTAGTCTATGTGAAAGTCGATAGGATTTTTTATCAGTTAGATACCAAATATTGTACCTTTTCAGAAAGGTCTCCGTGTCCTCTCAAGTGGGTCTGATTTTTTTTTTTTATAACAGATGTGTGTACAGAGAAAAACAATGTCGACCACAATCAGTCAAAATCAGTTATGACAGTTTGAGCAGTTTTGAGGAGTTTTGGTCTAATGGAAGTTTGGGGTATGTAACTGCCTCAAAAATGTCAACTTCTTTTGTTTATAAGTAGAGAATAAATTCCTATAAAACATGGTATAGGTGGGTTTGACAGAAGTTGCAGGAGTTGTGAGAAATTGGTTGTAGACCAGAAGGTTTTATTGTAGGTCAACAAGACATTAAAGGATAGGGTAATGATATTTGTTTCTACTTTGTTATATGTGAATAGATATTGATTGCAGAAGTATATCACAGGTTGAATAAGGTTTATATACTAATTTATGAGCAATTTACATAAAAATTAAATCAGATCCTTTAATGAAAAATGATTGCATAATTTGATACTAAATGTTTTGAAGAGAAACAAGGATTTATTACTTCAAGAAAGTTGGTAGTTTGAAAGGCATAAACTCAAGTCATCTTCTTGCATTAAAATATATTGTTTCAGATCTGATTATACATTTCATAACCTGATAAATTCATTGAAAGATTCATGTACACTTTGATGTAATTTGTTGATGTGAAAGAATAAAAAAAGGAAAGAAGAAGAGAACTATATCTTGCTCTAAGTTTTCAACTTGGAGTTGAAATCTTGACTTGTGATTTGTATTGTAACAAAGATGATCCTATGATTTTGTATCTTATTTCTTCAATTTGGAAGTTGGTGCTTCTTATATTTTTGAATTTGGTGCTTCAGGTGTAAGGGATTGGTCTTCCTTGAAATCGGTGTTTCTAAAACAGGGTGTTGGTGCTTCCCAGAGTTGTAGCTCTAAAAGATTTGCACAAGAGGCCAATAAAATTTCAGATTCAAAGTGGTTTTTTACCCTAAGGGGTTTTCCACTATAAACATTGTGTACTTTGTTCTTTTTCTTCTTTTTTTCATGTTTCATAAGCATATGTTATAATTGTAAAAATTTGAAAAGAACAAGTTTTAAGTAACCACTGATTCACCCCCCCTCTCAGTGGTGATTGTATTCCAACAAGTGGTATCAGAGAAAGGTTCCTTACATAAGGTTTAACAGCTTTGGGTAGATTTTGGGGTAGTGGAATACTTATCTATAATGGCTCAAGATAGTTCTTCAAAGGTTCCTATTTTTGATGGATCAGATTATGCTTTTTGCGAAGTTCTGATGCAAACTTACTTGTTATCAATTAATGTTGATGTTTGGGCTTCAGTTGTTAATGGTTATAAAGTTCCTAATGCTTTACCTATAGAACCTAATGAAAAGAAGAAGTATGAAATGTATATGAAAGCTAAATTTTCTATACTTAACAGTTTATCTAAAGATGTGTTTGTTAAGGTGATGCATTGCAGATCTTCTAAAGAAGTTTGGGACAAGTTGAAAAACACCTATCATGGTAATGATAGAGTTAAAGAAGCCAAGATACAACACTTAAAAGAAAGGTTTGAAGATCTCAAAATGGGTGATGATGAAAAGGTAGAAGATTATGTCCTTAAGATAGATGAAACTGTAAATGGCATGAGACGACTTGGTGAACAAATTGAAGAAATTGATGTTGTAAAGAAAGTTTTGAGATCTCTTCCTAATAAATTTGATTCTAAGATATTTTATATTGAAGAAACTAGAGATATTAACAAGTATACAATGGAAGATATTCATGGAGCACTTGTATCTTATGAAATGAGAAAGTTTGGCAAGTAGGAATCCACAAGTAAAGAAGTAGCATTCAAAGCAGAAAAGAAAGTAAAGCAAGTCATATTAGAATCAGAAGACCTTGATGTTATTGAAGCACATCTCTCAAAGAAATTAAAGAAAGGAGTAGGTAAATACAAAGGTAAACTTCCTTTCAAATGCTTTAATTGTGGTAAAATAGGACACTTTGC
>MU223271.1:474634-491326 GCA_018584345.1 Thuja plicata
GATGTAATTTGTTGATGTGAAAGAATCAGAAAAAGGAAAGAAGAAGAGAACTATATCTTGCTCTAAGTTTTCAACTTGGAGTTGAAATCTTGACTTGTGATTTGTATTGTAACAGAGATGATCCTCTAATTTTGTATCTTATTTATTCAATTTGAAAGTTGTTTCTTCTTATATTTTTGAATTTGGTGCTTCATGTGTAAGGGATTGGTCTTCCTTGAAATCGGCATTTCTAAAACAGGGTGTTGGTGCTTCCCAGAGTTGTAGCTCTAAAAGATTTGCCCAAGAGGCCAATAAAATTTCAAATTCAAAGTGGTTTTTTACCCTAAGGGGTTTTCCACTATAAACATTGTGGACTTTGTTCTTTTTCTTCTTTTTTTCATGTATCATAAGCATATGTTATAATTGTAAAAATTTGAAAAGAACAAGTTTTAAGTAACCACTGATTCAACCCCCCTCTCAGTGGTGATTGTATGTTTTGGTGAAGAATGGTTTTTGGACTATGACAATGATGATTGACAGAGCGAGTCTCTGTGTTTTGAGTATATCTTACAGGTGATGATGATTCAGGTTATGTGAGCTTAAGGGATGACAAAAGATATGTTTAAGAAT
The DNA here is from genome assembly GCA_018584345.1 of Thuja plicata. Taxonomy (NCBI): domain Eukaryota; kingdom Viridiplantae; phylum Streptophyta; class Pinopsida; order Cupressales; family Cupressaceae; genus Thuja; species Thuja plicata. The sequence goes on from MU223271.1 coordinate 475,244, forward strand.
GTTTTTGATGGATTGCAATTCATATGAGTGATGATGATGTTAGCTATAGAGTGTATTCTGGAGGAGACCTATTTGGGGCCGACTTCAGTGATGTAGTGTGTATTGTGGATTGCGAGCATGGATTAAGAATCTTATACTATATATGATGTATTTTAATTGATTTATACTTGTTTTAGATACTGTGTGTATCTTAGCAAGGGGATAAATATTTATTTGTATATTAGGAAAGTTTAATTGGCCAACCTAATATATTATTATAATAGGGTATATATGGGAGATGTTTTCTTTTAAAAAGATGTGTATATGGATGTATCCATGTGTATGAAGAGAAGGTGATTAACAAAGAATTGAGGAAGCTGTGAAGCTTGATTGAATTTTGGATGTAGAGTAGAGGATATGTTCATTTTACTTCATTGGAACTGACCAAGCAAAGAGTTGCTATTAGACAGCTCACTAAATTGTATATTTTCTATATACACTTGTTCGGATTGTAAATCCTTAAGGGTGGATTTAACCTTCTTTGGGAAGTGTGCCTAGGCACTGAGCCCACTGTTACTCTTGACTCCTAACATGGTCTATCCTTTAATAGGGATTATGTACTGTAATGTTGTAATAATCTCCTAACAGGGCTAAATATTTTAATAGGGATACTATACTCTCAGTACATCATTTGTGGGTGTTAATTCCCATTGGGGTTTTACCTTTAATAGGTTTTCCTCGATGATGAAGGATTGTGTTATTGTGTTGGCATTTACTATGTTGTCATTTGATGCGAAGTTTTGGTTTATAAATTTTAATGTTTAATAATCTATCTCACAACTGATTCACCCCCCCTCTCAGTTTTGTTGGTGGACTGTTATTCCTAACATGTTTTAATAGGAGTGGAAGGAGATGACATAGTGTTTATTGAATGTAGATGAATATCACTTACACTCACAACATATGTAGGAAATTGGTTCAGATCTTCAAAATAAACTAGTTGTTATTGTGGTTTTTTATTGGGGTTAGGTGTGTGGTGAGTTTGTAACTAAGTAGGTCTAGCTGTGCTAATATATTGGTTGGAAGGAGGCATTATTGTTGGTTGTCTAGGCTGTAGAGGTAACAAAAGGTAACCAGTTTCTTAGTTTGGCCATTTTTGTCCTCCCATCCATTGGGATGTTTGTTTCCAATTCTCTTGAGATGGTTTCCAACTTCTTTGAGGTTATTGACACTATTGTTGAGGGTTATGATTTTAGAAATTTGACAAAGAATTTTGCATGTTATTCCAAGGTTGGGGTACATAATTCCCAAAATTTGATGGACATAGGGGTTTTCATTGATTACCAGATGCATAATAATTCAAATAAATTCCACTAAGAGATAATGGGTCTAGTGGAATACCTTATCTTGGAGCCTATGGCCTTCTTTGATATATGTAGAAAATCTATCCATCATCTTCCTCCACTAGTCTAAGTTTAGGTTGCACTTGATTACTATCAATGCTGACCAATATTTTGAATTTGTAATCCTTCTTCTTTTGCTTGAAATGAGGTTAATATTCTTCCAACATTGCCTCTACCTCCTCATGTTTCTTCTTTTCTTTAAGTGTGTCTGGCTGAGTGGCCATATTATTAATGATGTCTTCCTTGAAGTCCTTGAGAAGATAAATTATTTCCATCCTTGAAACTCCATTAATGGAGGATTTACCCATACTAAGAGAGAATTAAAATGACAAGAATAAGCTATATTCACAAAAAGAATGCAATACAATATTTGGAATGAACTTGAATGTTGGATTGGATGATTATTACACAGGAGACCCCTTTCTTATATAGAAAAGGTGAGTACATATAAGTGAATGCGACAATGATAGGTGTTGTTGTCTGATTACATGATAATCAAGAGACAATTTATCACCCACTGAAGGTGGAATAACATGTCCACCAGAGGTGGATCATCTTCCAATGTGTAGTAAAGTTTGTGTAACATGTGCAACAAAGGTGGAGATTGGGAAAGTGATAAGTTTGCAAAAGGTGGATCACCAACCTAAGGAGGGAACATCCATCCACTATAAGTGGATATGATTGAATAATATCATGATAAGTATACATAAAGTTAAAATTATCCAACTACTCCTATGCAATTTCATAAGTAATCTTAAGTAAAGTGTAATTAGGACCTAGGTGAGAAATAACCAAGGCAAAATACCTTAGTTACACCAACAACCCCCCTTAAGTACAACTTAGGGAGAATGTACAAAACCTAAAAATGAAAAATAGGTCTCAACTAATAGGTCATGTTAGGTTCTCATGTACAATATGCAATGAAATATCTCACAAATAGATAAAGTGAGAAAATCACACAGGTGAAAACTTCCCTCCAAAAGAGAGATGAAAAAATTCAATACTCTCAATGATGAATGAGAGAGAAGAAAAGATAGTATAAATAAATCCCTCAATGTAATATCTCCTACAAATATGGTCCAAGATGATGAGAAAAATTCCTCCATAGGAAGAAAATAGATCCAATTTCAAACCAAGAATGTCAAAGTGTGACAAAACTAGGTACCGATTTCGATGAAGAACTAATGATGAATCAACCACTGCAATATAATAGATATTAGGAATGGAGATACCTTCTTGAGCATCAATTGAATACTCACAAATGATATATTGGTATATTCTAAGGCTCCTCTAGAGCCTTTCACCAACAATGACATATTGATACATTATAAGTCTCCTTTGGAGCCATGCACCACTAATGAAAGATTGGTACATTCTATGTCTCCTCTATTGCCATACAAAAAGTCTTACAAGATAATTTCTAATCTAATAAGTACATAATGATTACATGAAATATGTCATGAATGAAAAAGTAAAAATAAGGATGGTGCTTTATATTAGTGCATGCACGACCTATCTCATACAAGAGAATACAACATCACATGACAAAGATACAAAGCTGGAAACTAATAATGATGTGACCAAGAATGTGTTACAAATTAGATTTCTATTGATACCCTCTGATTGGACTGATATGCCAGGAATATATAGGATGAATTAATCCCGTTGGTTGTCAATTGTAAGATGGGTTGCTACAATAGGTATGGTAGTTGGACAAAAAATTGTTCCCAATTTGCAATTTAAAAAAAAAAGCTATAAAAAGTTTAAAAAAAGAACAATTTAATATTGTACAATAGGAATTGGGTACCACATAAAGGGTTGTTTTCCCCAATTCATATGGCATGTTGGAATATAAAACCACCTCAAGACAAATATTATTAAGACTATTTGATGAGAAGATGTCAAGGCAATATCAATACTTGAAGGGTTTTTATTTCTTTGTTGCTTTGAACTGAGAAAGAGGAAGAAATAATGATATTGATATGCAAAAGACTAAATAAGAACATATTTGATTTAATCTAATTGATAAAACTGATGTAAAAGGGGATGAAAAATAATTTTAATGCACCTATAAATAAAATAGAATAAGTTAGTTTTCATACCCGAATTCATGACTATCGGAGTCTTAGAATGAGTTGTAATTGCGTATCTGAGACATGGAGGTTGTAAACTAACTTCTTTCCAAATATGAGCTTGAAATAGTTAGGCAACATCATTTTGGAAACATGTGCCTAGGTACACATTGAGTTTGGCAATGTGTCCCTGGTGTTTTTGGCTGCAACTTTCATAGATCCTGTGATTTTACCTATTCTGCCTAGATTTGATTCAACGACTTCGTAACCTAGTCCTACACATAAAAATATGGAAGAAGGTTGGCTAAAGTATTTTTCCTTATTAAAACCCCTATTTAGGAATCAACCTTTAAAATGAAATGAAATTGTATAAGGAAAGATGAAATAGAAACTAGATATGAATAACCTCATGCCTTGATGATGCAATGAGTCTATGGGTATGACCATAATTGTTAATGCACTAGCTTTAACTCTACAAAAACCCAAAAGGAAATCATTCAAGATAATCCTTGGATGATGGATGTTGTATTTTTCCACAATGCTTGATAAAGAAGAAGAAGGCTTTGGAGGATTGAAGACTTGGATGGTTGAAGACCTTGAGAATGCTCTTGAAATATAATTACTTGATTGATTCTTGATCATCAATGCTTTCACTTGATAATGGATTCTCTAGTTATCAAAATGAGGAGAGATAGGGGTTTATATACATCTTGAAGATATTATTTTTCCATTTGTATACAAAAGGAAAATAATTTTTTAACCTTTGGTAAACCTACACCGAAAGACAGACTTTTAGAGATCACCAAAAGTATAGATATCAGAGATCACTGAATGTTTGAAGTTCAAGAGAAACCCGACAGATAAAGTGGAACCTGACAGAGGAACTTGATGAGAAGATACAGTGCAAACTAAGAGAACAGGCACACTGCAAACTGAAAGAAGAAAACAGTGCAACCCTAGAGACAGTCAAACTGATTTCAGAGAAAACTGAGCATCACACACTGAAAGTCAGATACATCCCACAAAAAGTGTATTTAACTTTCACGTCAGATAAAACACTCATATTCTATTTATAGAGTTCTATTTTTTTTAAAACCATTACTTAAGGGACAAGCAACATTATTATAATTATTTTAATCAGTCTAACTGCTTGAAAACATGCAGACTAGGAGATCAAGGTAAAGTTGTAAACCTATGATCATAGAGTTAATTTTGTTTTATGTGAAACTTAATTAGGTGAATCTATCTTATAAATAGATGTTGTAATAAAATAAAATGAGGAGATGATGAATGTAGCCAATGAACATATCTATGGATTAGACTGACATTTTCAAGAACCAGAACATAAAAAGATGAAATTGGTTATCAAGAACCAAGAACAGAGGCTACCGAGCAACAGAGGTATTATTCAATCACAATAGGTGATACATATATACATGTAATATTGAATGGATCTGTAATCATAAATAGTAGATTGCATACAATCAGGTCAAAGAGTAATTTTCTTATATTCTAACAAGTGAAGCAAAAGTAAAAATCCTTTCAAGGAAGGTGGATTTAACCATCCAATTGTAAATCTCTTAACCGAGTGCACACTAAATAGTGTTGCTAAATCTCTTAACAAAGTAGAATTTAATAGGTCTCCATAGATACTCCTAACAGGGTAGATCATCAGAAGTGATCAAAATTGTAAGCCTTAAATGACCCCTTCCAATCTGCAGATAGTGAAGATTTTGTGGGTGCCATCTCCACCGCAGTTTTTACCTTCTTACAGAGATTTTCTGCAATATCATATCTTGTGTTATGAGTCAATTACTTTCATGAATGTTCACATGTTTGATTAAGTTAAAGAATTGATATGTCTTACACAAAGATAGTATAGAATAGATGGTTGGATAAAAAATTGATTACATAAAGGTTAAAGGATAAAAGAGATAAAAGTTTTAGAGGTACTGATTCACCCCTCCCCTCTTAATACACACTTCCCATTAATTCTAACCATTGGTATTAGAGATAGATCTATTATTTGGAAAGCTTAAAGGCTAAAGAGAAAAGATCATACAATGAAGAAGTACAAACTTGACAAGAGTATTGAGAATCAGAAGCTAGAAATTCAGATCTTCTATGAGTACTAAAAAGAAGCTAGAATCAAGATGAGACAGTTATTAGATGAAAGAAGGATTATGGCATCTCACTGTAATGAAACAGATTACCATGAAGAAGAAATACCAGACTTCTTTGAGTCATCAGGATCTACAACTAGCAAGGAATTAGATACGTCAGAAGAAAGCATCAGAAGATTAAATGAAATCAATCAACATCTAGCTAGACAAGTGAAATATCTGCAAATTGGTTAAGAAACACAGATGGTAAGAATGATTGATGTCATGAACAATGCTAGACAAGATGAACAAGAGAGAACACTAGCTATTGATGATAGAAGAAATATTACTGAAAAACTACAAGAAAAAGAGTCTAACATACAGAGACTTACAAAACATCATAATGAGATTATAAATTAGATTATTCTTATGAGTCAAGAGGCAAAAAGAATGAATGTTGAATTCATTGAAAGAATAGAAGCTATCAGTGAGCTAAGGAAAGAAAATGAAAATATGAAACAAGAACTCAGAATTTAGCAGCAACATAATGAGATAATCAAAAGAGCTGAAGAAATCAATAATAGAGTGGATGATTTTATTGATGGACAAAGGAGAGCCAACAACAACACTGGACTAGGCTATACCGAGAATGAAGAATCACCTAAACAAGCTAATCAAAAGAATGTCTATGCAAATCCAAGACCAAGAAAGCTGACATGAAATCACTGTGGAAAAAAAGGCCACACATCAAACGCATGTAAGAGAAAAATGAAAGGTATTCCTAAATCTACATCTTCATTCATAGGATTATGTTATAAACATAACAAGAAAGGACATAAAGCATATGAATGTAAGTTTGAGATGAAACAAACAAAGAAGGAAACCTAAATGGACAAATACTGTCCTACTTGAAAAAAGCATGAGCACACTACTCTTGAATGCTAGAAGAAGAAAAAGCAAGCATGGAAGCCTAAAGGTCAAGAAACTACCCATCAATCAAAAAGAGTCGGTAATCAGTATGTATGGGATTACAACACTTGGGAAAATTGTACAACATGTGGAAGATTTGGTCACATTGCTGCAAATTGTATGAGACAATGGACAAGAAAGCCTAGAGGATGGACTAACCCTAGAATGGCATGTTTACACTGTCATAAAGTTGGTCATCTCAAGAAATACTGCAGAGACTGAATGATAGAGACCAACACCTTTGCCAATGGAAACACCATTGAAGACATCAGGAAGATGAGAAACAAAATGTGGAGGAAAGCTATAAAAAATGATGGAGCTAGAATGAGCAATGCAATTGGTAACACCCTATCCAATGGATCTGGTAACATCACCACCCCCACCTAAGCATAACAAGTAAGTATGGAACTGCATTACACAAAGATATATTTTGCATCAGTTCCAATCATACATAGTTGAAATGCCAAATTAGCAATAATTATAGATGCACTATGGTATTATTTGTTAAAATCTATGAAAACTATTTCATCAGTTAATACATACCAAAATGCATCAGTATACATTCAAAGTTGAATTGTCTGCACTTACTGAGAATTTTCGGTTAACATGTAAAAGCTAAAGTTTCTAGTATAAACTGAGATCCGCCGGTAATCAAGCAAGTTGAAAAGTTGTCTTTGCATTACACCAAAACCCATCCATAAAAGTAACAAGTTAGACGGCTACCCCAAAACATTGCATTGTCACCGAAAGGAAAGTCAAGTGTTTTAACCGATGACTCTATCTTCACACACTGAGGAGTGGTTGAGCATTAATGACCCAACTTAGGGAAAAGTCTATAAAAAGGAAACAGAAGGGTTTCATTTCTTACCTACAATTTGTGTGAAATGACTAGAGCAAAAATAGAGTGAGAAGAGATAGCATTGCATAGAGACTCCAACCCATTACAAAGCACTCTTAGTAGATCAGTTACAACTACAGAGGTTGAAGTAAGTACAAATCATAACCAAGAACTTTGTTTATCTTTTACAGAAAGCCTTAAATTTTAGAAACAATGGCCACAACTTCAAGAACTGCTAAGTTGAAGAGCATCAAGAAGGATAAGGTCAATCTTGTTAAGAAATCTACCTGTATGGAACCACATTAAAAGATATTCCCAAAGGTTGCATCAAAACCCAACAATGATAGAGAATTCTCATGAATATTAGCTAGGGTTTTTCTTGTCGAAGACATGCGAGCATACATTCACAACAAGATTGCAGAAATTGACGACCTGGAGGTTGAACAAGCTTTTAAGAAGCTATGCAAAGATAATGGAACTATTAAAGATGAGCACAAACACATCAAAGTGAAAGGGCTCACAAATTCCCTATTGATCCTGAAAGTGTTTAAGACTGAATGGATTTTGTTAGTATTGAGAAGGATCCACAATCATAAGCTATGGCTAGATGAGCCTAAAGTAATAACCCAAGATGTTATTCATGTAGTCACCAGTTACCCAATAACCGAAAATGTAAAGGCATTAAAGCATCCACCCAAGGTTAAAATTGAGAAGAATATAGGAGCTAAGTGTGATGGAAGAGGACTTAAGGTATCCACTATCATAGATGATGAACTAAAATTTGGAGCATCTATCTTAGGACACAAGTTATTTCAAGATATCAGGATGAACAAAATAGCATCCAGAGTAGTAGATACAACATATAAGATTGTGAAGAAAGGAACTCAACTGGATCTATCATAAATTCTACTCATGCAGCTAGAAGAGAACCTAAAGACAACCAGGAATGCAAAATCAAACTCATGTAAGTTTGGTTCACTTATCATGTGCATTTTCTTTTACTTCCAAGAATCCTTTCCATCAATATGAGATGTAAAATGGGATACAACAAAACTAGTCACCATATAGATCAATGAGTTTATAAAATCACTGGGAGACAATTTTGAGTCAATCATGGATGAGTACTTTACTAGATTAAATGAGAGAATGCATAAAAGAGTAAGGATTCCGGAGCAGTTAATTGAGAAATTCAAGACTGATATATGTTTCATGGTAGACACAGAATTCACATAGATAAAGCATGTTGTACCAAGAACAACATGGCTATGAAGTAAACATAGATCAAGCATCCAATGTAATTGATGCATTAATTAATGAGCTATTAGACAAAACACAACCCAAGTTCAGCACCTATGAAGAAGCCAAAGCAAGAATCAAAACTAGCTTGGTTGTGAAATAGATAGATAGGAAGAAGGATAAAATGGTCAAGAACTTGAAGAAAAGGTTGTCGGTTACAGAGGAAGAAACCAAACAAACAAAAGAAACTGAGGGATAGTCACCCATTGGTGAGGCTAAGTAGGAAAGTGACTCTGAGTCTACAAAGTTAGATACTCCATTACCTACACCAGCTAAGAAGCCTAGAACCACAGCCGCTACAAGGACGAGAATTCAAATAGCTAAGGACACAAGTCCTTCACCATTGAAGAAAGGTCAAGTAAGGACCTACAAGAGGAAACCTCCAATACATAAAAGAGGGCCAAAAAAAAGAAGAAATCTCATTAGAACCAAGGAGGACATTGAGGACACCAAACATGATGAAGTTGTTCAACAGGAGAAGAGTAAGATCCCTAAAACCATTGATGAAATATGTGCACTAATGATTAAATCAGGATCAATAACTGAGTCCAAAGTTAGAAGATGGTTACCTCTGGATCCCTTAGACTAGAGCAAGATTGAAGAGGCAATTATCAAAATGATGAGTACATTTAAATATGTACCAGTACAATTTTATGACAAAATACCCAATGCACTATATGACAGAATATCTTCTAGATGGACTTATGCATTGAAGAATGAGAAATAGTTAAGGGAAAGAGTCCTTGTTTCTCTTATGCCTCCTGAATCCAAAATGGAAGAAATTAAGGAGATGATGGAAAAACATGCATAGGAGCTCCCACCCAATATGAGAGCTTAAAAGATACTTGAGGGAAAGCTAATAGACCTAGAGAAGGAAAGAAACAAAATTTGGAGTAATATAATCAATAGACCTACTAAGAAGGCAAACCCCAAGAGAAAAATTCTCACAAATGAACCATATAATGATGAATCTATCGCTAAACCTAGCCTAGAGCACATATAGATTAATGACAATGAAGATGTCACAATAGTAGAGTTGGATAAAGAGGAAATGGACACAACAGGGAACAAGAACATGGATGTTGCAGATGAGACATGGCTAGATACCACTATGGAAAACATTGTGGACAACAAAATTATTGACATCACTAATGATCTAGTAGATGAAATTTAGAAGGATGAGGATGTCACTATTGCCAAGGACCAGACCAAGAAATAGGGCACTACATTTGATGTTGCATAGGGGAACATACCAAGAAAAATGGAAATATTGATGGAAGCCATCAATATACTCTAGGAAAAGGAGAAATCACCTACCAAAGATGAAAGCATACCTGAAGACAAGGGTGATGCAGAAAAAAAAGACACATTTGAGGAAAAAATAGACACATCTCAAGAACTGAAAGATACTACTGATGTACATCAAGACAAATCTACTAATCAGAAGAGTTAAGAAGATTAGCAAGCAAAAGATGGAGAGCTGAAAGAGAAAAGTGAAGAAGAGAAGAAAGATGAAACACCAGAGAATACAAAAGAAAAATATGTAGATACACCCAAGGTTAATGAGGAGACATCTTCACCTAACCAACAGGTTGACACCAATCAGAAGGTAAAAGAAGATACACCTATCAAGCCTTCAATGAGAACTTCAGAGAAGACAAATGAACTAGCACTAGTAGTTCATAAATCTACATCCACACAAATCTCAAAGAAGAAGAAGAAAAAGAATAAGAATCCAGTTACTCTACATGAAATTATTGAAATTCCAGTATGTGATCCTAGAACATTGGATCCAACTGAACTAACAAAGTATGCAAGACTTTGTGAGAGAAAATCTATCCAGGATAAGCTTAGGAAAGCAACAAAAGAAACAAAGGTACTTGAAACTACTAAAGACATACTACAATAGATAGTACCTGACACTAACATTGATAAGGATACTCCTATACTTGATCAATTGGCCATTCTCATAGAAGCTATCACATCTTAGAGTGTCGATGCTAAAAAGGCAATATAAGAGCGAGTAGAACAATTTTTTTTATTCAAACTAGCAGAGAAAATCAGCCAAGAAGTGGCGGAGAATAAGGTGAAGCTGTTTGAACTTGTAATTACAATGGACACCATTGTTTCATAATCTATAACCTTAATCCAAAATTTATGCACTTTAGATCAACTCACTAAGGAGTATAGTGAGAAGATAGCACAAATCGATGTTGATCTACAAGCAAGTGCACAAGGTCTCACTAACAATGAAGATGCAATCAAATTTCACTATGAATAGCTAAAGCAAGTAAGAAAGATGAGAAAAGACATTCAAAATGAAGAATCAAAGTTTAGAGATGAGGTAACTAAGCTCCAATCTCTAATTCTACCCAATCTCACATTACTGCAACAGTACATGACACTAGCAAGAACACTGATTGCCACCCCAGAAATGTCTATCCTAGACAACATTTATGATATGTATACCAGAATTGCATTAGAGCACATGGCTCTAGAAAACCTTAAAGAGAAATGGGAATAGATGATGGAAGAAATGTCAAAATATCATTCCCACATTCTGGACAATCTATAAGTTACTGATTTTTGCCAAAATTTTGACAACTTGTAAGTTGTACGTCTTTGTCCTTAATATCAAAAAATGGGGAAATGATATGTTCATATATCATAAGGTGAAAAAGAAAAAAAAGGGCAAGTATAAGTATACATGTACATATATACTATAATTCATACAGTTAGGGGGAGTCATATAATGACAAGATATATACATGGTGTACATACTAAACATCTTAGTATTCATGCACATATCAGTTTTTGATACTAATGTCAAAGGGGGAGATTGAAGACATTATTTTTCCATTAGTATACAAAAGGAAAATAGTTTTTGAACCTTCGATAAACCTACACCAAAAGAAAGACTTTCAGAGATCACCAAAAGTACAGATATCAGAGATCACTAAATGTTTGAAGTTCAAGAGAAATCTGATAGATAAAGTGGAACCCGACAAGAGGAAACTGACAGAGGAAACTGATGAGTAGATATAGTACAAATTGAGAGAATAGGCACAGTGCAAACCGAAAGAAGAAAATAGTGAAACCTGAAAGACAGTTGAACTGATTTTAGAGAAAACTGAGCATCAGACACCGAAAGTTAGTTACATCCCACAAAAAGTGGATCTGACTTTCACATCAGATAAAACACTAATACTCCATTTATAGAGTTTTTTTTTTTTAAACCATTACTTAAGGGACAAGCAACATTGTTGTAATTATTTTAGTCATTCTAACCAATTGAAACCATGCAGACTAGGAGATCAAGGTAAAGTTGTAAACCTGTGATCATAGAGTTAAGTTTGTTTTTCATGAAACTTAATTAGTTCAATCTATATTCTAAATAGATGTTGTAATCATTCTAAAAAAAATGAGGAGAGGATGAATGTAGCCAACGAACACATCTATGGATCAAACTGAGAGTTTCAAGAACCAAAACAACAAAAGATGAAATTGGTTATCAAGAACCAAGAACAGAGGCTACCGAGCAACAAAGGTATTATTCAATCACAATAGGTGATACATATATACATGTAATCTTTAATGGATCTATAATCAGAAATATTAGATTGCATACAATCAGGTCAAATATTAATTTTCTTACATTCTAACAAGTGAAGCAAAAGTAAAAAACCTTTCAATGAAGGTGGATTGAACCATCTAATTGTAAATCTCTTAACCGAGTGCACACTAAAAAGTGTTGCTAAAGATCTTAAAAGAGTATAATTTAACAAGTCTCCACAGATACTCCTAACAGGGTAGATCATCAGAAGTGATCAAAATTGTAAGCCTTAACCAGCCCCTTCCAATCTATAGATAGTGAAGATTTTGTGCGTGCCATCCCCACCACATTTTTTACCTTCTTACAGAGGTTTTCTATGATATCATATCTTATGTTATGAGTCAATTACTTTCATGATTGTTTCTATGAATGTTTACATGTTTGATTAAGTTAAAGAATTGATATGTCTTACACAAAGATAGTATAGAACAGATGGTCGGATAAAAAATTGATTACATAAAGGTTAAAGGATAAAAGAGATAAAAGTTTTAGAGGTACTGATTCACCCCTCCCCTCTTAGTACACATTTCTCATTAATTCCAACACATCTCACATCATTTTGAGGGTTAAAACTTAGGCAGGCTGACCACAAAAGAAAATTTCTTTCTAAGACCCTAGCACAGACCTCTGGGTGAAATATGGGCCCAAAAATCTAGGGACAGATTGCCAGTGTTGACATGTCCCATGAAGAATGGTCCAAAATTTGGTTCAAGTCCCTAAGAAAGAGGCTAGAAGTAGGATTTTTAGGTCCAACTCATTTTGAGGTCGGGTCAGGTCACAAAGGAATATATAACAAGGATACCTATCTATCAACAAGAAGATATCCTTAAAAAAAATTATGGAATTAGATTTTAATATAACTAGAACACAATGGAGAACATATGCATTACTTTATTCTACCCTTAATAGTTTGGGCTGTGTGAATGATTGTTTCTCCCCTAACAGATGCTCCTTCCAACTTTCATGACCGGATAGCTCCCCCCTACACCTTGTTAAGAACAAATATATTTACCATTGTCTTACTCACAATCTTGATATCATCTCCCATGCTAATTCCAAGTGGCACCTTGATGCTCCTATACTAGATTGGAATAGATACTTTTCCCCCATTTGGACCAGACCTATGGAACCCAAGATTAAATGTTTTTTTGTGGAGACTCCTACTGCATAAGTTACCTTTCAAAAAACCTGGTGGAGAGCCTAATCTGTGCACTATCTGTAGATATCCTGAATCTGTTCTTCATGTTTTCTTTGAATTTTTGTTTTCCTCTGAAGTATGGAAAATTTTTGGTCTCACCTTCAAAGTTCACTTAAATGTTTTGAATATCATATAAGGACACATTAACAACAACAAATTTTGCAATACTTTCTAGTCTATCCTTTCTTCTGTTGTATTGTGGATTATTTGGAAGGCTCAGAATAATGATGTGATTGTAGGGAAAGACATGAATCTTACTTAGTCTCTCAGGAGACTCATTTATATTGATGTTTCATTGTAGGTTATCGCTCTTAGCAAGATGAAAGAGAGTAAAATCCTGCAGAATCTTTGAGATGGAAAGGCAACTATTGAAAAAAAGGACATAGCGCATGGATATATTTCCATGAAAGTTGGGGGATAATTTGATAACTCTCTTGCTGAGTTCATCCAACAGGTGAAGTAGGATGATTAGGAGATATCTACTAGAGGAGCGACAGATAACTAAGACATTCTAGCATTCAGAACTGATGAAATCATTGGATATAATGTTATCTCTCCAAATTCCAATGAGTTTGATGCAGAACATAAAGCTCCTCTTGAGTGACTACTCTATTTTGATTGAGTAAATTAAGTTTTTATCTAGTATGTATACCCCACGATGACAATCACTTATAATTTTTAAATTAACTTTTTTATCTAGTATGTATACCCCACGATGACAATCACTTATAATTTTTTGAGCTCTTTTTGATCTAGCTGAGGACTACATTCAAACCCTACTTGTAATGATTTGTATACTCAGATGTAATCATTTTTATTACTTATGATATGCAATAGAAAAAAAAAATACATGTATATAGAGAAATCAGTTTTTCTTTTGAATATTTACATAATGAACTTAGTGCTTTTATTTTTCTACTCAATGCTCTAAAATTCTCATTTGTTCAAGGAGATGGAGAAAGAGAAACATTCTAAACTTGCATATAAACTAAAGAAGGGTAACCAATTTTTAAACAATGATATATGTATTTTCATTTCACTTCCAACAATAAAATTTCCTTTCAATATTACAATGTTATGTTCATAGGAAACTTTTACAAAGCTTTACATAAGCTCAAAGGCTTCTACTTTATAAATTTACAAGTAAATAAAAGGTTTACATGCCCATTTTTACTTAAAAAGCTGCAACATAGAATACAACAAAAAAATCTCCATAAGAGAAAAACCTGCAAGAACAAATAGGTGACCATGGAGGCTCACCTCCCAACCTAGGTCTTTACAAGACCACCTCCAATCTTGGGGAACCAAGGATGGATGGATACAAAAAATCCAACACAAGATAATCACAAACACACCTACAACAAGAAAACCTAATTCCCATGGCTTGCACATGTGATCACCTTGGGCCCGTGAAGAGGGGTGAAGGTGAAACATGAACCCAAATAGGAGAATATCAATACATAATAACCAATGCCTCCAACAAGGATCAATAGATCTATGATAAATGCCTCACAAGGGAAATTTCACAACAACATCCTCGCACTTCTACAATCATCCCCCTTTATCACCCCCAAATGTGTAGAACAAAAATGACAACATGGAGCCCATACTCCATGCCATATCCTTCTCCTCTGTGAGGAGAGACTATACACTATTTGGGAATTCCCAATCCTTCACCCTCAATGCTCTCTTCCCTCCCAAGGGTGGGTGTAGTCTTGCACACCCATAACAAAACAAGGGAAAACAAATGAAAACAACCAAAAGAGAACACAAAGAAATCCATGAAACAAGCTTGAAGCTTCACAACAACAACAACATACTACAATTCTACATTTACACACACATACACAATACACAAAAATGAAAACATGGTTCTTCCATGATAGGAGCACCAACCTTGCTCCAAGCTATGGAAAAAATGAAAGTTGAGTTGAGCTTTTCCCTATTTAGCCTTTCCTTCTTTCACCAAAATCACCAAGTTGACCTAGAAGTCTCCAAGTTTGGAGAGTGGGAAATCAAACTCCAAACTCCTTCAAAATCCCACTAAAAGGAAAATCCAACCTAACTCTCTACCTAACCTTCAAGATGATTGGGCACACTTCTCAAACTCGTCACTCTAAAATAAGGCACTTTTTGAAAGGTCAAAATTAAGGTTTGGGCAGTCTATTGATCAAAATTTAACCCCCAACCCATAGTACACCTATTGGGCTATCTAAATCCAACCCTAACTAACCCCTAGGGCTCCATTTCCCCACTAAAAGTCCACTATGAGTTGACTTGCGAAATTACAAAATAAGATTCCCTCCAATGGCACAAAAAACAAGATACCTAACTTGGGGACTCTAAAAGATGACTCTAAGGTAAGAATCTACTCAACTCCAACTCACTTGGTCATGCCAATTCATATGTACATGTGTCAATTGACACCACAAAAGAAAATACATCACATTACTACACACATGGCATGCTAAGTAGATAAATCAAAATAACATAATTTACAAATTAATACAACAATCAAATATTACGTTTACTAAATAAAAACATAACAACGAGGTTATATCTCCCCTTGGAGTTAACCTTGGCTTAACACAATATTCACATTAATCCATCCTT
>MU223271.1:498533-522871 GCA_018584345.1 Thuja plicata
TATATATATAATGACAATATATAGACAACATTAAGAAAATAAGCAACAATCCAGAATTTATAGAAAAATAGGGAATGTATATTTTATTTATATATGTATATACATACATAGTGAGTATACACTCATGTGTATATACATACATGAATATTTATATACCAATATAAATGTATAGAGATAAATCCATTTTTCTTTTAAATATTTTCATAATGAACTTAGTGCTTTTATTTGTCTACTCAATGCTCTAAAATTCTCACTTGTTCGAGAGGGAGAAAGAGAAACATTCTAAACTTGCATATAAACTAAGGAAGGGTAAATAATTTTTATACAATGCTATATGTATTTTCATTTCACTTCTAACAATAAAATTTCCTTTCAACATTACAATGTTATGTTCATAGGAAAACTATTACAAAGGTTTACATAAGCTTAAAGGATTCTACTTTACAAATTTACAAGTAAATACAAGGTTTACATGCCCCTTTTTACATAAAAATATGCAACATAGAATACACCAAAAAAAAAATCCATTCTTATTTATACTCTTTCATGCTTCAAGTCTACTTCCATAAGAGCAAAACCTGCAAGAACAAATAAGTGACCATGGAGGCTCACCTACCAACCTAGGTCTCTGCAAGACCACCCCTGAGCTTGGGGAAACAAGGATGGATGGATACAAACAATCTAAAATAGTATAATCACACACACACATCTACAACAAGAACACCCAATTTTCATGGCTTGCACATTGGATCACCTTGGACCCATGAAGAGGGGTGAAGGTGGAACATGTATCCAAATAGGAAAATGCCAATACATAATAACCATGCCTTCAACAAGGCTCAATAGCTCTATGAGAAATACCTCACAAGGGAAATTTCACAACAACGTCCTCCCACTTCTCATAGAATCTTCTCCTCTTATCACCCTCAAATGTGTAGAAAAATAATGGAAACATGGAGCCCATACTCCATGCCATATCCATCTCCTCCATAAGGAGAGACTCTACACTATTTGGGCATTCCCAATCCTTCACCTTCAAGGCTCTCTTTCCTCCTAGGGTGAGTGTAGCCTTGAACACCCATAACAAAACAAGGGAAAACAAAAGAAAACAACCAAAAGAGAATATAAATAAATACATGAAACTATCTTGAAGCTTCACAACAACAACAAACTACTACAATTCTACATTTTCACACACACACAAAAAAAATAAATAAAAAAAAATAAAAATGAAAACATGGTTCTTCCATGATAGGAGCACCAACCTTGCTCCAAGCTATGGAAAAAATGAAAGTTGAGTTGATCTTTTCCCTCCTTTAGCCTTTCCTTCCTTCACCAAAATCACCAAGTTGACTTAGAAGTCTCCAAGTTTGGAGAGTGGGCAATCAATCTCCAAACTCCTTCAAAATCTCACTAAAAGGAAAGTTCAACCTAACTCTCTACCTAACCTTCAAGATGATTGGGCACACTTCTCAAACTCGTCACTCTCAAAGAAGAGACTTTTGAAAGGTAAAAAATTAGGTTTGTTCATTATATTGGTAAAAATTTAACCCCCAACCCATAGTACACCTATTGGGCTATCTAAATCCAACCCTAACTAACCCCTAGGGCTCCATTACCCCCCCTCCCAAAGTCCACTATGAGTTGACTTTCCAAAATACAAAATAGGATTTTGATGTAGAGCATCCTACAGAACAACCACTAAATAGGATCCATTCTTATCCTTTCAAAATACATTCAAAAATTTCATTGTTTAGAGGCATCTTGTTCGATTAAACACAACAAATTTCAACACAAGTTCATCAATATTTCTCCATTCACATAGCCCAACTTCTATACCTGATTATATTATTCATATCTTATGTTATTGGCATATTTTTTTAAAACCCTTTTGTGGAAATTTTCAAAACTAGGCCTTCTAAAACATATCCAAATATTATCCCAATCCAATTATTCATTTACAAGTTATGGTTTTTGCACCAAGACCCATTTTTGTTGTCATCAACCAGAAATAAAACATGTAACACTACCTAGGGCATCAAATATCTTTCACAATACATAACCAAATGAAACAAAACCAATTCCTAATTAACCACTTGCAATTCTAGATTCAAAATTTTTAAGTCATTTATTTTTCCATTTCATAAATCATTATACAATCACAAACCTTTTTCTACAACTCCATTGAAGATATCCAAAACTAGTCTTCACTAAAAGATACATAACTTTCGCCAATATGAAAAAAAATGACTCAAAAAAATGAAAGATAATTAATATATATTTCCATTTAATATGATTATAGGTCCTTAAATTTCCATATGTTTCCGTAGCAAACACTGCAATCGGACTGTAGTCAGGGAATCTCAAATCTGCAAATAACCACTTTCACCAAAATGATCATAACTTTGTCATTTCTTTCTAAAATAAATCCAAACCAAAGCCAAAAGGATTTTTTTTACTACACTATCTATTTACATAATTTTTACATTATTTCCAGGCCTTAAAAGGCTGTACAAGGCCTAGAAACAAGAATAAAACTAAAAAATTAATCAAAATAACAATTTAGAATTTCTCCAAATTTGTTTCAAATGTATCTCTTTCCTTCCATTATACTTTGGTTCAACCATACATAATTTTTTATAAACTCTTTGATTATTTACAACTTCCCAACTACCTTTTGAACCAACTCCTTACCTTCTTTTAACCCTTTACAACATTATGCATTTTTTGACAACATTTTAAGCATGTTATACATTTTTGCATTACAACTTTTGTATAAACCCAACCTAGACCAGAATTATGACTCCAATTACTTTATATGGATAAAAATAGGTCCATTCACATATAAAATAATCATTTTGACATTATTGACCACATTATGACCTCCTTGCACAATTTTGACAACTTATTACAAATGGCTTATCTAGCCTTTACATCTTGACTTAATGGACTCAAATGACTCAAATGAATTTAAATCTCTCAAATAAGGAATCTTAAGCTCCTTGTTTTCTTTTACTTCAAGTTCTCCTATACCATACTCCCAATCTTGAAAAGTTTCCAAGTATCTTAGAAACATGGAACCAATAACCTGCGAAAAAACAAAAATCTTCATCTTTACCTTCATGTGTCTTTGCCTCTTCATGCCTTTATCACCATCATATTTTCCTTTAAGGACATAGGACTATCCTCAAAATCATCTTCTCAAACACTCATGTCAGTGGCTACAACTCCATGGTGCCTTATCAGTCATATTTTTACCTTTACCATTGCCGCTTCAAACTCACCACAAACAATTCTCCCATGTGCCTCACTTAGGACTCACATCCTTCCTCTTTTCCCTAGTATTTTGGCATCCATTGGAACTTCCCATGGCCTTAATAGACTTCCAATGTTTGTACACACAACAACACAACATCTTCCTTTTTCAGAAAGATGGATAAGCACCTGCAACCAAAAACTCATCAAGAAAAAATCAATAACCAAATCGAAGGTCCTGGTGTGGATTGCCTCCCTCGGTGCTCTACCCACACACTCAATATTTTCAAGCTCTGATGCCACTTGATGCAGAGCATCCTAGAAAAAACCACCCAATAGGATCCATTCTTATACCTTCAAAATACATTCAACAATTTCATTGTTTAGAAGCATCTCATTCGATTAAACACAACAAATTTCAACACAAGTTCATCAATATTTCTCCATTCACATAGCCTGACTTCTGTACCTTATTACATTATTCATATCTTCTGTTATTGAAATTTGTTGTAACATAATTTGGTGGAAATGTTCCAAACTAGACCTTATAAAACATATACAAATCTTATCCCAATCCAACTATTCATTTACAAGAAATGAAACAAAACATGTAACCATGCCTAGGGAGTCAAATATCTTTCACAATAGATAACCAAATGAAACAAAACCAATTCCACATTAACCACTTTCAAGTCTAGTTTCCAAATCTGTAAACCATTGATTTTTCCAATTCATAAATCATTATACAATCACAAACCTTTTTTTGCAACTCCATTGAAGATATCCAAACACTAATCTTCACTAAAAGATACATAACTTTTGTAAATATGCACAAACATGACTCAAAAAAAGGAAATGAAATATAATTCATATATCTTTCCATTGACTATGATTATAGGTCCTTAACCTTCCATATGTGTATGTCCCAAAGGCTGCAATCTGACTGTAGTTAGGGAATCTCAAATCTGCAAATAACCACTTTCACCAAAATGATCATAACTTTGTCATTTCTTTTTTAAATCAACCCAAACCAAAGAAAAAAGGAATTTTATTCACTACACTATCTATTTAAATCATTTTTATATTATTTCCAGGCTTTACAAGGTTGTACAAGGCCTAGAAACAATAATGAAACTGAAAATTCAATCAAAATAATAATTTAGAACTTCTCCAAATTTGTTTCAAATGTATCTCTTTCCTTCCATTATGCTTTGGTTCAACCGTACATCAGTTTTTATATAATATTTTATGGTTTACAAATTCCCAACTACCTTTTGAACCAACTCCTTACCTTCTTTTAACCCTTTACAACATTATGCATTTTTTTGACAACATTTTAAGCATTTTATGCATTTTTGCATTAGAACTTTTGTATAAACCCAACCTAGACCAAACTTATGACTCCAATTACTATATATGGATAAAAATAGGTCTATTCAAATATAAAGTAACCATTTTGATATTATTTACCGCATTAAGATCTCCTTGCACAATTTTGACAACTTATTACAAATGGCCTATCTAGTCTTTACATCTTGACTTAATGGACTCAAATGAATTTAAATCTCTCAAATAAGGAATCTTAATCTCCTTGTATTATTGTACTTCAAGTGATCCTACACTAGATTCCCTCCAATGACATAACAACCAAGATACCTAACCTAGGGACTCTACAAGATGAATCTAAGGTAAGCATCTACTCAACTCTAACTCACTTGGTCATGCCAACTCACATGTACATGTGTCAATTGACACCGCAAAAGAAAACATCTCACATTACTATACACGTGTTATGCCAAGTGGATAAATCAAAATAACATAATTTACAAATTAATACAACAATAAAATATTACATTTACGAAATAAACACATAGCAATGAGGTTATATTTCCCCTTGGAGTTAACCTTGGCTTAACACAGTATTCACATTAATCCATCCTTGATTCCCTGCATTTAAATTCCATGGTTAATTTCCTACACACTAGATCAAAATATTAGTAGCTCATTAAAAGAGACATATATACATATAAAAATGCAACATCAATGATTAGCATAAAACACCCCCATTAGTACTAGCATTTACAAAATTCATCATAATTTAGGATAACATATACTATTAGATTTCCACAAGCACAACTATACAACTCATCAACTATCATTAAATCTCATCATAATATAACTTCCTAAAATTCATCTATCATAAGAATCGTCAAGTATTACATAGTCAAGACATGATATAAAATTTTTAATTTAACTTCATATTCACTTCGAAACCCATTTCATGAAATCCATATCGAATAAAAAATAGCAGAATCCAAATCAATTCTCTAAATCATATCATCAAGATCAATAAATTCAAACATATAAGGTATATCCTAACATCATCATCATAATATAAGAATAAAAATACAAAATCTAATGATATGAATTTCACTATCCAAATGAGTCTAATATATCAAAATAAGGTATCATCATGAAAATCAAAATATGAAAATGTCAGTTGTGCTATGAAGGATCGGGTGAGACCTCACAGAGGATTTTTAAGGTTAAATAAAATTCTTCTATCAAGCTATTGGAATTAGAGAACACTAATATTTGTGTTCCAACTAGAAGAATAAGTCAACAAGCTGACATGTATTTTAACTTTTTAAATAATAACTATTCTAGAATGACTTGGGTTACTTTCCTAAAAGAAAATCAAAATCCCTAGAAATTTTTAGATATTCAAAACTATGGTTGAGAATGACATAGACAGAAGAAACAAATGCTTAAGAAATAATAGAGGATGATAATTTAATTCTAATGAGTTTAATAATTTTTGTGAGAATTGTGGGATAAAGAAGCACTTTCCTGCTCCTAGAACACCACAGAAAATGGTGTGTTTGAGAGAAAGAATAGAAAAGTTCATAAACCTGCTAGGATAATGATGAATGAAGAAAATCTACATAAAATCTACTAGGGAAAGGCAATCCATACTACAGTGTACACACTTAAAACAATGCAGATTAGAAGAAACTTTGGAAAGACATCTTATGAGATATTTCAAAATATTTGGAAGTAAGTATTTTATCAGAAGTGATGAAAAAAATTGGGAAAATGTGACACAATGGCTAATGAAGGTAAATTTCTTAGCTACTCCACTAAAATAAAATCCTATAAATTTTAAAACAAGAGACTGAGAAGGATAGTTGAAAGAGCACATGTGAAGGTTTATGAAGAAACTCTTAAGAATGCAGAAGTAGAAGTTTGATATGAATCAATAGGCAAAGAGGAAGAAGAGAAGGTTAAAGAAATAGTATAACAGAATGACAAAGAATATGCTCCAATAAATATTTCTAAAAATCCTAAATACAAAAAAATCATTTATAAAAATAGATAATTGGAGAAAATAAAAAAGGTGTTATCACACAAAGTAAGGTTGTTGAAGAACATGTGAACTTGTGCTTGATTTAAAAAATTGAATTGAAGACTATGAAAGAATCTTGCAATGATCAACATTGGATGAGAGCCATGAAATAACTAGAATATATTGAGAAGAATCAAACTTGGGAACTTGTCCCAAGACCATCACATAAGATTTTGATAGGAACTAAATGGATATTCTATTGGAAGATTGTTGATAATGTCATAGGCTGTTGATTAGACCTTGTATATGTGTGTTGACATTAATGTTTTGTCCTTGATGCCAACATACTATTGTTGTTGCAAACAATGGATTTTTTCAGTAGAGATGATTTCAGTTGTTCAGGTGATATTTTTTTGTTCTTGTGTTGTGATAATAAGTGATGGTTCATATATGTCTATAGTTTATTATTGTCAACTTATAGAGCTTTATATGAAAGTTGGAATGAGATATGTTTGATTTACCTGGTGCTAGTATTTCAGTGTTCATGTTGTTTAGGATGTTTCAATGGTTGATTTTTTTCTTCGGTATGGATCAGTGTAGTTAATTTAGTGGACGCAAATTTTTTGGATTCTTTGTGGATCTTTCATTATTATTTATCTTTCAGATCTATAAGTTGTTTAATTATTTTTAAAGTTAATAATTGTGAGGAAACTAATTCACCCCCCTCCCCCTGTCAGTCATGCTTGTCTTCTTTGGGCCTAATAATTGGTATCAGGGTTAAGTTCTTTGGAGGAGCTTAATCCCTTGAAGGAGATCCAACATGGAAAGCATTAGGAAAGATAGTTCAAAGTTTGATGTAACCAACCACCTGATATGGAAGGATCAGATGACTACTTATTCCATTCCTAATGATTTGACTCAGGATACTATTGATGAAAAGAAGTTCAAGGAAAATATGATAGAAAGGGAAGCTTTGATCAGTGCATTATCATATATCAAATATTCTCACATCTATGGATTGAGAATAGCTCATGAGGTATGGACTAAACTAGAGACTATTTATGAAGGTAACAAATATGTAAAGAAAGCTAAGTTTTAGGGACTAGAAGCAAATTATGAGGATATGAAGATGAGTTAAAGAGAAATTATCTCATCCTATATTCAGAGAGTGAATGATATAGTTAGTTCAATTATCTCATCCTATATTCAGAGAGTGAATGTAATGGTGGTACCTTGGAAGATAATGAAGTCATATACAAAATTATGAGATCATTGTCTACATATTATGGTGAGAAAGTTGCAGCTATTGAATAAGTTATGATTGTGAAAGACATTAAAAGAGAAGCCTTGATGGGTAGACTATGTGCTTATGAGATGATCGCTCTTACTAAGGAACTTTTGAAGGTTGAATTGCATTCCAAGCAAGTATGACTAATCATGATCAGGGAGAGAATTATTCTAAAGTAATTAAAGATACTGCTATATTAAGTAATGGGAAGAGATCATGGAAGAGGAAATAAAAATTGATGAACTTGAAGCCTTAATTCCAAGAAGATTTCCTAAAGGTTCTGGTAATTATTAAGGAAATATACCTTTGAAATGTTTTTCTTGTAATAAGATTGGTCATATTGCATCTAGGTGTCCAAATAAAGTCTTGAAGGAATCTAAGATTAGATCTAAGAAATTTCATCCTAAGGGTCATATAATTGTTTATGCTTTTGAGGAAGGTGTGACTGATGATGAATCTAGTGCTAGTGGTGAAGAGACTATGTTTATTTATATTAAAGAAGATAATACAAAGGAAGAGAAAGAATTAGTTTCACATATTAAAAGAGTTGAATGGATCATTGATAGTGGATGTTCACATCATATGGTTGGAGATAAAAATAAGTTTGTGAAGCTTGAAGACTATCATGGTGGTGTTGTTAGTTTTAGTAACAACGTTCCTTTCTTGATAAAGGGAAAATGATCTATTACTCTTGATGGTAAAAAATAGTACTGATTATATTTTTTATGTTGAAGGATTAACCCATAAATATTTGAGTGTTCGATAGCTATCAGACAAGTAATGCAGAGGTGACATCAAGAAGTGTAGTAATCCCCTTTTGCCTTCAATAAGGTACCCAAACCAACTTGGGTTTTCCTAGGATCATATATCCTGTTCCACACCATGTATTCTACCTATCCAAGGTGGTAGAATCAATTTCCAACCTTTTCCAATTGGACACAATCCAATTCAAACTCTTACACTTTTGGGCTTTAGGGACACTATCCCTATTTTAGGCCTCAACCTAGAATTCTTCACCAGTGACTTTACCAACCCAAAATAACTATTGGGAAACATTCCTTATGTCCTAAAAACCAAGAATCACCCTTTGGTTCAGCTCTCCACCTTCCGTACAATACCTATCTAGGACTGTCCTAGAATTCCTTGTAGTACTATCTAGGAGGTTTTTCCAACTTAACTTTCCCTTATGATTACTTTATAGGAAAATAAGGATATATCTAGATACCCTTTATGAAGTTATATTAGATTCCAAATCCTTGAAGTTCAACTCCACTCCAGCAACCCCTAACTCTCACCAAGTTCGCAAACCTAATAAGCCTAATTAGGCTTGGATTTCAAGGAAAGTACTATAAATTAGGTGCATGGGATTGAAATAGTGCTTTAGATGTCTTCAAATAACTCCCTCAAACTCAAATACACTCCTAATTCACTCAACCAATCTTTTTAACAAGCACAATACTTCTTTCTCCTTCATTCTAGGCTGAATACATTGAGATATTCAACCTAGGGCTTGATGCATGAGGGTCTTACCCTTTGATCCATTCCTTGAGCTTGTAGAATCATTAAATATACCATCCTAACTTGTATTTCTAGGATCTTGGATAAACCCACCAGTTAGAATGCAAGTTAGGACTCCATTTCTAAACTGTGCTCCAAATAGACTCCTTCTTGGACTAATTTTTGTAAACTTTAAATAAAACTTGTCAAATCAAAACCAAATGAATTAAAATAAATCTCAGAGTGAAAATAAAAAATAATACATTAAAGAAATAAAAAAAATTTCTCAAACTCACACCTTACATGGCTGTACAAATCAGAAATGCTCACAAAACTGCTTCATATTCCATTTCTCATGCATCAAATTTTCATCTCAAAAATTCTAACCATGTTGGTTCGAAGTAAGAACTTAAGAAAACATCAAATGTGAAGTTGGGTTGATCAAAAAATCCTTGTGACTATTGGGATACCATCTTGAATCTCTTGAGCAACTTTTGGAAGTTGCATGAGCAACTTTTTTACAACTTTTGCAACATTTGTCAAAACTTGTCTTTTTGCACTCGATGACCTTAGGAATGAATCCAAACCTATCCAAATGACATAAAATGCTAAGAATATCATGAATCCAAGTAATTTAACACTAAGGACTCTAAAACACAAAACATGCTTAAAGAGACATAAGCCTAACTAGGTGATCCAAATGGACTAAGGCATCTCTAGGCTCATAAGGTTGCCTAAGAAATCCTTGACCATATACACATGGATCCCAAAACCAAAGTACAATGATCTTCTAAGATCAATCCATTTATGAAAAACAAGATCCTCTAGGATCAAATAGAGATAGTCATGGGTGCACTGCACCAACAAGGGACACAAACTGGAATTCATAGAAGGAGTGTGAAAAATCATTGCAAGCAATGGAAAGTTGATTGCATTAGGTACATAGACTACTAGTAATCTATTTCATTTGAAAAATATTGAGAACAGATGTTTGATTACAAAATTTCATGACAATTAGTTGTGGCATAGAATATTTTTTCATATAAACTTTGATAATATGGTAAATGTTAGCACTACTAATGATGTAAGATATTTTCCTAAGCTAATGAAGCCTAACAACTTGTGGAAAGAATGTCAATTGGGAAAGTTAACTAGATCTAATTTTAAAAGTAAGACATATACTTCAAATGAAGTGGTGGATTTGGTACATACATATTTTTGTGATCCTACAAAAACAAGAAGCTATTATGGTAACAAATATTTTATGCTATTTATTGATGACTATTCAAGGATGATGTGGGTTACTTTTTTGACAAAAAAATTAGAAGCTTTTCAAAAATTTCACATATTCAAGATGATGGTTGAAATAGAGTATGGATAGAGATTGAAGCTATTATGGTGACAGATATTTCATGCTATTCATTGATGACTATTCAAGGATGACGTGGGTTACATTTTTTAGAAAACAATATGAAGCTTTTCTTAAATTTCACATGTTCAAGATGATGGTTGAAACAGAGTGTGGACAGAGATTGAAGTTCCTAAGATCGGATAGAGGAGGCAAATTTACATCTGGTGAATTTTATGCTTATTTTGAAGAGCATGGAATTAAGAGGAAAACTTCTTCTTTACAGACCCTGGAACAAAATAGTGTTGTAGAGAGAAGGAAAATAACTATCCTAGATATGATGATTGAAGGGAATGTTTTGCAGATCTACTGGACAAAAGTAGTGAGCACTAAAGTTTATACCTTGAAACAAGTGCATATAAAGAAAGAAACAAGTAAGACTCCTTATGAACTTTGGTATGGTCATGTTCCTACAGTAAAATACTTTAGAATTTTTGGAAGTAAATACTGTATCAACAGAGATGAGGATATTGGGAAGTTTGATCCTTGGAGTGATGAAGGAATATTTCTTGGATATTCTACTAAGAGAAAAGCATATAAATGTTATAACTATAGACTAAAGAAGATTGTTGAAAGTGAAAATATTAGAGTACATGTGAATGTACAGAGATCAGAAAGAACTTACCGGTATGACATAGTTGAAGAAGACAATCAAATTATGCAAGTACAAAATCTGGATCAGGATCACAATAAAATGAATGAACAAGTTGAACCTATGGATAATGAGGAGGAAATTGAAACCAAAGGGTATTCTAAAAATCCTATTCTGAAGACACCACGACATGTAAATATTAATCATTCTGACAATGCTATTATTGATGACAAGAATAAAGGTGTTTAAACTAGAGGAAGAATTGCTAGAGATGAAACATGTTTTCTATCTAAATTTAAACCTAAAAATGTGAAAGAAGCTTGTAATGATGAGAGTTGGATAAATTCTATGAAGGAAGAACTTGATTAGATTGAAAAGAAAAAGACTTGGATTCTTGTTCCCAGACCTGTGAACAAGAATGTGTTTGGAACTAAGTGGGTATTCAAGAACTAGTTGAGTGAAGATGGAAAAGTGGTTTGGAATAAAGCTAGACTGGTATGCAAAAGGTATTCATAAATGGAAGACATTGATTTTCAAGAGACCTTTGCCTTTGTATCTGTTGGAGTATATACTTTCTTTACTTAATTAATTAAATCATATTGATTTATTA
Organism: Thuja plicata; assembly: GCA_018584345.1. Lineage (NCBI taxonomy): Eukaryota > Viridiplantae > Streptophyta > Pinopsida > Cupressales > Cupressaceae > Thuja > Thuja plicata. Next base: position 510,530 of record MU223271.1, read on the forward strand.
ATTAAGTCACCTGTTACTTTATTTTCACTTAAGCTAAACTTAGGCTCATTAATAATTAATTCTCATCAATTATTAATTGTTTCCCCTTTAGGGTTTCCCTTTTCGGGTTTTAGTATCCTTTTATAAGGACTCTCTCTTTGTAAATTATTCATTTTATTGAGGATGCTATTGCATTGAGAATTTTTTCTCTCCATTGTTTGCACATGATGTTTCCTCTTTCATCGATTTGTCATTTCTAGCCTCCATAGCTTTTGCTTCTCTCTTTTTGTCACAGGTTTACATGCAGGTGATTCTTGGGAGCTGTAGAGTTGAATTTTCATCAACTCCAATATGGTATCAGAGCTCCAGATCTTCATGCACCTATTCTCTTCATGAGAGATTTGGCCTTGTTCTTCAGATTTTGTGTTTTCATAAGGTTTTATGTTTCATATTTTTATGTGGACCTAGGGGAGCTTATTTTTGGGGAACTTTGGGCACAAACTCACTTCACAGTTGCGTTTAGAAGACCCAAAAACCCCTATTTTCATATAAGGCATGTTCAATTTGGACACATCTAAAATTTGAGGAATTTTTTTTGCCTAAATGACCCTATTTTGCGCACATTTTATGAGGCAAAAAAAGAAAAAGAAAAAACAAAAAATCAGCCCGTTGATCACCGCCATCGGCTAGCGGTCATCACTGCCGTTGGTGGGTTCCACAACGGTTTGGTGACCACAAGCACTGACCGCGGTCGGGCACCGCCCAATGACAACCACACGATGACCATTAATGGTATGTTGACCGCTACCAGCGGCTACCACTACTTAGCCAGCACACTGCTCAACCTTTTCTCTAGTGCTTCTCATCTGGAGCACCACTAGGGTGCCACCACAGAGCCTCCATCTCAATTTTTTTTCCTTCTAGGGTCCTATTGATTTTTTGTCCATATCTAGAACAAACAAAGACATTTTTGGGAAAATAAGATATCGTCGGAAAGATGGTTCTGAGGCTAATCTATTTTTGGATTTTTGGTTTCCTTATTTTTTCATCTTGCATATTTATTTTCCAGTCAAAGTTAGGGTTATTTTTTCACTCCAGGAGCTATATCTTGCTCATCCTGACTTTTTTTTTTGACTTCCGCATATTTTTGGAAAGTTGGTTATGTGCTCTTTCTTTTGGTATGGGTCTCAGCTCCATAATATGATCTATGTATATTTTATTCATGTTTTTGTTTTCTTGCAATCTGGTGAATATCTTGGATGTTTTAGGTCCTCTTATCATTTTCCTTACATGGGATGACTCATTTTTAGTTGTTACTCATGATCTTACAACCTTTTGTCATCCCTGAGTATTGTAGACATCTATTTCTGTAGCATTTCTTTTTTGCAAACACATTGAGATAAATTGTCATTTGTTGCATGCTTGGGATCTTGCACATTTTGTGCCTATTTGTACTTGCACTACATTATAATGTTTCATGGGGGGTTTGATGTTTTCTTTTTTTTCCATCTACCTTTATCAATCGAGTGTTCCTTCCACAACTTTAGCCTCATGATGTGTGTCAAGAGAGTGATCCTTCCATGACACCATCCTTTATTGTATTTGTACTTTCTTCTACACTTTCTATCTTCCTGGTTCTTCATCATGTAGTTGTTTTTGGAAGTCTATTCTAGTGTACCTATCATGCCTCTCCCTGATTAGCATTATAGGGGGTATCTCCTGTTGGTTCTAATACTTCCTTGGTTTGATGGAGTGAGCTATGTATTCAATATTTGTTTCTATGTACTAGGTGGATGTAGTGGCTGGGTACCCATGAATTTCGGTGAGCTGGATCATTTACCATATGGAAACTCTTTCATTCATGTTTTGGAGGCATCCTTCCATCTTTGATTGATCATCTCTTCATACTTTGGTGTTTTTTCCATCTGTATCTTCAAGTTCTAATGTTTTCCTTTTTTCCATCCTAATTTGAGTAGTTTCATTTGAGGCCACTCATGTAGATTACACTTTACAATATTCTCTACCTGATCATGTTCTATTACAGTGGAGGTTCCAGCAATTATTCTTTGACAGTGTTTGCAACTTCATGCTTCAGAGATGTTCTTCGTGTTCTTCCTTTGTTCTTATTTTCTGGGACATTCTCTAGTTTGGAGGCTTCTTCAGTCCTTCACTAGTCTTCATCTCTTTTTGGAGAGGGGTTTTTCCCACTGGTTTTTCTCCTTTTATCTTATTTACAAAGATTTCTTGTATTTGGGTACCTCATTAGGCCTTGTTGTTGGTACCCATTTCTTGCTTTCTACATTTAGTCCTAGTTTTTAGCTCCTCCCTAAAATCATCTTAAGGAGGGTGTTGGGGTATATAATTTCTTTGCTCAATTAATTAAATCATATTGATTTATTAATTGAGTCACCTATTACTTTATTTCACTTAAGCTAAACGTAGGCTCATTAATAATTAATTCTTATTAATTATTAATTTTTCCCCTTTAGGGTTTCCCTTTTAGGGTTTCAGTATCCTTTTATAAGGATTCCCTCTTTGTAAATTATTCATTGTATTGAGGATGCTATTGCATTGAGAAGTTTTTCTCTAAATTGCTTGCACATGTTTGCATGCAGGTGATTCTTGGGAGCTATAGGGTTGACTTTTTATCAACTCCAATAGTATCTAAAATTGAAGTTATTCGATTACTACTTGCATATGTAGCTTATAGTAATTTTAGAGTTTATCAAATGGATGTCAAGTCTGCATTCCTGAATGGTGAGTTAGAGGAAGATGTTTACATTTTACAACTTGATAGATTTCCACTAACCGATGAAGGAGATATGGTTTTTACATTAAAAAAAGCATTTTATGGATTGAAGCAAGCCCTTAGAGCTCGATATGATAGATTGGACAAGTACTTGACAAAGATTGGATTCAATAAAGGTACAAATGATAGTAATTTGTACTTCAAAGTAGTTAATGATAATATCTTGATTGCTAAAGTTTTTGTTGATGATATCATATTTGGTGGTGAAGATGAATTGAGTAAAGGATTTGTTGATGAAATGAAAAAATAATTTGAGATGTTTATGATAGGTGAAATGAAATTATTTCTTGGATTGCAAGTTACACATTTGGATAAGGGAATTTACATTACACAGTCCAAGTATGTCAGAGAGTTGTTGAAAAGGTTTGGTATGGAAGATTAAAAACCAATTGGAACCCCTATGGTTATTGGTTATAAATTGACTAAATATGATGAATCCCCATATGAAAATAAAACAAGATACATATCTATGATTGATGGATTTTTATACTTAACTCAGACTAGGCCTGATATAATGAATATTGTTTGTATTGTGGAAATATTTCAAGCAGAACCGAAGGACTTACATGTTTTTGTTGTTAAAAGAATATTTAGATAGTTGAAGGGAACACTTGCCTATGGATTTTGGTTTGGTAAGGACAATGATTTTACACTTTTTACATATATAGATGTGGATTGGGCAGGAAATGTTGATGACATGAAATGTATAAGTGGTCGTGTGTTCTTCTTGGGTAAGAGACTAATCTATTGGACAAGTAAGAAGAAGGATTATATTTCACAATCTACTATTGAGGATGAGTATGTTGTTGGTGCTTTTAATTGCACTCAAGTTAGTTGGATGAAGCAAATGTTGAAATATTTTCTGATAAACATTGATTAACCTATTCTTATTTACTGTGATAACTCAAGCGTTATAAATATTTCAAAGAACCCTATGCAAGATTCAAAGACAAAGCATATTTTTATTAAGTATCATTTCTTGGGGGATAGAGTCAATGACACGGAAGTAAGAGTGGAGTATGTATCTACTAAGGAAAATATTGTTTATATCTTTACAAATCCTTTTATGAAGGATACATTTGAGTATCTTAGGGATAAGCTTGGGGAAATGGCCCTTCCTGATCAAAGTTAATGGTGCTAAGGATGACATCAGTCCAGAACATTATCCGGATTTTATTCTTTGGATTGATGAGTTGGGGACTACTCCTTAGGGGGAGTAGTTTTGAGGATCTTATGGATCAATATTGTAAATTTTCAAGAGCCTTTTGAGGTGAGTTAAATTATTCTGATGTCTTTGGTACTTTTCCATTGACGTCAAAGGGGGAGAAGATTTTGTGAAAATAGGTTCTGTTGAGAGTTTTGAAGCTAGATATTTAGAGTTATTAGATGGATATATTATCTCTTAGTGTATTTGTGCATTGATCAAGTTTTCACTTCATATGTTTCCATAAATGCCAAAGGGGGACATTGTTGGAAGATTTTTTATCATGTCCAATATTTTTTATTAGACCTTATCCATATGTTCTGACATTAATGTTTTTTCATTGATGTCAACATACTACTATTGCTGCAAAAAGTGTGTTTTATTCAGTAGAGATGATTTTAGTTTTAAATTGATATGTTGTTGTTCTTATGTTGTGACTGTAAGTGATGATTCATATATGTTTGTATTTGATTCTTCTCAAATTACAGAGCTTCGCATGATAGTTGGAGTGAGATATGTTTGATTTATCAGGTATTAGTATTTCAATGTTCCTATTATTCATGATGTTTTAGTGGTTGAGTTTTTTTGCTTTGGTAGGGATTGGTGTGGTTGATTCAGTGGATGGAAATTTGGTGGATGCTTTTTGGATCTTGCATTATTTTTTATCTTTTAGATCTGTAAGTTATTTAATTATTTTAAAATTAATAATTGTGAGGACAATTGATTCACCCCCTAGTTATTCTACTCTTCTTTAGACCTAACATATTCTAGAACAAATTTGATAAAGATAGACATATAGTAATAAATAAGTAAATAATTGTGTGTAAGGGCTACTCACAAGTGGAAGGAATATATTTTGAGAAAAACTTTCCTCTGGTGGCAAGAATAGATGTAATTAGGATATGTTTTGTCTTTTGCAGCACATAAGGACTTCAAGCTTTATCAAATGCATGTGAAGTTTTCATTCTTGAATGGATATTTGAAAGAAGAGGTGTATGTAGAGAAAATAGAAGGAATCAAACTATCAGATATGTCAGATATGGTCTTCAAATTGAATAAGGTGCTATAGGGATTAAAATACACTCCTAGAGCTTGGTATGAAAGAGTAAACAATTATTTACTGAAGAAAGGATTTTAAAAAGGTATTGTTGATAAATATATTTCTTTTAAATTTGAAGAAGATGAAATATTAATTTTTTTAGTGTATGCAGATGATATTATCTTTGGAGGAAATGATGGTATGTGTGAATTTTTTTTTGATGATATGCAAGAGGGATTTTAAATTTCTATGATTGGAGAGCTAAATATCTTTCTTGGTTTACAAGTCAATAGGAAAAATGATGGTATCTTTATTTGAAAATTAAAGTATGTTAAGGAAATATTGAGGAGGTTTAGAATGAAAATTTTTAAACTAGTATGTACTCCTAAGGCTACTGGTTATAAGTTGAGTAAGGATATTGAATCTCCTAAGATTGATGATCTAGAAAATATAGATCAATGAATGGAGGAATATTACATTTGACTACCACTCGACCAAATATCGTGCATGTAGTTTTTCTTGTAGATAGATTCCAACAAGATCCCAAAGAAACACATGTTGCTACTATGAAAAGATTTTTTAGATACTTGAAAGGAACTGAAAACTATGGATTATGGTATCCTAAGAAATATGATTTTACTCTAATTTCTTATACTAATGCAGATTGGGTTGGTTGTGTGAATGAAAAGAAAAGTACAAGTGGGGTGCATTTTTCCTTGGACCCCAGTTGGTGGCTTGGTCAAACAAGAAATAGGACTCGGTATCTGTATTTACCACAGAAGTTGAATATATTGTTGTTGCATATTGGTGTACACAAATATTAGGGATGAAACAAATATTGAAGGATATTAAAATACTATTTGATGAGACTATTTCTATTCTTTATTAAAATACTAGTGCAATAAATATTTCAAATAATCTCAACTGCATTCAAGGACAAAACACATTTTAATTCAGTGTCACTTTTTGAGATAGAGTTTTGGAAAATGAGGTGAAACTTAAGTATGCATCTACCAAAAACAATTGTTGACATCTTTACCAGGGCACTTTCTAAGGATAATTTTGAATATCTTTGGGAGATATTTAGTTTATTTCCCCCTCCTTTTAAGAACTAGATGCATATAGAGATGCATTATTCTAGTGGACTTCATCATGTACAATCTTAATCTGGACTAATGGTGGAGGATTCCTTTTAGGGGAAGCTAAGTGAAATTATGAGTGTATATGTATTCTTCAAGGGGAGTTAAGCATGATGAACTATAACTAATTGAATGCTTGAAGTTGTTAAGTTGATGATCACCGAGATGCAGAAAGTTAAAGCAAGACATTAAATCAGTTAATGTATTGTATTGTCATTGATGTCAAATTGATACAATTTGATTGGTTATATACATATTGTCAAAGACTTCAAAGAACCAAAGAAATAAAGGTTATGCTATTAGTAATGCATAAAATTTTAGTATACACCGATGGGCAGTGCACACCGACGGATAGAGAACCCTGAGAGAAGAGTCACAATGATACCTGAGCAAGCATTACCGAGCAAAATCTAAGTGATACCTGAGCATAACTAAAAGTAACAGTGTTTCACGACGGACAGACAACCCCGATAGACAAAGATACCTGAGGACAACTAAAGCCAAGACCGAGCAAGAGTAAACAAGTATTTACTGAAGAAAGGATTTTAAAAATCTATTGATAAATATATTTATTTTAAAGTTGAAGAAGATGAAATCTTAATTTTTTTAGTGTATGTTGATGATATTATCTTTGGAGGAAATGATGGTATGTGTGAAATTTATTTTGATGATATGCAAGAGGGATTTTAAATTTTTATGATTGGGGAACAAAATATCTTTCTTGGTTTACAAGTCAATAGGAAAAATGATGGTATCTTTATTTGAAAATAAAATTATGTTAAGGAAATATTGAGGAGGTTTAGAATGGAAACTTTTAAACTAGTATGTACTCCTAAGGCTACTGGTTATAAGTTGAGTAAGGATATTGAATCTCCTAAGATTGATGATCTAGAAAATATAGATCAATGAATGGAGGACTATTACATTTGACTACTACTCGACCAAATATCATGCATGTAGTTTTTCTTGTAGATAGATTCCAACAAGATCCCAAAGAAATACATGTTGCTAATATGAAAAGATTTTATAGATACTTGAAAGGAACTGAAAACTACAGATTATGGTATCTTAAGAAATATGATTTTACTCTAATTTCTTATACTGATGTAGATTGGATTGGTTGTGTGAATGAAAAGAAAAGTACAAGTGGGGTGCATTTTTCCTTGGACCCCAGTTGGTGGCTTTCTCAAACAAGAAATAGGACTCGGTATCTTTATTTACCACAGAAGTTGAACATATTGTTGTTGCATATTGGTGTACATAATTATTATGGATGAAGAAAATATTGAAGAATATTAAAATACTGAGACTATTTCTATTCTTTATTAAAATACTAGTGCAATAAATATTTCAAATAATTTCAACTGCATTCAAGGACAAAACACATTTTAATTCAGTGTCAATTTTTGAGATAGAGTTTTGGAAAATGAGGTGAAACTCGAGTATGTATCTATCAAAAAATAATTGTTGACATCTTTACCAAGGCACTTTCTAAGGATAATTTTGAATATCTTTGGGTTATTTCCCCCTCCTTTTAAGAACTAAATGCATATAGAGATGCATTATTCTAGTGGACTTCATCATGTACAATCTTAATCTGGAATAATGATGGATGATTCATTTTAGGGAAAGATAAGTGAAATTATGAGTGTATATGTATTATTCAAGGGGAGTTAAGCATGATGAACTATAACTGATTGAATGCTTGAAGTTGTTAAGTTGATGATCACTGAGACACAAAAAGTTAAAGAAAGACATTAAATTAGTTAATGTATTGTATTGTCATTGATGTCAAATTGATATAATATAATTGGTTATATACAATATTGTAAAAGAGTTTAAAGAACCAAAGAAATAAAGGTTATGGTATCAGTAATGCATAAAATTTTAGTATACACCAACGAGAAATTCACACCGATGGATAGAGAACCCCGAGAGAAGAGTCATAGTGATACCCGAGCAAGAAACCTGAGAAAGCATTACCGAGAAGAACCTAAGTGATACCCAAGAAGAACTGAAAGTCACAATGTTTCCTGACAGATAGACAACCTCGACAGACAGAGATACCCGAGGACAACTAAAGTCAAGACTGAGCAAACAAGGAGTTAAACATCGATCAGAACTGAAGTTTAGAAATGACATAAGACTTAGCTGGCAAGAGCTAAAGATGGAGTTCACTAGTTGATTACATTGTTTTCATCAACAAGTTAAAAGCTAGAGTTAAGCTAGAGTTTTAAAGATAGTTTTATTCCAGTTGTCAAGGAGAAATCTACGGGATCAAACTAAAGCATGTTTTAAAGAAATAATGGAGAGATTTCTGGATCATGTCAAGAACAAGAAAGATAAGGACTTAGAAATAGTCAAATCATGTCTATAAAAGAGACAAGCTAATTCATTTTGAATTAGGGGGTGAATATAGAAGAAGATGCTAAAGAGAAACTGGTGAAGATAGAAGTCTTCATACAGACCTGATCAAACAAGCTGAAGAACATAGCTAATATTTCAATGGACACCGAGCAAAAAAGAAGCAACAACATCACTGAGCAGAAAGAAGTGGAGCAAAGGAACAGAAGGGAAACATTGATCAGAAAGGTATTATGAGCTTATAATAGATCTAAACATCTGCAAAGTCTAGATGTATTTATGAACAGATCATATACTATTTCAGTTTAACCATTGGATCATATTGTCTCTTAACCGAGAAGGATTTAATTATCCTTTATATATTGAGATACATCGAAAGGAGTATCACAAATTTTCTCATGAATATAGCATAGTGAATGCCAGATATCAAGTGACAAACTATTATATTTAAATCCTCTAACAAGGGCATACTTAATAGTATTTTTGTAACCTTTAACAGGGTTGTCTCTTCACTGAGCTCACTTCAGAAGAGTGAAAATTTTTGGTTACCGGTCCCAAGTGGTTTTTCCGTTAACAGGGTTTCCATGTTAAAATCCATGTGTCAAATGTGTATATGGTTCATTTCTTTGATGTTTTTCTTTACACATTACTAAAATAGGATGATCGGTAAACACTAAGCTATTTACTATATTTCGGTAAAGGCTAGACTGATAATCAGTAAAGCTTAAGAAAAAGGATTAACAGTGAACTCCGTGTAGTAGTTATTTGATAAGATTATTTAAAGGCATACATATTGCAGGATTGAAGATAACTAGAGGTTTATATTTGAGATATAAATTTTTGGTTGGTTTATTGGATTAATTTTTGAGGCAACTGATTCAACCTCCCCCCCCCACCCTCATTTATTCTAACAATTGGTATTAGAGCTTGTGTGCTTGAAAGGAAGGTTTAACAACCTAAGCTAAAGATCGCAAGATAAGAAAAAGGGATGTTCCTAAGTTGAACAAAGACAACTTTGCATCATGGTAAAGTAGGATAAGACTCCACCTATCAGGTATTGGAAATTATGTTACTCAATACTTGGATACTGAATATGTGTTTCCTATAGGACCTCACACACTTGATCAATTGACAGAAAAGAATGAACACAATTCTATGATGATAGAACTTGCATCCTCACTCTCCAATGATAAATTTGAAGATGTAAAAACATGCACCTCTGCAAAGAAAATGTGGTTTAAATTGAAGCTAGTACATGGAGGAGATGAAAATGTGCTAAGAGCTAAGGCAACAAGCCTAAGATGAAGGTTTTATGACCTAAGAATGAAAGGAGAAAACATCACTCAGTATAGCTGCAAAATCAAAGAAGTAGTCAATTTTATCCGAGGAGTAGGAGGTGTACTTGAAGAAGAAATAGTGGTAAGTAAAATCCTAAGAACCTTACTACTTGTTTATGCTATTAGAGTATTTGCTATACAAGAAATGAGAGCAGTAGCAAATAGCAATGTCACTCTAGATAGTCTGGTTGGTAGACTTATTTCATTTGAGATGAATAACTTTGATAATAGTGTCTTACCATCTATTGAGTCTACATTCAAATATTCTTTGAAAATAAGTAAATCAAGTCATAAGCACACTATGAGAAATGATAGTGAAAGTGATAGTGATGACCAAGAACTTGATGAAATTGAAGCACTAATGGATAGAATATTGCAGAGAGGAAAAGGTAGATACAAAGTTAAATTACCATTGATATGTTTTAATTGTAAAGATATTGGACACTTTGCTGCTAGATGTCCTAACAAAAGAAAAGAGGATAGAAATAGTGATAGATCATATGAAGAGAAGTTTGACATAAGTGATGATAGAGATTACCGAAGAAATTGAAAATCTGATAGAAGAGACAACTGAGACTACAAGGACAAAGGAAAGAAATAATTTTACCTGGATAAGAACAAAGCTGACAATACTGACACTGAATCTGATGAAGATATTGAGGTGGTATTTGTTGCTATGAAAGATGAATTAGACGAAGAGGAAAGTTATGTTGAGATTGCACTCATATCTAAGGTTAGTAAAAATGATGTCTGGACTATTGATAGTGGGTGTGCTCACCACATGACTGGAGATAAAGAAAATTTTGAAACTTTTGAGTATTATAATGGTGGATCAGTAAGAATGGGTAATGACTCACCCTGTCTAGTTGAAGGTAAAGGAACCATAATGTTGAATAATCTGATAAGATGTGAAAATGCATACTAGGTAAAAGGACTTAACTATAATCTATTGAGTGTTTCACAGCTGAATAACACAGGTCACTGAGTTGCATTTGAGAACAAAAAGGCAAAGATCTTTAATGAATCAAGAAGGTTGATCGAAACTGGTGAATAGAAAAAAGGTAACCTATTCTATCTTGATGATATTAACACCACTTGTTTAATGGCTAGAAACAAAGACATATGGTTGTGGCATAAAAGGTTATTTCATGTGAATTTTGACAACATGGTTAGGATAAGTGATAAAATGAAAGTAAGAGGCTTACCGAGAATGTCAAAGCCCAACCATGTCATGTGTAAGAATTGTTAAAAAGGTAAAATGACAAAGTCTAGTTTCAAGAGAAAAACCTATACATCTAATACGATTCTAGAATTAGTCCATACTGATCTATGTGGACCCATGAGAACAAAGAGTTACTATGGTGATAGATAATTCATTCTCTTTGTTGATGATTATTCTAGAATGATGACAATTATGTTCTTAAAAGAGAAATCAAAAGCATTCAATATGTTTAATGGTATAAAGTTATTGTAGAAAAACAAAGTGGTAAGAAATTGAAATACTTAAGATCAGATAGAGGAGGAGAATTTATTTATGATGAATTCACTAACTTTTGTAATGAGCATGGAATTCAAAGACAAGTTTCTTCACCAAGAACACCACAACAAAATGGGGTTGTTGAAAGAAGGAACAAATCCATTGTTGATTGTGCTATAACACTGATGATTGAGAAAGATATCACTCAAAAATTCTAGAGAGAAGTTGTTAGTACTTTTGTCTACACATTGAACATAGCTCAATTAAAGGAAGACACCAATAAGACACCCTATGAGCTATGGTATGGATACACACCCAATGTAAGTTACTTCAGAATTTTTGGAAGTCAATGTTATATTTTGAAAGATGATAGAAATGGAAATCTTGACTCCAAAGGTGAAGAAGGAATATTTCTAGGGTATTCTACCAAGAGTGAGGATTATAAATGTCTTAACAAATCCTCTAAAAAAATCATTCAAAGTGCAAATGTTAGAGTCGATGAATTTGCAGAGAAAAATGACAAGGAAAGCATAAAAGAACCAGAAGACTACAACAGGTTTGTCTACAGTGAACAACCTAACACTCTGCCTGAGCAACAGTGTATCGGTCCCGAGCATCAGGCTACTAACACCAAAAATTAGGAAATTTCTCAAGATCATGTACCAAGCAATGGAGATCAGAATGTAGGACAAGATGATGATTATAATTATGAACTAATGACATGTAACTGATTGAATGTTTGACAATGTTAAGTTGAAGATGATGCAAGACATTAAATCAGTTAATGGTTTGTATTTTCATTGATGTCAACTTGATATCATCTATATGGTCATATACATAATTCCAAAGACTTCAGAGAATCAATGCAATAAAGGTTATGCTTTCAACAATGCATAAAAGTCAAGTATTCACTAAGTGACAGACTACACCGATGGAGTGCACACCATCGGTAAATACAGAGATAAAATCACAGTGATGCCCGACGAGCAGAAGA
>MU223271.1:527742-567318 GCA_018584345.1 Thuja plicata
TCAAGTTCTTTCTTGGTCTGCAGATCATTCAACAAAGTGAAGGTATTTTCATTACACAGTCCAAATACATCAAAGAAGTCCTGAAAATATTCAAGATGGAAGATTCCAAACCTGTTGGAACACCGATAGCTACTGGATGCAAATTAATAAAGGAAGACAAGACAACAGAGGTAAATCAGACTCTATACAGATCAATGATAGGGAAACTCATGTATGTTGTACACACTAGACCAGATATTGCACATGTAGTAGGAATTGTAGCTAGATTTTCTGCTAACCCCAGGGAATCACATATAACTATTGTGAAAAGAATTCTAAGATATCTGAAGAATACTGAGGAATTTGGCTTATGGTATAGAAGAGAAGGCAAATTTGAATTAAAAGTGTTTACCAACACTAATTGGGCTGGAAATATTGATGATCGAAAGAGCACAACTGGAGGAGCATTCTTTATGGGTGATAGACTTATCACATGGATTAGCAAGAAGCAAGGATGCATCTCCCAATCTACTGCAAAAGAAGAATATGTTGCTGCTACTACAAAATGCTCGAATATTGCATGGATCAAATAGTTGCTGGAAGGTATGCATATGAAGATCAAAGAACCAATATTTATTTATTGTGACAACACCAGTGCAATAAATATTTCCAAGAATCTAGTCATGCATGCAAAGACTAAACTCATTTTCATCAAGTATCATTACTTAAGAGAACAAGTTCAAGAAAAAGAGGTAATACTTGAATATGTGCAATCAAAAGAATAATTGGCTTATATCTTCACCAAGCCACTACCCAAGGATACATTTGAGTACCTGAGAAAAAGACTAGGGGTCAAACCCATGTGTAATAGTCACTAAAAGGACTGGATGTTGTATCAACCATATATTATCAGAATATCAATCATGATTGATGCAAGCAACAGCTGAACTTCAATGCTACATCTATATATAGAAAGGTATATATTAGAACCAAGCACAAGAGCAGATTGTTATATTGATAAATGGATAAGGGAAATTCAAGGAATATATTATGGAAAGAAGAAATTGGTTGATAGAGCGTCAGATATTTGTAAAATATTTGTTTGGCATTGTTGTCAAAGGGGGAGAATGTATATGTATCCATATTATCATCAGAAACTATTCATTATCAGATTACTCAAAATAGGGAGAGATCATATCCATAGGGAGAGAATTTTTGTATCAATGGTGCAAACAATAGACAGAGACATCAAAGAAGTAGAACAGTCAAAGAGGACAAAACACATCAGAAGAAGAAAAAAATGAAAGCTACAAGAATCAAATCTGAGATAATATAGAGCTCACCGGCAGTCAGACATTTTATCGGTTATCAAAAAAAACTGTTTGGTAATTTGATGAATCCCAAACAATTGTATTTCATATTTTATTAGAAATAATATAGTGTGATAATATAGTATGTTTCCATCAATGCCAAAGGGAGAGATTGATGACATGTAACTGATTGAATGTTTGACAATGTTAAGTTGAAGATGATGCAAGACATTAAATCAGTTAATGGTTTGTATTTTCATTGATGTCAACTTGGTATCATCTGTATGGTCATATACATAATTCCAAAGACTTCAGAGAATCAATGGAATAAATGTTATGCTTTCAACAATGCATAAAAGTCAAGTATTCACTAAGTGACAGACTACACCAACGGAGTGCACACCATCGGTAAATACAGAGATAAAATCATAGTGATGCCCAACGAGCAGAAGATAGTGTTGCCTAATGAAGCAGAATCAAAGGATGCCTGACAAGATAAAAAAAATGTTGACCAACAAGAAAGATCCAATGATTCCCGACAGACGGAGATCCCGAAGCTAACTGAAGTCACAGTGACGAAACTGGCAGTTGTCAATGGCGACGAACTAAAGAATTGACTGACAATACAGAGAGATCAAAAAATGACAAAATATCTAGCTGGCAGAGCTAAAGGATAGACTTAACTGGTTGTTTTATTTGTTTTATTCAACCACAGTTAAGTAAGTGATCTGTACAACTGGAAAGAAGATAACTATGAGATAAATCATGAGTTAAAGCCATAAATCAATTTGGCTGGATTATTTTTCATGCCAAGAGTCAAGAACCAAGAATTTAGGAATATCATGTCTATATAAGAGACAAGAATAATTCAATTTCGTAAGCAATCAGATACACGGGGGAGTGAACTGATAGAAGATGATGAAGAGAAACTGATGAAGGATAAACTTCATACAGTCCTGATCAATCAAACTAAGGGAGAGCTAAAGAATTCTGCAGACACCGACGAACAGAAAAGAACAACATCACAGAGTAGAAAGAGTTAAGTACAAAGGAATTGAATTGATACATTGATCAGAAAGATATTGTAAGTAAATAGATCTGAAAATCTGCAATTTAGTTGCATTAGAAACATGTCATTTTGTTTCAGTTTAACCATTGAAGCATTAAGTCTCTTAACAGAGCAGGACTTAACAGTCTTTTGTAATTGAGGTATATCCTAACAGATTAATAGAAGGTTGACTCATGATAGTAGCATCAGTCTAACCTAAATCCTATTGATAGTCTAAGAAGGAGGCTTATTCAAGGATGGTAGAAAGATTAGCATAAAGCCTATTGACAGTCATGAGACTGATTCAAGGATGGTAGCATAGATGCCAGATACTAAGTGACAATCTATGTATAAAAATCCTCTAACAAGGTCACACTTAATAGTGTGTTTGTAACCTTTAACAGGGTTGGCTCCTAACATGGCTCACTTTAGAAGAGTGAAAATTTGGGGTACCAGTCCCAGTGGTTTTTCCCTTAATAGGGTTTTCACGTTAAAATCCTTGTGTTATATGTGTATGGTTCATTACTTCATTGTTTTACATTCTACATATGCATTTATGGATTGATTGGTATACTCTACATATTAACTGAATATCGGTAAATACAGTTTACTGCTTATCGGTTATCAAGGAGAATAAGGACAAACAAGGTAAACCGACAGATAGTTATTTGTTTCAAGTATTTTAAAGGCATACATCTTGTAGGGACTTAATAATTAGAGAAGTATTGATTGGTGGATTAAAGTTTAAAATTGGATAAAAATATGAGGCTACTGATTCACCCCCCCCCTCTCAGTTATTACTAACATGAACAAAGAGATGAACCAAAACTTGCCAAGTATGTCAGAAGACACCATCCACAGAACCAGATCATAGGAGACAAGAAGGATGGAATGAGAACAAGAAGTAAGTCACTGAACACTAGATGTTTAATTTTTGATTTTGAGCCTAAATCTATTAATACTGCACTTGAAAATGAAGAATGGGTCAGTGCTATTGATGAAGAGATAGAATAGATTGAGAAGAACATAACATGTACATTAGTACCAAGACCAGATGATAAAAATTTTGTCAATACCAAATGGATATTTACAAATAAGATGAATGAGAATGGAGAAGTCACAAAGAACAAAGCCAGGTTAGTATGCAAGGGGTATGCATAAGAAGAAGGTATTGACTATGGAGAAACCTTTGCACCCATTACTAGACTAGAAGGAGTCATAATTCTACTTTCTTATGCTACATTCAAAGGATTCAAGGCTTATAAATGTCTTAACAAATCCTCTAACAAAATCATTCAAAGTGCAAATGTTAGAGTAGATGAATTTGCAGAAAAAATGACAAGGAAAGCATAAAAGAACCAGAAGACTACAACAGGTTTGTCTATAGTGAACAACTTGACACTCTACCTAAGCAACACTGTATCTCTCCTGAGTGATAGAACAATGCAACCAAGCATTAGGCTGCTAACATAAAAAATCAGGAAATTGCTCAAGATGATGTACCGAGAGATGGAGATTAGAATGAAGGACAAGATGATGATCAAAATTATGAACAAAGAGATGAACCAAATCTTTCCAAGTATGCCAGAAGACACCATCCATAGAACCATATCATGGGAGACACGAAGGTTGGAATGAGAACAATAAGTAAGTCACTAAACACTAGATGTTTAATTTGTGATTTTGAGCCTAAATCTGTTAATATTGCACTTGAAAATGAAGAATGGATTAGTGCTATGAATGAAGAGATAGAACAGATTGAGAAGAACATAACATGGACATTAGTACTAAGACTAGATGACAAAAATGTCATCGGTACCAAATGGATATTCAGAAACAAGCTGAATGAGAATGGAGAAGTCACAAGGAACAAAGCAAGGTTAGTATGCAAGGGGTATGCACAAGAAGAAGGTATTGACTATGGAGAAATATTTGCACCCATTGTTAGACTAGAAGGAGTCATAATTCTACTTGCTTATGCTACATTCAAAGGATTCAAGGTATACCAAATGGATGTCAAGTCTATATTCCTAAATGGAATACCTGAAGAAGAGGTATACACTGAACAACCAGAAGGGTTTGTTGATCCTAACAAGAGAAACATGGTTTGTAGACTACACAAAGCCTTGTATGGATTGAAACAAGCACGTAGAGAATGGTATGAAATACTTCACTCCTATCTCATAAGCATTGGATTTGTAAGAACAAGTGAAAACAATAATCTATATTTTAAAAGAAGATATTGATGATAATATTTTGATTTCTGAAATATTTGTTGATGATATCATATTTGGTGGTAATGATATGTTATGAAAATTATTTTCTACTAAAATGAGAAAATATTTTGAGATTTCAATGGTGGGGAGATAAGATTCTTTCTTGGTCTACAAATTATTCAATAGGATACATTCATATATATCACACAATCCAAATACATCAAGGAAGTCCTCAAGATATTCAAGATGGAAGACTCCAAGCCAATTGGAACACCTATGGAAACCGGATGCAAGATGACAAAGGAAGATAAGTCAAATGAGGTAAATCAGACCCTATATAGATTAATGATTGGAAAACTCATGTATGATGTTCATACTAGACCAGATATAGCACAGGCAGTTGGAATAGTTGCAAGATTCTCTGCTAATCTAAAGGAATCACACATGACTTTTGTCAAAAGAATTCTAAGATATATAAAGAATACCGAAGAATATGGCTTATGGTATAAAAGAGAAGGAAAATTTGAGCTTCAAGTCTATACAAATATTGATTGGGCTGGAAACTTAGATTACAGAAAGAGAAAAACTAGAGGAGCATTCGTCATGGGTGAAAGACTTGTCACATAGATGAGTAAGAAGAAAGGATGCATCTCACAATCTACTATAGAAGCAAAATATGTGGCTACTACTGCAAAATTCTCAAACATTGCATGGATCAAAAAATTATTGGAAGGTATGAATATGAAAATTATTGAAATAGTGATTATCTATTGTGATAATACCAGTGCAATAAACATATCAAAGAACCTTGTTATGCATGCTAAGACTAAGCATATTGCTATAAAGTATCATTAATTAATAGAACAAGTGCAAGAGAAAGAGGTGATACTGGAATATGTTCAATCAAAGGAACAATTAGTAGACATATTCACAAAGCCATTACCTAAAGATACATTTGAGTACTAGAGAAAGAGACTAGGGGTATGACCCTTGTCTAATGGTCACTAAGCTGACTAGGAGGCTGCATCATCCTACACATTATCAAAAGATCATTCATGTTGATGCAAGAAAAGAGATGGACTGAAAAAATTTATCAGTACACAGAAAGGTACTTATCTACAATGAATACCAGAGTTATTGTATTGCTGATGGAAAGGGAAATTCAAGGAATATATTATAAAAAAGAAACAAAGATATAGTTTGGCATTGCTATCAAAAGGAGAGAGATTACATATCCATATGAAATATATTTCATGATCATCCAAAGGGAGAGAAGTATCCTAAGGGATAGATGACTTGATGCAAATGACATTGATGCTACTCATACATCTGCATATTCTCATTCTTTCTTTCTCTTAAAAAATTCATTAGAGGCTCTTATTCTCTTGATATCCTAATAACAACACTATTAACTTCACATAATAATGCATCAACTCGATATAATAATATCCACATTTCTATTAATCTCACCAACACATGTTTTACCTCTACCATGGATCATGACTGGACCCCTTCACCTTGCAAGTTATTCCTGCTTAGTCATTGGTGAAAGCTGCCACCTTTGCAAATCGATTATTGATTATCGATTATTGATTCTCTCTTGGGTCACCGACCAACAAGAGAGAATATTTCTTATCTAGCTACCACCTTTTCTTCTATACACATATATCCAATGTTTGCCACCCTTTGTCTCACAGCAAAGAGCAAGTCATAGTCGCATTGTGTCATGAATGTCCACTCTGCCACTTCTCTGTTTGCAAAATTGATAGCCAATGGCTATGTCGATCATTATCACTGATAACGATTTCTTGAAACCGGTTACAGAATTAACTCCCATCAAGATTTAAGGATCAGCTTTTTGAATACTTTCTCTACAATAAGAACCTGATCTATATAAAATTATAATTCTCTAATCAAAACATCCTCTAATCAGGACTGTTACAAACCAGGGTGCATCAAAAGCTGATAGTAGGAATTATATATAAAACTCAATTAAGAAACTGATACAAAAAAATATATCATTTCATGCTAAGAGCAGTTACTTCACAGCCTGATTCACTATACTATTGAATCCTTCCATCAAACCAAAACCATAATAATATATTAACATCTTAATCACATAAGAATGAAACATGAATGGGAATGAATAGTGACAATAAGGAACATAATCAACTTCTTTTACAACAATACTCCATTAACTAAAGGTTGTAATTAAAAAGCAATTTGTTATCAACTTAAATGCCTATGATTACAAATGCATGGCTCTCTGGTGGTAGCCAGAGAGCCATTTGGGTTCTTCTCTATTCTATCCTCAAGTCACCGTAACCCCTATTCGTCCCCTATGATTACATTATGTCCACTTATAAATAATGTGTGAACAGTTACAAAACCGTCCCACTACCATATGACCTTTCATGTTTGATTTTGGTCTTTCGATTAAAAATATCAACTAAACCCATTTCAAGTGCTTTACAATACATTTTCATCACTAGACAATGATTTAATAAAATCTTAAAATGACTTAAAGATATTAAATTCAAAGGTGGAGGTGGTGCTCTTGCACCATACTCCCGAGCTTCAAAATTTTCCATGTCCTCATGGAAATGTTTTGGTGAGATGTCTACAAAATCTTCACCTCTTTGTCCTTATCATTGCATCAATGCCTCCACTACTCTACTTCCTCTTTCAACTATGACTCCTATCCATGGAGTTTGTGAAGTTTGCCTCTAATGGTGCTCCAGCTATTGCACAGTCCACTCGTTTATGCCACATCACAACCTCCTGTCCCTCAACTGGGAGTCCCATTATGCCTCTCTCCCCAGTATGTTGGAAACACACAAGACCATCTCCCATGGTCCCTATGGTAGACCTTCCTATCCACCATTTTAGCTGAGTGAACCAGCACCAATCTGCAACCACAAACTACATACCAAGAATCCAAAACAACCCAACACTACCTAGTGTAGATTCTATCAATCTACATGCTCAGAATCTTTTGAGCTCTGATACCACATGATGTAAATGGCATTGATGCTACTCATACATCTACATATTCTCATTCTTTCTTTCTCTTAAAACATTCATTAGAGGCTCTTATTCTCTCGATATCCTAATAACAACACTATTAACTTCACATAATAATGCATCAACTTGATATAATAATATCCACGTTGCTATCAATCTCACCGACACATGTTTTACCTCTACCATGGATCACGACTGGACCCCTTCACCTTGCAACTAATTCCTGCTTAGTCATTGGCAAAAGCCGCCACCTTTGCAAATCGATTGGTGATTATCGTTTATCGATTCTCTCTTGGGTCACCGACCAACAAGAGAGAATCTTTCTTAACTGGCTGTCACCTTTTCTTCTATACACATATATCCAATGCCTGCCACCCTTTGTCTCATGGAAAAGAGCAAGTCATAGTCAGGCTGTGTCATGAATGTCCACTCTGCCACTTCTCTGTTTGCAAAACTGATAGCCGACGGCTATATCGATCATTATCACTGATAACGGTTTCTTGAAACCGGTTACAAAATTAACTCCCATCAAGATTTAAGGATCGGATTTTTGAATACTTTCTTTGTAATAAGAACCTGATATATAAAATTATAATGCTCTAATCAAAACATCCTCTAATCAGGACTGTTACAAACCAGGGTGCATCAAAAGCTGATAGTAGGAATTATATATAAAACTCAATTAAGAAACCAATATAAAACAATATATCATTTCATGCTAAGAGCAATTACTTCACAGCCTGATTCACTATATTGTTGAATCCTTCCATCAAACCAAAACCATAATAATATATTAACATCTTAATCACATAAGAATTAAACATGAATGGGAACGAACAGTGACAATAAGGAACACAATCAACTTCTTTTACAATAATACTCCATTAACTAAAGGTTGCAATTACAAAGCAATTTGCTATCAACTTAAAGGCCTGTGATTACAAATGCATGGATCTCTGGCGGCAGCCAGAGAGCCATTTGGGTTCTCCTCTATTCTATCCTCAAGTCACCATAACCCCTATTCATCCCCTACAATTACATTCTATCCACTTATAAATAATGTGTGAACAGTTACAAAACCGTCCCACTACCATATGACCTTTCATATTTGATTTCGGTCTTTTGATTACAAATATCAACTAAACCCATTTCAAGTGATTTACAATACATTTTCATCACTAGACAATGATTTAATAAAATATTAAAATGACTTAAAGATATTAAATTCAAAGGTGGAGGTGGTGCTCCTGCACCATGACTCAAATGGAGAGATTATTGTTGTTAAAGGAAAAAGAGATATCCATCAAAGGGAGAGAACAGTAAAAGGGAGAGACAAAATCAGAAGTTGATACACCTATCCAGTAAGGGGAATAAAGATTGAAGAAAGTACTATACAAGAATCAAATCTAAGCTAGAAGAGCTTACTAAGAATCAGACATTTGTATTGGTTATAGAATAATAAGTTTGGTAGAGATTGATGAACTACAACTGATATATTTCATAATGTATTAGTAGTATGTAGTGTGTTGCCATCAATGCCAAAGGGAGAGATTGATGAACTATAACTGATTGAATGCTTGAAATTGTTAAGTTGATAATGACCGTGATGCAGAAAGTTAATGCAAGACATTGAATCAGTTAATGTATTGTATTAACATTGATGTCAACTTGATATAATCTGATTGGTTATATAAAATATTGTCAAAGACTTCAAAGAACCAAAGAAATAAAGGTTATGCTATTAGTAATGCATAAAAGTTTAGTATACACCAAGTGACAAAAAATTTTGATGGATAGAGAACCCCGAGAGAAGAGTCACAGTGATACCGGAGAAATAAAACTGAGGAAGCATTACCGAGAAGAACCTAAGTGATACCTGAGAAGAACTAAAAGTCATAGTTTTTCCTGATAGATAGACAACCCTTACAGACAGAGATGCTCGAGGACAACTGAAGTCAAGACCGAGCAAACAAGGAGTTAAACACCGATTAGAACTAAAGTTCAAAAATGAAAAAAGACTTAGTTGGAAGGAGATAAAGATGGAGTTAACTGGTTGATTACATTGTTTTCATCGACAAGTTAAATGCTAGAATTTTAAATATAGTTTTATTCCAGTTGTCAAGGATAAATTTGCGGGACAAAACTAAAGCATGTTTTAAAGCAAGAATGGTGAGATTTCCATATCACATCAAGAACAAGAAATACAAGGACTTAGAAATGGTCAAATCATGTCCATAAAAGAGACAAACAAATTCATTTTGAATTAGGGGGTGAATATAGAAGAAGATGCTGAAGAGAATCTGGTGAAGATAGAAGTCTTCATACAGACCTGATCAAACAAGATGAAGAGAAAAGCTAATATTTATGTGGACACCGAGCAACAGAGAAACAATAGCGTCACCAAGAAGAAATAAGTGGAGCAAAGGAACATAAGGGAAGCATTAATCAGAAAGGTATTATGATCTTACAATAGATCTGAACATCTACAAAGTTTATTTGTAGTTATGAATAGATCATATATTGTTTTAGTTTAACCATTGGATCAGAAAGTCTCTTAATTGAGCAAGATTTAATTATCCTTTATATATTGAGATACATCCCAAGGAGTATCAAAAATTTTCTCATGAAGATAGCATAGTGAATGCCAGATATCAAGTGACAAACTATTATATTTAAATCCTCTAACAAGGTTGCACTTAACAGTGTGTTTGTAACCTTTAACAAGGTTGGCTCTTCACCGAGCTCACTTTAGAAGAGTGAAAATTTTGGGTTACCACTCCCAAGTGGTTTTTCCCTTAACAGGGTTTCCACATTAAAATCTATGAGTCAAATGTGTATATGGTTCATTGCTTTGATGTTTTTCTTTACACATTACTAAAATAGGATGATCGGTAAACACTAAGTTATTTACTGTATTTTGGTAAAGGCTAGAATGCTAATCGGTAAAGCTTAAGAAAAAGGATTAACAATGAACTCCGAGAAGTAGTTATTTGATAAGATTATTTAAAGGCATATAGCTTGTAGGATTGAAGATAACTAGAGGTTTATATTTGAGATATAAATTTTTGGTTGGTTTATTGGATTAATTTTTGAGGCCACTGATTCACCCCCCTTCTCAGTTATTCTAATAGAGCATAATGAGAAAGTATCTTGAGTTTGGCCTTTTCCATTGATTTCAAAGGGGGAGAGAATCAAGCATGAGAGATTTGTTATTGGGAGATAATTAGGTGTGAGAAATTTATTATTGTTGATGTGTTACCGTCAATGAAAAAGTAAGAGATTGTTGCAAGTTTGAGAAAAATAATTGGTTGGATAAGTTACTGATGTCGTCAGTGATATCTACATGTTATTGTCATCAGTGACAGGTTGTTGCAAATGATCTTGAGTTTTCTATGCAGTAATGTTGATAGATATGCTCCACATTTCTTTCATATTACAAATGTATTCATGTTGTTTGGATATGTTGTTATTAGTTTATAGAGATATTAGATTCATGATTTTTTACTTTGAATCATAGTTCAAAGGAATTGGTTCACCAATGTGTAATAGTGCTTGACAAACTTTCCTATGAGAAATGAATACTCTATGTTTCTCTGCTTGTCTATTTTTGGTGTTGTGGATTTTTAATTTTACTTATAATGTGTGTATCTTTATTGAGTTCATATGGCACAAGTTTTTGTGTTTTAGAGGTGTGCATTCAAAGTTAGATGGTGTCTACTCTAGGTCTAACCAACCTCAGGTGTTTACACTTTCACATAAAAATATTTGATGAATGTGAATTAAAGAATAACACGTATGTTGTATATTCTTTTCCTAGTTAAGATTTTATGTGGTCCAATTTTTATTCCTTTCTACCATGGGAATGCTTAAGTGCTAACCTAATTTGAATTATGTTTGGTTAGATTCTTAGCCAAACTTGGGATATTTTGCAAGTATGATGATGGTATAAATAAATGATGAATTATTGACGGATTCTATGTGTGTGAGTATGAAGATGATTTGTGAAAGAGAATAGATTTCCTTGTATGCATGGATATGAGTTGGTACGAAGTATTTTGATATGTAGTATGGAATTTCATGTGTAGCTATTAAAAGTAGTGAGCAGAAGGTATCTAAATATATTTCAATCAAATTGAAAAGGTGAATCAGTGTTGAGAATTTTCTCTTTTATTATTTTCCATATGGGTTGTGATCCCTCTATCTATGAGTCGTATTCTATGTATTGATTCCTCTAGCAGTGAGCATTCTTTGTAAAAAAAAAACCACCTTAACCAGAGTCACCCTAACAAGTGTTTATATAATTGATAATGAATCATCTCCATGGTTTTTCTCTTAACATGGTTTTCCATTTAAATATGTTGTTTCATTGTGTATGGAGGTTCTTATTTTTCACATGTTCCTTTGATGTTTACATTATTCTATGATTAAGGATTAAGACAAGTTTTTGTTGACCTAATTCAAGAGAATATTTATAATTTTTATGGACAACTAGTTTACCCCCCTCTCATTTATCTTACGCATTTGACATGATCTCCTTCATACATTAGGATACATAGTCATGAAATCAAGGAAACACAAAAGACAAAAAGGGTGACATGTCTATCTAAAAAACCTACTGAAACAAGACTCAACTTTATAAAATTATGCTTATTGAAAAAGGGAAATGACCTAACCTAAAATAACCAAAAATATAAATTGCCTAAAATGAAACCATTCATAGGTTCTCCAAAGTATCTTCCTTTCCTCAACAAGGTGTCATGCTTGACATAATTATAGACCACTAGGTATAGATGAAGTACAAATAGTGGTATCATGAGTTGATACACTAATTCTTGAAAGAAATGAACAAATTATCTAGCATCCTCAAATAGAATCTAGGAATCCAGATTTCCCTTGCTCAATTGAAAATGTATCTTCAACTTCACTCTCAATTGTATCTTTAGCTTAGGTACAAGAATGACCTCCAATTACTTTTTGGCTTCCAACCAAGATATATGTCTTATTAGACATCTCCTTGAAAAGATAAAAATATAACTCTTCCTAATAACTAAAACCTCAACTACAATCTCATGTTGATTGGAATCATTTACCTCATTAAATTTAGGTGAAAACATGACTGCATTTCTTTCTTCATCATGTTATTCACAAAATTCATATTTGGGAGACTTTTCATCAACAATTGAAAACAACTCTTCTGTTATGGTTGTGAAAAGGTCTTCATCAAGTCCTTTGGTGGTTCCTTCATGCATAGTATGTTCAATTTCATGAACTCAAAATACAAATGCATTCTTTTCATCTTGACTAATATCATTTTTCATGTCAATAATTTTATATCTCAAGATATGATTGTCCTCATTTACCAACACTTTAGAAAAGCAGGCTTCATCAACTTCCTGACTTTTATTCCCCAACATATCTTTCATAGCCTCAACTTTTTGTTCAATAAATTCTTGATAACGCACTGACTACATATGAGAGTCACCATTTATGTTTTCTACCTTCTCCTAGAAGATATTAGCAAGGCCACATTTTTTAGGTTTGGATTACCCCACTATTTCATTTGTTGATGGTGCCTCAAGTGCAATCCTCTTTGGTGGTGAGTGAATTTTGTTTTTACTTCTTGTAACATAACTAAAAGTAACACTTGGGTAGGTTCTCCTTGGAATGTCTTTGTGAGGATTTAAGAATGAGCCTCGAGATATCTGCTTCTTAAGAGGCAACAATTCATTAGTCAACCTTTGCACCTATAGAGTCATAAAAATTTATCACTCATTATGGGATACTTATTAGGACCTATTATTTAGGCAATTTCAAGGTTGGACTTCCAGTTATGCTTGATCGTATAAACCTATATTTTCTCCTTCTTCTCATTTTCTTCCTTCCTAGAATCCCCTATAATTGTAGGCTCATTTCCCAAGGTATAGGCCACCATTGGTGACCTATCCCTGGGAAATAATTCCAATGGTGTTATGTCCAAAACTTTTCTGACCTAAAATTTTCTCAGGGTGTGATGTTAGGGTATTAGTCGAATTTCTTTATTTATGGTCGGCCTAGATCATATTTGAATCCCAAATGAGGGGTTAAAGTATAAAAGGAATGCTTCTCTCCTTATTTTTATATCCACAATCATATGCAAGCTAAGATCCAAGAACTATATGCAAGAAATTAAGAAATCAAGTTTTCAAGAAAGAAAGAGCATTTGGGATTCAAGATTTGAAGGCAAGGATCCCAATTCAAGATCTCCAAACCTCCATTTCTTTAAGATCATTCAAGTGAAAGGAAATATTCTACAATTTAATAAATTTTCTCTCTCATGATGTCCAAATAGAGGAATTCACAATCAGGCAATAAGATTCATCATCCATCTCTTTCTTCTCTCTCCTTCTTTGCAAGTGTTTTCAAGAATATCAACATTCAAGATCTAGGAGTGAAAATCATAGATCTATGTATTTGTAAATAAATTGATTCTACATCACATTTAAAGTTCAAATCTTTGGATTCCAATAACACTCAATCATCTTCATAAATTTGAGCGATTTTTACATCCATTAATGAGGGTTTATGCAAGGAAAACCAACAATTTACCTTTTTAAGTACATTCCTTTATGAAATGTCTTTTATATTTCAAGGTTGATTCCTATACAAGGGTTTGACCAAGGAAAAACCCTTATCAAAACCTTTTTCCTTGTTTTTTTGTGTGTAGGAAGTGGTTACGAAGCCACTAGATCAGGATTAGGAAGATCAAACATAGTCGAAACTCCTCAAAAAAATTTGGTCAAATTTTCCAATATAGAATTCCATTGGCAGAATGTCCCTAGGTACGAGATGACTTTCACCCTGTCCCTGCCATTTTCTGCTCAAATTTTACCTACAAGATAGTTCTCTGCTCTACTTTTTAGATCTCCAACTTTATGCTCAATTTGAGTCTATTTCTATCTGTTATTTATAGTTTTTTGTACCTTCACTTGATTGGAATATAAAATAATTTAATTTCATTAATTTTATCATTTCTATTTCTCTAATCACTTTTATTTTAGTGAAGGACCATTTTCCCCAATTAGCACTTGAGTCTTCTCTTGAGCCTATTGAGGGTGTCTTCCTTCAAAATGTATGATTGTAGAAAGAGGAGGTGATTTATCTACCTATTTCCATTGTTTCCTCTTCTTTCTCACTACATATATTTTTTGTGAACTTGACACATGTTACATACTTCTAATTTGGTAGTTAGATCCTCTTTTCATGATCTCCAAATATGCTTAGATCATATTTTTATCACATCGTATGCATCTAGATGTATAGATTTATTACATTGAAAATCTAATTTGATGTTTAGATCTACATTGTATGCATTTCATATTTCTGATTTTCATAATTAGATCTAGATATATTTTTCATGACTTACATTAAATTTTTAAATTTATTAGTTAGATGTGATTTTCATTGCATATCTCTTTCAAATTTCACAATTGTATTAGATCTCTATCTTTTATTTTGTTCCCTTGTTCATGAGTGTTATTACTTTGAGTCCTACTTATATCATTTTAGTTAGGATAAGTCATAGACTTATGGGTTCCTTTTATCCCAAGCCTTCTCTTTTTCCTAGGAATATTGATGATACTAGCATGCATACTAGTGACATCAATCCTATTATGGAGAACAACCCTTCCCATTCTTCTCATGATGAAGATGAGGCTTTAAGAGTACATCTTATGCAAATATAAAAACTTTCCAAAGACTTTGAGAAATTCAAAAAATGGTTAGGACAAGAAATCTCTAATCTTGAAGTCATTTTTGTTTTAGAGGGATTAAGGAAGTTAATTCATGATGATGAACATAGTGTTAACATCCTATGTAGTATCTCTCATCTCATTGATAACAATGTCAAGCCTATTAGAGATTTTTCTCAAGAGCTAGGTTTCATTCCACCTATCCCTAGTGTTGAGACCTTTATGCATATCTCTACCTCAATTCCTAGTGTGTCCATCTATGCTCCACCTATCATAACAAACTCCATTCAAAACCTCAACACTACACATGTTAGCATTCCTAACCATATTGTCTCCACTATCCCTTCAAGTGTGTCATGTGTTTCTTTACCTTCATCAATTCCCAATTACAATAGTGTTCCCTTTTCATATTCAGTTGGTCCTTCCATTTCTCACAATGATCCAAAAATTTCAAACATGCCTCCTTCTACCATTCTTTCTACCGATTCTACCATTAATAATTTAGCTCAAACTGTGTCTTCTATCCAACAACAAATTTCTTCAATGACTCAATCCAAGTTCAACATTCCTACTTGTGATATTTCTTGTCCTTTGTATTTGGATAACATTCATGTAATTATTATACAATACATGGAGATCCCTCAGCTTGAGCCCTATAATGGTAAAGGTTATCCTTTGACCCATGTCAAAACCTTTCAAACATTGTGTAGTGATTTCTCTCATGATCATAGGTTCGTGACTAAACTATTCACTAGAAATTTTTGATATAAATCCTTGCAATGGATTTATTATTCTATTGATTCTTTCCAAAAAAATTCTAATGCCTTCATCCAACAATTTCAAAATAAAATTTCTCCTAATATTTCTTTAACATATTTATAATATTTCTTTAACATATTTAGTGTATTGTAAATAAGGTGTTATAGAAAAAGTGGTTGATTTCATTGGTAGATTGAAACATTTGCATGATTAGATTTATCATCATGTGCCTGATATTGATGTGCAATGTATTTTCATTTCTAATTTACAAAAATACATTAAAGATACGATTTAACTTTCTGAATTTTCCTCTTTTACTCAACTATATGCAGTGCTTCATAATTATTAGCTTCAAGTGAGTTTGTTTCAGAGAACTACGACAATGGCTCTAGTTGATAAGAGTGTTGCACATCCAATAATTTCAAAAAGTTTCAAAAACTAAATAACTTCATCAATATCAATCATTCAAACAATAATTTTGATGAGAAAGTGTTAGCAGTATCCAAAGGTGTGGCTCCTTTGTCATGTTTTTTAGACCTGCACGTAATTTTACTCAGATTTTGGAATCTTTGCATAACATGATGTTGAGGTTAATTAATGATAAAATGGTAAATCTTCCTCCTATTAATCCAATTGACACATCCAAACCTTTACCCAAACACTTTGATAACAAATATTTCTACCAATACCATCATCAACCTGGTCATGACACTGAAAAGTGTTTCCAATTTAAATCTCTAATCCAAGACCTCATTTATTCTAATGCTATATATATTGATGGTGTTAATGATCAAGGAAAAAAAATTATAGCACCTCCCAAACAAATTTTTCAAATCTATACTAATCCTTTTCCATCTCATTTGACCAATACTATTGAGTCTACCCAACCTTTACATTCTTCTTCTACTCATTTTGTTGACTATGATGATAAGTTAATGAAGACAATAAAGTTGTCAACCTCATTGATCAAAAAAAACCTAAACCTAAACCTGAACCTAATATTTGCATTACCTTTGATCCTACTGAAACAATTAAAGTGCATGATGATCCTCTTTACATTATACCAAAGGTCAATGGCCTTCATTCTCATGCATGTGATAACTGGAGAATATATTTTCACTAGACAGTTACAACATGATTTTTATGATAAATCTGATGTTATTATCCAAACATGCAATGATTTATTTTATCCTTCTCATGGTTCCATTTTATTCCCTGATGAAGTTGGTAAAAATAATTTACATATTACCTTTATTGTGATTCTAACTTCTGATCAATTTCAAGTCAAGCTTGGTCTTCCTTGTCTTACCTCAATGAAATTTGTAGCTTCTCCTATTCATAAGTTATTGAAATTTCCTCATAATGGATAAATCATGAATTTTAACCATAGCCTTTATCATCATTCAGTGCCTCAAGAGTCTATTTACCTTGACTTCGTTTGGCCTTCTAAACCACCTCACAATAGGTACAAATAATCATGCCAAAGCTTCTACTAGAAATAGTATATTCAAACTAAGGATTACTTTTCCTATCATGAAGTGCATTTAAATTGTCAATCCAAGGGAATATACTTGAAATGGGACAACATGATATGTGCACTAAGTCTCTCAAAGAGTCAAACTACCTATGTTGCAGGAAAGTAAAATGCATAAAAGAGACCTGCGCTATTGTTGCAGGAAAGTAAACACACTTGACTACTTAATGGAATTAATGTTGAAAACTGCAAACTTAGATTAAACCTATTCTATCAACCCATAGCATTCACCATAATGATCCTTGCAAGTTCTACAGGAACATACATGAATCTAATGTTGCAAGAATGAAACAGTAAACTCCTACTCAAAATGCTATAAATTTTGAAAGTAAATCTAATCTAATATAATCTAATCAACCTCCCAAGTGGGCCCCCTTGGTTGGCTTCTACTAACTACTAACACAAAATGTAAACCATAATCACTTTGAATTATATTTCAGAAATTGATTACATAAAAACAATGCATAGAACTGGAAAAGTAACTTGCTATGCAAGATGCAATGACAATATATTTCCAAAACTGAAACTTACAAAATAAAAATCAAATCTCTTTATATAGAGGATGGATGCTTATTCAAAGAAAAAATATAAGTTCTGACTTAAATATCACCATAGAATAAAAAGGAAATGTAACATCCCACGACACAATGTAATAAAGTCTGGATGGCCGATTCAATAGGATAATGAGTGCTGAGGAAATATAGCAGAGCTATACTCCTATATTCCTTGAGATGGTGGCTCTTCCAATGTAGCAGGCATGTCTCTCAGTGCCATGATAATTATCTCCATCATAGCTGGAAATTCAATGTTTCTTCTTTAATGCAATTGACCACTCTCAAGCTACTCTTTTTTCTTGGCAGGTTAGTAGCATGCAGATATATATACAAGTCAACTAGTCAACTCTTATCTAAATATTAGAACTCAGATTCAAGTAGTTATATGAAGTACTGCAATATATATAATGTTTAGAAAAACATGTCATAGCTAACTACCCATAGTCTTGGTGATTCTAACTATTCTTATAGAAAGTTCAAATAGTTATAGGTTCACAAATGTTCTGGTAGTGGTTTAAACAGAGTATCAAGATTAACATAAAATAGAGACAATTTAGTGTCTC
This sequence comes from Thuja plicata, assembly GCA_018584345.1. Lineage (NCBI taxonomy): Eukaryota > Viridiplantae > Streptophyta > Pinopsida > Cupressales > Cupressaceae > Thuja > Thuja plicata. The sequence continues at coordinate 546,457 of MU223271.1, forward strand.
ATCATCTACCCCCCGACAAGTAAAATGCTTGTCCTCAAGCATTTCATTTCTTTGCAATTCCTCTAAACTCCCCGACCTCGATCTTTCCTCACCTTCGGCTCCTAAAGGTATAGTAGAAACCTTTGGTCTTTTCCCAGAAATCCATCCTATAGTTTATCGAGCCTTGTAGCATTGATATCATAAAGAGGCCATAGGAGCATAGGTGGTTGCATTGTAAGGGGACACTAGAGCTCATGTCTAATCTACCTACCTAGATGGATATACTTTTGTGTTTAGTGGATTTATGCCTCAAGATTAATAGGGCTATGTGGCTCTGATTTCTTGAATTCTTCTAGCAGTCTATTCCACCTGCTTCTGACATGAGCCAGGGCTCTCTAAAAAACAAATTAGGACATCCCCTCATATTTTTCATAGACCTCTCCCCTAATAGTAAATATTTTATTCTTACTCTCTTCTTTTATACTTCCATCAGTGAGGTTGAACCAATCCCCGAGGAGCACACCAGGTTTGCTACTTTCAGCTCTTAATGGTAATGGTTCTGACTTCTCCTGATCTCTGTAGTTATCTAAATTTCTTTCATAGTTTGCTTCATTATGCAACCAGGACATTAATTCCCTTAGGTGTATATCCCCAATATAAAGTAAAGGATTCCATTTAGTTTCTCTGGGGATAATAAAGTTGTGCAAGTATAACTCACAGAGTAGGTTATGTTGCCATGAAGGAAGGGTTTGATATAGGCCATAGAATTCCTGGGCCTTTTTGAACTCAGATTCTATGTTCTTTAAGGCCATCATAAGTTGAAACAAAAGGAAATGTTCCTTTAAAAAAATTGCATAGACCCTAGGAGGAGTTCTGCAAGTGATTATCTGATCAGCCAACTTTAGGTAATGATCCATTCTCTGTTTTTGCCCTGCCAATTGCTCCTTTAGGTCTGCTATTTCCTCATTTTGGTCTTTTATTACCCTTTTCATTTTCTTATTTTCTTCTTTCCATATGGTTGTTGTAAGAACATATTTATTATATAAAACAAAGAGAAGTGATTGCAAAGTGGGTGGACCACACTCTTCTATTTGATTGTTCTTCCTCCTTTGTTCTTTTCATGCCTGCTCTATGTAACTGGTAAACCAAGCTCTCTGATGAGGCACTAGGGAATTCTATGAGTGGGCTGACTGGTGAGGTATTTGAACTTCTTCCTCATTTATTCCTAGGGTATTTAGATGACTCTCTTCAGGGTATTTCTAACATACAATAGGTTCATCATCACCTTTCTCATTTAGGTTTTGAGAAATTTCTGGGATTTCAAGCTGAGTTGGGGAATTATCTGGAATATAGTGCATATGGGGTTCTACATCAACTTGCTCAGGAGAAACATATTGGCTTTCTAGGGACACTTTAGGAAGTTGTCCTCTCATTCTAGGGATTCTTCGTATAGGAGTCTCTGTAACCTCCACAACCTTTTTCTTGATAGCTTTCTTCGGTCTCTCTGCTATAGGAGTAGCTACTGCAGGAGCCAATTTTCTTTTCTTCCCTTTTGAAGTTGTGGGGTTTTTTGGTTCAGCTACAGGAATAGAAGTTCCTTCTCCTACTTTTCATTCTCCTTTCTTTTGAACAGGGGTAGGGACATTGCTCTCAAGAGCAGGTGGAGGCCTATTTTCTTGAAGTTTTTTGGGTTCTATTTCTTGGGTGGCTATTTCCACAGCTAACTCAGAGGGTTCCGCATCATCATTAGTGGGTTGCTCAGCAGGCTCAACCTGGGGTTGTAGGGTTTTAATTTGAATAAATTCTGGACATGCTAAGGGAGATAATTCCCTAAGAGATTTTTCAACTAATAGCTTAATAAGGGCATGGTGGGAGATAGAAATTACATTCCCCTTTTGGGTTTCCTCAGCACCGATACTTAGCATGTTACACAAGAAATTAGGAACATTTACTCGAAGACTATGCCTTACATAGCTGAGTAACTTGAAATGATGTGCATGAAAATTTGAAAATATTCCCTTATAGGTCAAATACATGATAATGTGTGTTGCCAACTAGTTAAATGATGAAGGAAGAGATATTCATTTGCACCCTTTCTTGTTAATCTCCAAAGGAGGGTCACTAGGAAGGGTAAACTGGGCTTGAGTTGACCTGGCGTCATGCACATTGGGGTAATGTTCCCCAATTGATGGTAACCCAGTTACCTCTTCTATTCATTCCTCTATCACGACAATCGTTAAACCCCATATGGTTACCTGTCATTCCTCAAATGTATTCATGAATTCAACTGCCACCTCTTCATCAAATTCTATTAATTTCAAGAAATAACCCAACCAACCACATGCATTAAACCTCCTCACTACTTCAACATCTGTAAGAAAAATGCCATGAATTTTTGGCTCATGCCGCTGCAACTTCCCTCCCATTTGTTCCAAATTTTTGCCTCCAAATTTTTGTTGTAGCTTATTGTAGCTTGTCAATATTTCAACTCTTCTTCTCTACAATTGATGAATACTTATTCCCTTTTGAATTTCAAATCGCTCTTCTTGAAACTACAGACCTTTCTCTTGCAATATTCTATTGTTCTTTGCATAAATAATGATAATAGTTCTTAAGAGAAAAAATTATAACTCTAACTGTGTGTTACCACATAGTTTAATTATAGTCCTTTCAAGTCACATCAAGTTCAAAAAATTTGAGATTATTTAGGAATTATAGTACGACAGTTGTGTGAGAAATAAAGGGACTTAATGAGACAAGCCATAAGTATAGGTTTGATTTGACAGGTAATGTTTACAAGAAATGACAAGGACAATTAGACATGACATTAGAACTTAATATACTTCCCCGCCCCCTACAAAACTAAGACAAGTGTCCACACTTGTCATACTTGGCACGGGATGAGGAATTGGCTTAATGTTGTAATCAAATATTTATTGCAGTACTAGATGTAATCACTGAAATCTATGTGCTAAAAGTGGAAACAAATTTGAAAATTTTTACCTGTCATTTTATTATTGCACGCGCAAAAAAGGTGGTGAGAGTGGAACAATGCTAGCGGCTTCATGCGTCAGCTGGTGTGGCTCTTATTTGAAACATAAAAATGGAAGGAGGTGATGACGTGGAGGATAGGTGGGTGGAAGGTAAAGAAATGAAATGAGATGAAAAGAATAATTTAGATAGTGAATGGAGAAATGGACTTCATTTGAACATGAATTTTTTATTATGGGAATACTCGAAGGAATGCTATGTTGAAGCTATGGGAAGAAGGTTTGCACCCTCTACTACAGGAAGTATTACCTGTTGCACTGTTGAAGTGGTATTGTGGAATTGCTACATCTAGCCATATTTTTTCTAGGGCTAATGATACAGGTGTAGCTGATGCCCGTTGACTAGTAATTTAAAGTGCACTTGATCGATAGTCTATTGTTGAAGATAAAATCAATTTCATATGGGCCCAACCATCTTACTGTAGCTTGCATGGTATCTCTTTGAATCTAGATTCATATAGTAATGCCCAATCTCCTTTTTGAGACTTTTTTCTCTTAATATGGGAGTCATGCCACTTCTTCCTTTGTTTATGTACTATCTCAGTGTGCTCCAATGCAGATTTGTGCATTTTATCCAAGGAATTGAGATGCAATAGTTATTCTTGCTGTGCTACAGGAAGGTTGATGTTTAACTCCAGCGCTTTGCACAATATTTTGTGCTCAAATTAAATTGGTAACATTTTTTCCTTCCCATAGAGTAATTCAAATGGAGTGAACCCTATGGTTTTCTTCCATGCTATTCTGTATTCCTAGACTACTTTTGAGAGTTTTTTGCTCCAATCTCGGTGGTGTAGATAAACTATTTTTGTTAAAATGGCTTCAATCTCTCTATTTGTAACTTCTGCTTGACCATTGGCTTGAGGATGGTAGGGACTGGACTTCCTGTGTCTGATATTATATTCCTTCATGAGTTCTATGATCAGATTGGATGTGAATTATGTCCCCTAATCAATTAAAATCTCTCTTGGTACACCATAATGGGTGAATATTTCCTCATACAAAAACTCTACTACCTTATGATCTCGTGCATACTTTATGGCCTTTACTTCCACCCATTTGGTTAGATAATCGGTGCATACCAAGATGTAGGATTTCTCATTAGATGGAGGGTCTATTGGACCAATGAAATCCATGCCCCATTTATCAAATGGTGTTACCACCACTTGTGGATTTAAGGGCATTTCATCTGATTTTGTTGGATGACCCATCCTCTGACATTTATTACATTTTCTTGTATAATTGGCTGCATCCTTGTGAAGTGTGGGCCAGTAGTAACCTATTGTTAGGATCTTTAGGGCTGTCCTCTTAGCTGCAAAGTCTCCTCCACACATGGCTCATCATGAAAAGCATGGAGGATATCATATACCTCATCTTCCCACACACACCTCCTCATGACTTGGTCTGGACCAGTATAAAATAGTGTGTTGTCAATCCAAGAGAATTGGAAGCTTTTCTCTACAAGAATTCTTCTGTCCTTAAGAGAGAAATATGTGGGCATTTTGTTAGCTACAAGGTAATTAGCTATATCATCATACCATGGAGTCTTGATAGCAATATGAAACAAATTATCATCAGGGAATGTGTCATCTATCACAGTAGTATCATTGTCAGCATTCTGGATTCTGGATAAGTAATCTACTACTACATTTTCTTTCCCTGGCTTGTCAATGATGGTTATATCAAATTCTTGCAAAAGAAGAAGCTATCTTTCTAACCTGCTTGAGATGGTAGGTTTTTTCATAAGATACTTGATTGTTGCATGATCAGTATGAACAAAGATAGGATAGCTTGTTACATAATGGCAAAATTTATTCAAAGCATAAACTACTACTAGTAATTCATTTTTAGTCATTGTGTAATTTAACTTTGGTCCATGTAAGCTCTTGCTGATATAGTAAATTGCATTTTAAAGGTTACTAGACTTTTTTCCTAAGATAACACCTATTGTATAGTCAGAAGCATCTGTATGTATGTGGAATAATGGTGAAGTTTTCAAAAGTGACTTGAGCTTCAGGAAGGATTCATCACAAGTTGATGTCCATGCAAACTCCACCTCTTTTGTAAGCAATGTGTATAGAGGACTAGCTATTTGACTAAATTTTTGAATGAAATTCCTATAATAGCCAGCATGTCCTAAGAAGGATCTAACATCTTTTTGCTTAGTAGGTGTAGGTAGTGTGAGAATTACCTCAATTTTTGCAGAGTCTACTTGGATGTCAGCTTCTAAGATGAAATGTCCCAGAACTACTCCTTCCTACATCAGTATGAAACATTTCTCACTGTTGAGAGATAGGTGTGTTCTTGACATCCAATCAACACTTTTTCCAATTTATTTAAAGCCTCCTCAAAAGTAACACCAAATTTAGTGAAGTCATCCATGTATATTTCCATGCAATCATGTGATATATCAGCAAAAATGTTGATTAATGCTCTTTGGAAAGTAGTTGGTTCATTACATAAGCCAAAAGGTAACACAAAATATGAATATGTTCCCCAAGGGCATGTAAATGTGGTCTTCTCCTAATCCTCTGGGGCAATGCTAATCTAGTTATAACTATTGTATCCATCCATAAAAGAGAAGTACTTCTTTCCAACTAAAGTGTCTAGAACTTGATCAATAAATGGCAAGGGAAAATGGTATTTCTTTGTGGCATTGTTCAATTCCCTATAATCTACATAGATTATCCATTTACCCCCATTTTTAGGCACTATGACCAAAGGTGATACCCATTTACTATCAGAGATTGGATATATAAAACCAGCATCCAGGAATTTTTACAACTCAGTTTTGACTATTTCTCTCAAGGCTGGGTTAATTCTTCTCCGAGGTTGGTGGAGTGGTAGACTATCTTCATTGATGTAGATTCTATGTGTGTAGATCTTTGTGTTTAGGCCTGTCATGTCTCCATAATCCCAAGAAAAATATTTGTCATGCTTACATAGGAGTTTGGCTAACAATGCCAATTGTTGTGGTGGCAGCTTACTGTTAACATGAAGACTGTGACCAGGAGAAATTTCCATAGTAGTTATCATCTCTAGCATTGACACTTCATATATGGGGCTTGTAGATACCTCACAGGGTAGTAATTGATGGATAACATTAGGAGTTGCTGGAAAACACAGTCCTCATAGGTACACAACTGTAGAATAAAGCTTCCAGAAATATCTTTTTCTATGACACACTCATTGGTAAGGATACTTTGAATCACATCATCTTATTCTTATGTTTTCAGAAAGGATTTCATGTGTAACATCATTAGTTGAGAAACAAAATTTAGCTCTTCTTCCTCATCTCCCAAATTTGGCCAAATAGGTGTACTCAAATCTGGTTGGGGTTGGGCAGGAGGATATAATGCTTGATTCTAAATTTCTTGGCCATTTGAAATTTTCATGTAACATGATCTATAACTAATATTGGCATCAGTGGTGGCTAACCAAGGTCTTCCAAGGATAACTGGATAGCCAACAAAGTTTACCTTAGGTGATAATATCAGGAAGTCTGCAGGATATTCCCATGAATCCAATGTGACTACTATGTCCTCTATGATGTCATCTAGGGTTACAGTGGAACTATCTACAAGTTGTAAGACTATTGGTGTGGTTCTCAATCCCTCTATACACAACCTATGCATGGTATCCTTAGTCATAACATTTATAGCTTCTCCCAAATCTACTAGAGCATTTTTCACAGACTGGTCATCAATTATAAGATCAACAACTTGGCTTCTAGGGTCAGAGTACTTTGGTATGAATATATTCCCCAACATAATATTTGCAAGTTGACCTATAACATGGACTATTTGAGGATCCTTTTTCTTACATCCTATCTTTTTAAGGCATGCTTCTGATAGAAGAGTCCCAAAATTGGATTGCACTCACTCACCTAAGGTCTTAACTTGCCTTAGTCAACCTAGGATCCTAATTCCCTACTAGAATCCACCAAATCCTTGAGTATTCACACCTCAATTCTATTCTAACTCCACACTAAGAGTTAGTTTCTTTGTGCCCAATCTTGGAAGTCCTCCACCACTGAAAGTGCTCTTTACCCCTATGCTTCCTTGGATGATTCCAAGCTCAATTCTCCCTAAACATCCATAAAAGTGCTACAAAGGACATATCCACCTTCAAGACATCCTTTTGACATCTTTTGAATCCAATTTGAATGGGTCTTCTATACCAAAGTAATCGAGTTCCACCTACACAATGCTTTAAGCCTATTAGGCCTAGTAGCCCTATTAGCCCTATCCAGAGGGTTTTTCTGGTTTCATGTCAAAAATCCCACACAACCCCAAAAAATTATTTAGGACTCAAATACCATTTTCCAAGACCTTAAATATTTTCAAGGTTTTATCTCCTCAAACCATCCATACACTACTGTCCTAAAATGTAGGTCTTTTAGGCCTATTTTCAAGCATTGACAGTGACATAGTGATTTCTTGCTAAAAATGTACCAAGATGGATTGGATAGGATCTAGGATCATATGAAGGGATTATTTAAACCCTAAGGCTCTTGGAACCACACTTGGTTTCTTTCCCTCTCACACTCCTTTGCATTGGCCCTTGGTTCTTACTCTGTTATACCCCTAACCGGATAAACATTGTTTGCCTAGGGCATAACTCTAAAAATAGTAGCTCAAATATTTAGGACCTCTACTTGCATATAAAAACTATACATAGGCTCTCCTAAAACATTCATCTACCCTTAGGAGATTCCCATAGTTAGATTTCATGGGGGAGCCATGGAAACACAAACTACTCTAAACTGAACCAACAGACTACCTAAATCCTAGTCAATTTATTAATGCTACTAAACTAACTCTACAATACTTGCACACTGAATAAAAAATTATTTTATCAACCTACTAAATACAAATATAACACTACATTGATCAGTTCAATCCATCCAAATCCTCTGTAACTCAAAATGCTTGAATATTGCTAACAACACAGAATTGCAAAGCTTCTTCCTATTCAAAAACTTGCTTACAGTCACTTATACCTCGAGAAATAAGCCACATACATCCTTAAGATGCCTCTTCCATTTTTCTATGCCTTATCCATTAATTTTCCACTCCTACAATGAGGGGAATCCAAACTTGTCGAGTTGCATGCAACATTTGCAAAAAGTTGCAAATGTTGTCATGACAACTTTTGAGCAACTTTGAGCATCTTTGCATTTATGCCTCCATCCTTTATTTTAGGACCTCTAACCCATATGGTTTGATGAAACAACCTCATAAAAGAATAGAAAAATATCTTTCTTACTATGCTAAGGTTTAGGACACATTTAGCCCATATTTCCCATTTAGACCAAAACTAAGCAATAAAGTAACCTAACTATACTATGTTGGATTAGAAACTAAATATCTATCCACCTAGTAACACACCTTGCAAGACCTTCTAAGGTCCAAAATAAACACACACAATAACTTGGCCAAGGTCATTTACAAGCCAAAACATCTATGGTTTAGTGGTTAGCCTAGGTGCTCATGCACCAGCTTCCTTAATGGCTTTTCCATAAAGAGGAACATCTTTGATAGCTTGAAACAATGGAACCTGGATATGCATGTTTTTCAGTTGCTCAAGGATAACAAATGGTGTTTCTTTGTGGGATATAGGTTATTCCATGCTAATCCTTTGTGGAAAGGGAGGATTAACTGAGGTGTGAACATCATCTTTACTTGGTATATCAATTGTTTGGAAAATATTTGGCAAAGTAACTTCTGGAAGTGGTGTTGATGCTGCAGGAATGTCTGGAACTTCTATTATAATAGGAGGTTTAGGTGCAGGAAGAGTAGTACCAGATCTCAAATGGATATCAGATATCTCTAGTGCATATGCAAGGTATTGCTGGGTATCAGTGACATACATTAGTTTTTGTTGTTTTTTTTGTTAGGATTAGGTTGTGGTTGAGAAGGTAATTGGGTTGGTTTTGCAGTAGGACTTGTGGCTATAGGAGGTGGCATTATTGTAGGTTGAGATACTAGAGGTGGTAAGGGTGGATAGATAGGATTTTGGTTAGGCCATTGTTGAGGCCCTCTCCATTGATTATATGGTTTCTAATTCCCTTGTGGTGGCTACCATTGATTTTGAGGTTGGTTAGGCCACTGGTTTTTCTATTGGTTAGGCCACTAGTTTTGTTGTTGGTTATGTCACTAGTTGTTCCAAGCAGGTTGGGAGTATTGAGAAGGATTTTGATAATTATGGTTTTTCCATTGATTATTATAAGGAATAGAAAATTGAAATGGATCCTAAGGCATACCTTCTATTGAAGCCCATGGCTGAAGTTGAGCAACAAAGAACACTTTCTTGTTGCCTCCTATTTTCATGTACTCAGTAGGTAGGTGTTGGTTCTCCAAGTTCACCACCAGCTTGCGTCCACAATATTTCTTTTGTTTGTGACAATGAGGACAATACTTAGCTAGTTGTGCTTTAGCATCTACATGCTTCTTCTCGATAGTCATGGTATCCATATGTGTAGCAACATCATTAATAATATCTTACTTGAAATTTGACAGTAGGTTTGAGATCTCCAAGCTAGAAATTCCTGAGTTGTTCCTCGTAGTAACTGTAGATCAAAATCCTCTTCCCTTCTTCACAGTTGATCTTGAATAATTGAGGTATAATTTCTTAAGGTCATCCCAGGAAGATTGAGATATATCTCCTCTAGCCATAAGGTCTAGTGCTTCCAGGAATTTTTCATTTACTCCTATCAAGAAAATGAGTTTTTGTGAATCCTCCTCTAGCACATATTGTGGATTCTTCTGCATGTTGTATAAGAAGCGTGAAACATATAGAGTTTCATCTTCCTTCTATGACATTCAAAAAATGTCATCTCCTCTTGGATCACCCCCTTTGCAATACTCTTTGTATTTCTATAGAAATAGAGTCTGCATTTCATCCCAGCTGGTTGTTACATTAGCTCCTAAGCCCATAAACCATCGTAGGGCAGACTCCTTCAATGTTGCTGGAAAAAACTTAAGCTTGTGGCCATCAGTGTTGTAGTTAAAGCTTTGACAAATAATTTCAAACTCAAACAAAAAGGTGTCAGGGTCTTTAGTTATTAGGCCATAGAACTTTGGAAGCGCAACAGTGGGTATATTTTTGAGGTTAGCATTGTTGATAAGGCTTGGAAGAGGAAATGGAAATGTAGGTTGTGCCATTAATGGAGGTATTGGAAAATGGATTTTCTGCTAGAAAGGAATATTAGCTACAGGGTTATGAATGACAAGTGCACTTGGAATGGAATTATCAAGAAAACTGGCCAAAATTTCAACAAAAGGTCAAAGGCCAACTGGATCAAAATACGCTGCTTCAGAGGAAGATGCTGCAGGAAATTCAGGACTTGTGTCAACAAAAGGTAATTAAACTTCTTCAACTTCTTCATTCAGATTTGCAGACTCTCCAGGAATAAATTTTCCATGTACATCTCATCTTCTTCCTCTTTGATGCATGCAAGTAATTTTACAAACTTGTGAAGAAAGTTCAAGATTGAAAACTACTATCTAGAAAGAAAGGAACTATATAAAAAAAAAATGAATCAATAAGGTTCTCATCTTGGCACCATCCCCGACAAAGGTGCCAAAAAATAAACTACCTCACAATAGGTACTAATAATCATGCCAAAGCTTCTCCTAGGAATAGTATATTCAAACTAAGGATTACTTTTCCTATCATGAAGTGCATTTAAATTGTCAACCTAGGGACGTATACTTGAAATGGTACAACACGATATGTGCAATAAGTCTCTCAAAGAGTCAAACTACCTATGTTGCAAGAAAGTAAAATGCATGAAAGAGACCTACACTATTGCTACAGGAAAGTAAACACACGTGACTACTTAATGGAATTAATGCTAAAAACTAGAAACTTAGCTTAAACCTATTCTATCAACCCATAGCATTCACCATAATTATCCTTGCAAGTGTTGCAAGAACATACATGAATCTAATGTTGCAGGAATGAAATAGTAAACTCCTACTCAAAATGTTGTATATGCTGAAACTAAATCTAATCTACTCTAATCTAATCCACCTCCCAAGTGGGCCCCCTTGGTTGGATTATGCTAACTACTAACATAGAATGTAAACCAAAATCACTTCATTATATTTCAGAAATTGATTACATAAAAACAATGCACAGAACTAGAAAAGTAACTTGCTGTGCAAGATGCAATGACAATATATTTCCAAAACTAAAACTTACAAACTAGCAATCAAATCCATTGATATAGAGGATTGATTCTTATTCAAAGTATAAAGATAAGTTCTGACAGAAGAAAAAGGAAATGTAACAGCCCATGACAGAATGTAATAAGTGTGGATAATTGATTCAACAAGATAATGAGCGCCAAGGAAATATAGCAGAGCTATACTCCTATATTCCTTGAGATGGTGACTCCTCCAATGTAGTAGGCATGTCTCTTGGTGCCATGATGATTCTCTCTGTCACAGTTGGAACTTCAACATTTCTTCTTTAATGTAGTCGACCACTCTCAAGCTGCTCCTTTTTCCTGGCAGGTTAGTAGCATGCAGATATATATACAAGTCAACTAGTCAACTCTTATCCAAATATTAGAACTCAGATTCAAGTAGTTATATGAAGTACTTCAATATATATAATGTTTAGAAAAAAAAATCATAGCTAACTACCCATAGTCTTGGTGATTCTAACTGTACTTATAACAAGTTCAAATAGTTATAGGTTCACAAATATTTTGATAATATTTTAAACAGAGTATCAAGATTAACATAAAACATAGACAATTTATTGTCTCATCACCTTCCATGCCTTAGCCAACTCAACTCTTTAGAGATAATCTCTTTCAATCATATCGAACCTACAAAATCCAAAATGTTTGTGAGCTTAGAAAACCTAAGGAGATTCCATCTCCTTTTACTAGATGTGGCATTCTTCCTACACCACCTACACCTTCTATATATGCTTTAGTTCCACCTCCCATATCTTATAAGAATTCTTTTGATGCTCTCTCTTAGCCTAGTGTGGTTCCTTCATTTCTTACCCGTCAAGAAGAAAAGGGCCCGATGTTGATTGATCCTTAACTGGACCCAATTTCCAACAAAACCAAATGTAATTGTCATGCCCATGATCTCCAACATAAATTTCATGCTAGATCACATCAACGTGATTCCCAAAACCTTGCTTCACGCAAAACACCTATTAATAATCTTATTCCTTTTGATAAACCTATGCTTGAGCCAAAGGAGGAAGTTAACTTGAACAAGATCAAATTGAACAAACATGATAATTCTATTCATATCTTGGATTCTATTACAATTAATTTGGATGAAGAAGATACTCTTGATGATGATGCTTTGGGTGATCATAATGCAACTAACAATGATATTCATGCTAGTAATTCTAATGATATGTTTGAGCTTATACATGTTATTCATGATTTACCATCTATTTTTTCACAACAATTATCTCTTAATCCTAGTGATGAGCAAAGTGACCCATCTTCATATCTTGTTCCTTGTTCAAAACTAGATATTGTTCCATCTACTATACTGGATGTGGTTCCTCTTGCATGTTTTCCACTTTCCCTAAATACTATAGACCAAGATGAGGGGCATGTGATACGCTTCACTAGCTCCTCTTATGCGATGGAATTTTTTTGTGATTTCTTATTTTTTGTGATGTGTTTCCCCGGTAATGTGTTGTCAGTTCTATGTTTTGTTTATATTTCTTTAAACAACCCTTATTTCTCCTTTGGTGCAAGGTGTTAAAGGAATCTAAATTTCATAAAAATTCTTCTATTTGTATCTCACTTCTTCTATATGTTGTTACATGGTCTTTCATACATGTGCCATTTTTTTTAAATGTGCCTTTGTGTTGTTTGATTGGGGGTAATGCAAAATGGTAGCTACCTATTCTTTTTGGTCTTTGTGATGCTACCCTAAAAATTATTTTCTTCGTAACTCTTACGTGACATTATTCCATTGTGTTTTTAGTTCTACTACCTTTGGGGGATAATGAAAGTTGATTTTGATATAATATCTCATGTATTATCATATGATCATATTGACCCCTAAGTTAGAAGATCCCTTTCATGCTCTTCTGTCACGTGTTCATTTCCCCTTAACTTGTCCTTTCTTAGGGGTATCTCATAGCGCAATTTTTTTTTATGGGTGCATGTATGGTCCATTAAATCTATTTCTCCCGTTATGGCATTTGCAATCACTTTAATGTGGGGACATACACTTTTTTGTGTGTTTCAAATTTTGCACACATGTACACAATGATTCAATGGAGCTTCTCTTGCAGATGGAAAAGGAGATAATGATTTCCTTGTGTTTATCCTTTCCATCAGATCCCTTAATGGAGACAAGAATTTCCTTAAGGAGTGATCCTCCTTTGATCCCTAAGGAGACAACACTTTCCTTAGACTTTCTCATTTTTATTGATCCCTAAGGAGACAATGCTTTCCTTAGGTCTAATCACCTCATTTTTTGTATCCCTTAATGGAGACAATTCTTTCCTTAAGGATTGATCATTTTTTGTGGATTGACTACAATAACACAGCTTGCTAGACCTTCAATTTCATCTCTTACAACACTTCTGCCTTTGTGTGATCCATAGTAAGGCATTCTCTTACTAGTCTAGCTATCATGATTCTCTCTCTTCTTTTCTTCTTTCTCTCTTCCAAGTGATTCCTCTCTTGTCTTGGTTTCAAATTTGATGAAGACTTGAGTCACTTGGGGGCTTGATGTTTCTTTGTCTCCTTGACTTTGATAAGATCATTCTCATGCATTGATCTAATTTACTATGAGCATGATCTTGTCTCATAATCAAGCTAATTTGGGGCTAAATGTATAGTCCTAAAAATTTATCACTTATTGTGGGATACTTACTAGGACCTATTAGCCCCTATTTTGGAAATTTTGAGGTTGGGATGCTCATTATGCTTGATCCTACCAACCTATACTTTCTCCCTCCACTCTTTTTCTTCCTTCCTGGTATCCCCTATAATTATAGGCTCATTTCTCAACTTATAGTCTTTCATTGGTGACATATCCCTATGATAGAATGCCAATGGCCCATTTTCTCCTAGGTATTTTGGGCCCAAAATTTGTGCGGGGCTTGATGTCAAGTATTAGCAAGATTTCTTGATTTATGGTTAGCCTAGATCAAATTCAAATCCAAAAATGAGGGGGTAAAGTATAAAAGGACCTCTTCTCTCCTCATTTTGATACCTACAATCATATAAAAGATAAGACCCAACAACTATATGCAAACAATTTTGGCAACCAAGCAATCAAGTTTTCAAGAAAGCAAGAGCATTTTGGGTTCAAGATTTGAAGGCAAGCATCCCAATTCAAGATCTCCAAGCCTCCTTTTCTTCAAGATCATTCAATTCCAAGGAAATATTCTTCAATTGAATATTTTTTCTCTCTCATGATGGCCAAGTAGAGGAATTCTCAATCAAGAAAGAAGTTTCATCATCCATCTCTTTCATCTCTCTCCTTCTTTGCAAGTGTTTTCAAGCATATCAACATTCAAGATCTAGGAGTGGAAATCATAGATCTATGCATTTTTTAAGACATGCTTGATTCTATATCACATTCTAAGGTCAAATCTTTGGATTCTATGAACACTCAAGAATATTCATGGATTTGAATAATTTCTACATCCGTTCATCAGGGTTTATACAAGGTAAATCAACAATTTTCCTTTTAACATACATTCCTTTATGAAATTTATTTCATATTTCAAGGTTGATTCCTATATGGGGTTTTAGCCAAGGTAAACCCCTTTCCACAAATTTTTCCCTATTTTTTTTTGTATAGGAACAGGTTGTGAAGCCACCGTGTCATGCCAAAAATTTAGGGCAAAAACACACCAATAATTTTTTTAAAATATATTATTTAACTAAGTTATAGTTGCAAGGGTTCAAATGATAACTATGATCTCTACTAGGTGTAATGCCCTGCCAGGGAACCTAGGAGAACTAGCCTAAACATGCAACTAAGTTATCAGGATAATTTTTTTTAAATGTTTACAAACAATAATGATAACAATGCAGAAGCAATACAATGAGATACATGACATACACATTAGTAACACTCAACAAAGATAATAATTCTTGAGGGTTCCTTGACGTAGAATTACATAAGAAAAATAATCTATGAAGAAAAACTATAAATAACTATCATAAATGATACATCAACTGAATCCAATAATATACATCTCATATAATAATACCACATATACATTTGATACCCAAGGTATACAACTAAATCAATCATCTACTGCACAAGTCGTAGGGTATGCAATAATACATAACAATACAATGAAATACATTCTTGAAAGGATGTCAACCAATATACACATATGGTTACAAATATACAACTCATGAATCTGAACAAGTCTCCATAAGAATAGGAAGATAGAGCTGCAACAAGGATCATCCAAGCATGAAGAAGAACCGTCGAATCTCAATTGTAATAAGAATCACTACCACCTGACCTCATGGAACCATAGGTCCACTCCCACCATGATGAGGAGATAACATTAGGCCCACACATGGGAACACGATCTTGGAAGACTAAAACAGAAGTAAAAGGATTGGGGAGAACAAGACACACTAGAGATCCAAGGTCACAAAAGGATACACCATCCAAAGATGAAGAACATACATAAATTATCCAAAACATCAACATGAACCAACCACTGAAACCAAAAGACAAATGTCAAAACCACAAACACAAGAGGTAAAGCAAGAGCTATGGAGGAGGCTTAGGATACATTCTATGGGAGTGTCATCACATGGTCAATCACTTGAGTTACCTTGGAATGACCTCTCTGGACCTCAGACCCTCAACATGACTCATGTGGCACTAGAATACCCTCTTATGAAAATGAGGAATCTATTCATACCTACTCTCTAGGTATCATCTCATTCTCATCCTTATCCTATACAAGCACTCAAGGCATGAGCGAGGCATCATGATCCATCTTGTATTCAATTTTAACCCCAAGTTTTATTATTACATTATCATTTATTAATAACTTATGATAGAATACCCTGGAACTAGCCTCTTTGGGCCCCGGACCTCTATTGTAAGCCACTCCCCTAAGATGCACCTAAGTAACCACCCCCTAAGCTAAATGCTCATAAATAATCTCATAAAAATCATAAACTAGTTCCTAACCATATAGGAACTACTGGTTCTCCATTAACCATGTTGGTGCCTTTTCTAGTTTTGAAAAGCTCCTTGAAAATTTTGAGTTTCCAATTAGTTGCTTGCTAAAAAATATTGAAATCTTGTTGATTGGAATCAAATTT
This sequence comes from Thuja plicata, assembly GCA_018584345.1. Lineage (NCBI taxonomy): Eukaryota > Viridiplantae > Streptophyta > Pinopsida > Cupressales > Cupressaceae > Thuja > Thuja plicata. Next base: position 562,795 of record MU223271.1, read on the forward strand.
CTCTACAAGTAATAGTTTCTAAGCCTTGAAATCCATTAAAATATAAAAACACTAAGTTTGTTTGTTTTCATGGGAAATCGAAGTAAACCCTAGTTTGTCTTGGCCTGGTTCTATTTTACTGTTACTTTATCGAGTAAATTAAAATCCCTAAGGACATGTGTGCAAATTCATTTCTTACTCAGTCGCGAAGTCTCCTTATAAAATCAAAATATTCCTTATCATTATGAGACTTAGTGATTCCCTTTAGTTGGGTTATCTTCGTAAGAAAAGCATATTCCAAATGTGATTAGGAGATCTGGTGACAACCGTTGATTCAGATCAAGATACTGTGGTAGTTGGGAAGTCTCATGATGTAACCTGAGGTTAGAAAATTATCTCCCAACTTCAAGATTACTCAATTTCCTGATCGCCAAATGCAGACCATGGTCAGAAGGAGGGTTAGCTCATGGTTAAGTTAGTGATCGGTGATCAATTTTATGTACCAAGCAAGTTGATCAGATCAGGCGGCTGTCCTTATACCTTTATGATAAATTTGTAGTCAAGTTATGTTTAAGGCATTACGACAGTGTGCCACATTGTGATATTGCTATCAGGATTCAACTGTGTAGTTTTTGAGTCAAACTCATTGACCCATAATTCATGAGTAGTGGTTCACATGAACCCATCTCTCATGAGAATGAATGGAACACATAGCACTCATTGGATCTCTTTAGTAGTTCAAAGTGGTCTCTTTAGTCACGTAATCTCCAGTTTTAACTAAGGTTAAGGCAGAGTTCAAAATTTGTGTTGTCACCTGATCTCATGAAGGAAGTCAGGCTGAGTTAAATATCTAGCGATCAAGAGACATGAAGGAGGTTGAGACACGTGTCCAGTTTTGCAATGAGGATGAATTTTCAATTGCTAGATCTCATAAGAAATTAGGTTTTTCCTCAAAGATCATGAGATTTAGCAAGGACCGTCAGATACGGATGAGAAAAGATCAATGGTAGTCGGGTAATATCTGAATGAAGCTTGAAAATTCAAGATCATTATGTGACTTGGAGATTAGGGCTTAGTCACGTAATCTCCAGATGTGGATCAAAGGTTTAATATGAGTTAAAAATAGTTTCAGTCACCCAGTCTCTGGATTAAACTACAATTTCTTATGACTTGGAGATTACTCAGTCATTGAGTCTCCAGATTGTCCATGTTTAATGGTGAGATAGGTCAAAGGTCAGAGCTGACGTCAGTGTTAGAGGTGATGAGGAAGTTGTAGATAAATGATAGGGGGATGCATGTCTTGATGGTCCCGTGCTTCATGTGATCAATCTCCAAGTCTCTTGATAAAGATGGAATATTCCAAAGTGTTCAACGACTATGAGTTTGCCTTGTTGTTAGGTCTCCAGTTGATATTGAATATTCTCTTTTTATTAAGAGACTTCTTGTTCATCATTTGATTAAGATCATATCTAATGATATTCGCTGAATCTCATCATGAAACCAGAGTTAAGGGAAAGGTTCAGTGACTTGGAGACGTAGAGAAAGAAGATAACCTGAGTCAAAGGTTAAGTTATAATGCTGAGGTATGATGCCCGGGTAAATGTCAGAATTGATCGATGGCTACATTTTAAAGGGGAGATCAAATTCAAATCTCAGTTGTCGATGCAAAAACCCGCACCACCTGTGACCATTAAACATTTAAATTCAAATATTTAAAGGGGTTTTCATATCAGCTTTCATGGTGGTGGCATAATTTTTCAACTTGCAAACATAGTAAATGAATCCTCCATTTTCTTTTTCCAATCAAAGTAATGTCAATGGGAGTTGCTTTGAAACCTGTGGCTGATATTTTGAGTGTCTCTTAGGAGCATTAATGAGAAAAATTGATTGCATATATGACTGATGCATTCCAAAGAATTGTCTCCAGTGATAAAAGGTTGAGATATAGAGAATTTAATAGCTAGTGGTGAGGGTTAGTGATAGGTTTGTTTCAATATCAGTAAAGAAAAGATACATTAACCAGCACCCAGCCAATGCTTTGACTAGTGACAAGGAAAATTAGATAGGGTTTCAGCATGGGTTCTTCTGACAAATGAAAAAGATAGGGAAGATGATAGTTATTTATATATTATAAAAAGTGAAGGACATCATGGGAAATAAAAATCAAATCTGATTTCATTCTTCATTTTTTTCCTTCCACCACTACAAGAGAAAAATTGCATTTTGTCTTCTAGTGTTTTTTAGGGTTAGGTCAAAATCATCCAAATCTTGTTGCATCATTATCTTTTAAGGATTCCAAGATTATTTTGGGCTATATATAGGCCTGTTGTAACATTTTTTAAGGGTTCTTATTACTGCTCTTTCTTTGGGGGTTTCTGAGTCTGTTCAGTCTCTCCTCAAAATTTTCAGAGCAGGTCCCAAGTTGTAGAAATTTTACTGCAAGGAAGACTTCTAATTTTGCTTCATGTCTTAAGATTCTTGTCTGGATGTATTGAAACAAAATAGATTAATGAAATACAGTGTGGTTTCCTATTCCATATTGTTGTCGTCTCTTTATATTTCTGTGTATGACTCTTGTATGTTTGGTTTGTAAGGCATTCTGAACATATCGGTTACAAGGTAACTTGTCTAATTATTTATGAGTTTCTTTCAAGGAGAGAACTAAGTTTCATAAGTAATTTCAGAGGGCTAAGCATTAATGTGAGGATTTCATATGGTAGTATGGAAATGAGAGGATATTTTGTTAGGAATTCTATCTGAATCGCATATAGTTTGTAAGGCATTCTATAGTATCTCCTTAATTTGTTTCTATGGATTTATATTTTCATTGACTCTTTGCCCAAGGAATAGGCACTGGTTTAGAGTTTGATAAGCAGTGGTTTCTTCATCCAATAATATAAATCAAATATACTTCAGCTACTAGGAACACATAAGCTGAATTCAAGTGGATTGTATCAACTGGAGACAATTCAGTTTGTTGTTTCCTTGAAGAGTGAATCACTAGGTTACCCCTCCTTAAAAGGAAGAACGATGAGAATCCTTATCATCCACTAAAATACTAAATTATTAGTAATCATTCAAAGGTAATACCTGCTTGAGTTTGTGGAGCTTGAAAAAGAAGGAGGATCTTATCCAATCCTCATCAATTAGCCTTTCTGTTGCATAAAATAGGAGTTTGCATTCAAGTATACAAGTATATTGTCATATTAAGGTTATTTTGCAAGAAAAAATGCTAAAAAATTGGTGACTCTACTAGGGAAGTAAAGAAGTTTATTTCCCAGATTCTCTGGTGCAATATCTTTTAAATCTTTCAAACCAGTTGCAGTTGAGTCTGGTTATAGAGTCTGGTTCTACAAAAAGAAATATTCCTCCATTTTTGTAAAGTGAGTCAGGTTTGTTTTGACTGTCATTGCAAAGTTTTTGAAAGTTAAAGTTCCTCAAAGATAATATCCATACAATCCCACATGTCATGAGTGGCAACTCTGAGTTCTCTGATTTGCACTAGTGTGCATGTTTGAAGAAAGACTTCAAAGAAGAAGTGGACTTGCAGTGAAGAGGCAACAGATATTTGGACTCCTGTCAAGAGAGGAATTATTAGAAGACCCTATATTGGGGATGTATGTGAAGTTGCTGATTTGAAGAAATTCAAAGTTGGGAAAGAGATCTCAGCTAATTTAAATCTTTTCCTCTGCAAAGAGGTGGCGGCTCTACCAAGTTTGAAGGTGATTTGAAGGTGAATTCAGATCAAATATTGTTGCAGTTACTTCAATACATCCAGGTATTTATCATAGTTCTACAAATTTTCCTTATTAAGTGATCTAAGCACTAAGAAAAGGAATAAGGTGTAGAAAGAGGTTTGCATATATCAAGATTTTAGTTGCATTTTTGCAAAATCTGAAGGGAAATATGTACTAAGAAAAGAGAAGGGAAGTTTTTAATCACTCTGCCTGCTAAGATGTCACAACTACTTAGGGGTAGGTTGTATGGTGCTATAAATTTTGAAGGTATTCCTGGATACCCAAACCCTATTCCATCAGTAGTTGGGAATTGTTTTCCTAAATTCACTGACTGGGGTGACTGATCAGCTAAGGAGCATATAGTTAGGTTTGTTGACTTGATTTATGATCATAACATCATGCATGAGGATGTATTAATGAATTGGTTTGCAATATCTCTAGTAGAGGGTGCAAGGGATTGGATTAAATATTTACCTCATGGCTCAATAGGATCTACAAAAGCATTAGAAGATTGTTTTATTGAGCAGTATGGTGATATAGAGCAATATGATGATCTGGAACATAGTGATGATCATGACATGTACAAATCAAGAGATCCTACTGTACGCCTCTCTCTCCGGTTTCCCACAGCTTTCCAAGGGCAGGGGTTAGTAGCCAAGGTTCACAAGTGCATGCAAATCCAATACGCAATGACTACTAAACGAATAACAGAAACGTGAGCAATAAAATGTACAAACAACAAAAAGGAAGACAAACGAATGCAAACCCTTCGATGCTTGAAGCTTCTATTGTTTCTCTCTACTCCTTC
>MU223271.1:584331-608041 GCA_018584345.1 Thuja plicata
ATTTGAGAAAGATGAATTTAGAAGAAAATAGATGATTAATTAATGATTAAGAAACCATTAATTAATAGATGAAAATTAGGGTTTTTAATGTAAAGTTGCAAGCCTGTCCATTTTAGGGTGTCTACACCTACATCAGAGCTTGAACTTCTTCAGGCAGAAAAAAAAATATTGATACAAAGGCTTCAAGAAAGGGTGGTTTTGACTTTACAAGAAAACATGAGCAGAGAGGAGGGTGAATCTCAATATGATTTTTACATGAGGTTTTTTGCTCATATTAAGGAGGATGGTACCAATTTCTATCCTCAGGATTTTGTGTGGGTTAATTTGTTTGTGAAGCTTTGTTTTCCTGATACAATTAGTCTGCCAAGTTCTCTGAGGATAGAATATATTCAGCATACTATGAAATGAATGGAACATGTAGAAAATTTTTCTTGTAAAGGTTTTTCTGATGTTGAATATAGTGATACTGGATTTGAACATTCTAACCATACTAATGATGAATTTGATAATGATGAATCTAAGAATAGTGATGTTGAAGCTGAGTGTACTTTGGCTGAAAATATTGAATATGGTGTTGACAATGAGGTTTATGAGCATCAAGAGAATGAAGAGGTAGGTTGCTGTGATAATTCTTTTTATCATAGTGATCCTGAAATTTCAGACCAAGTTTTTGATATTGAAGATCTTAAATGCACAGTTTCACATGAGATTGTACTTAGTAGTGATAATATTGAGAATGACGAGGAGAAAATTGTTATACATGATCCTGATATGAATGTTGTATGCTATGATCATGAATGTAATGATCTTTCTCAATACGAAACAGAGGATATGTGTAATCAAAAGGGTTCTACTGATTTGATAAATGAGGATGCTAATTTTGAGGGTGTGTCATAGATGAATGCAAATGATGACATTTGTTCACTTCATAGTGAACAAATTTCAGAATTCTTGTCAAATTAGTATCTCAGATATTCAGGATAGGATAGATTTGATTCCATACACCCTACATACATTAATTTTGATAAAGAATATGAATCAGTGGATCCTGATTTTGATATGTATGTTACTGATTCTCCTTGCACACCTGTCTCACTAGGATACAATAAGATTCGGTATGATTTATCAGATAATGAGGTCATTAGTGTTTTTTTATATTCAAAGGATGTGGAGATTCCAGACATAATGTTGAGTACTGATTGGGATAGTTGTATGGATTTTGAATCTTGTTCTAATTCTAAATCTTCCATTAAATCATTAAAGGATGGTCCTTCAGTGGCTCAATTTGCATGTGTAGATAATGAGTATATTGGTATTTTCCCTCCCACCCACCACCAATTTTTAGGTTTGTTTGATTCTGATAAGATGCAGGATGCTCCTCCTTTTGGAAAACATATTTATGGTATGGATTTTCCATGTTTTGATGCTGAGATTATTTCTCCATATCCTGTGAAGAATGGGCTAGATCATGTCTCAAATGATGACTACTCTCAATGTTTGCATGAAGATCAGTATGATTTTTCTTGTGATATGCAAACTACTGATGTGAATGGATCCTATAAAGTTAACCCTAGAAATGTGGCAGAGTTTGAATGTTCTCCTTTTCAGTTGGATAGTGAATTTCAAAGGTGTGGCCTAAGAATTGAAGGGGATAAGTGTTTCATCTACCTTAGTGTATTCTTATTTAATGAATGTAACATGCATATGCAACACAATTTATATTTTCATACTTTGCCTAGTTTTCATAGAAGCTCAGATGAGTATGTCATTAAGTTTTCATATGCTGAGCTAATACAAGATGATAGTGGGTTAATTCAGATGGATGAAAGTGATACTGTTATCTTATTTTGGAAGTGTGGAGCATAAAAAAAATTTTTGATAGAAGGAAGATCAATTTCAAGTCTTGAGTTTTGAGGCCTATTGTAAATGATGTACATATTGTATATAGGCATGTTTCTTTCAGTTTTGTGGTGTGTTTCTTTCTTCTTTTGGTTCTCCTATGTTTTTGAGTGGTCTACTTTTTCCAGAGATCTGTGGTCCTTGTCATAAACTTGCGTTTAGCCATCCTCAGATAGAGCCACTATTGGTGCCTTTTCCAGTTTTGAAAAACTCCTTGAAACTTTTGAGTTTCCAGTCAGTTGCCTGCTAAAAAATATTGAAATCTTGTCAATTGGAATCAAATTTCTCTACAAGTAATAGTTTCTAAGCCTTGAAATCCATTAAAATATAAAAATCCTAAGTTTCTAGGTCTGTTTTCATGGGAAATCAAAGTAAACCCTAGTTGGTCTTGGCCTGGTTCTATTTTATTGTTACTTTATCGAGTAAATTAAAATACCTAAGGACATGTGTGCAAATTCATTTCTTACTCAGTCATGAAGTCTCCTTATAAAATTAGAATATTCATTATCGTTATGAGACTTAGCGATTCCCTTCAGTTGGGTTATCTCCACAAAGAAAGCATATTCCAAATGTGATCAGGAGATCTAGCGACAACCGTTGATTCAGATCAAGATCGTGTGGTAGTTGGGAAGTCTCATGATGTAACCCAAGGTTAGAAAATTATCTCCTAACTTGGAGATTACTCAATCACTTGATTGCCAAATGCAGACCATGGTTAGAAGGAGGGTTAGCTCGTGGTTAAGTCAGTGATTGGTGATCAAGTTTATGTACCGAGAAGGTTGATCGGATTGGGTGGATGTCGTTATGCCTTCATGAGAAATCTGTAGTCAAGTTATGTAAAAGGAATTACAATAGTGTTCCATGCGTCCCTAGTGGGCTCAAATGTAGTTCAAAGTGGTCTCTTTAGTCGCGTAATCTCCAATTTTAACTGAGGTTAAGGTAGAGTTCAAAATTTGTGTTGTTGCCTGATCTCATGAAGGAAGTTGGGTTAAGTTAAATATCTAGAAATTAGGAGACATGAAGGAGGTTGTTACACGTATCCATTTTTGCAATGAGGATGAATGTCCAGTCACCAGATATCATAATAAATTAGGGTTTTCCTCAAAGATCATGAGATTTAGTGAGGATCATCAGATGCGGATGAGAAAAGATCAATGGTAGTCAGGTAATCTTTGAATGAAGGTTGAAAAGTCAAGATCATTATGCGACTTGGAGATTAGGGCTTAGTCATGTAATCTCCAGATGTAGATCAAAGGTTTAATATGAGTTAAAAATAGTTTCAGTCACCCATCCTCTGGATTAAACTACAGTTAGGAAAAATGTCTTGCGACTTGGAGATTACTCAGTCACTGAGCCTCCAAATTGTCCATGTTTAATGGTGAGTTAGGTCAAAGGTTAGAGCTGACGTCAGTGTTAGAGGTGACAAGGAAGTTGTTGATAAATGATAGGGGGATGTGTGTCTTGATGGGCCCGTGCTTCATGTGATCAGTCTCCAAGTCTCTTGATAAAGATGGAATATTCCAAAGTATTCAGCGATTATGATTTTGCCTTGTCGTTAGGTCTCCAGTTGATATCAAATATTCTCTTTTTATTAAGAGACTTCTTGATGATCATTTGATTAAGATCAGATCTAATGATAGTCATTGAGTCTCGTCATGAAACTAGAGTTAAGGGAAAGGTTCAGCGACTTGGAGATGTAGAGAAAGAAGATAACCCGAGTCAAAGGTTAAGTTCTAATGCTGAGGTACGATGCCCGGGTAAATGTCAAAATTGATCAGTGGCTACATTTTAAAGGGGAGATCAAATTCAAATCTCATCCATCAATGCAAAAACCCACACCACCTGTGACCGTTAAATGTTTAAATTCAAATATTTAAAGGGGTTTTCATATCAGATTTCATGGCGGTGGCATAATTTTTCAACTTGCAGACATAGTAAATGAATCTATTGTTTTATTTTTCCAATCAAAGTAATATCGATGGGAGTTGCTTTGAAACCTGTGGCTAATATTTTGAGTGTCCCTTAGGAGCATTAATGAGCAAAAATTGATTGCAGATATGACTAATTCAACCCAAAGAATTGTTTCCAGTGATAAAAGGTTGAGATACAAAGAATTTAACAGCTAGTGATGAGGGTTAGTGATAGATTTGTTTCAATATCAGTAAAGAAAAGATAGATTAACCAGAACCCAACCAATGGTTTGACCAGTGATAAGGAAAATTAGATAGGGTTTCAACATGGGTTCTTCTGACAAAGGCCAAAGATAGGGAAGACGACAGTTATTGATATTTTACAAAAAGTGAAGGACATCATGGGAAATAAAAATCAAATCTGATTTCATTCTTCATTTTTTTCCTTCCACCGCTTCAAGAGAAAAATTGCATTTTGTCTTCTAGTGTTTTTTAGAGTTAGGTCAAAATCATCTGAAGCTTGTTGCATCCTTATCTCTTAAGGATTACAAGATGATTTTGGGCTATATATAGGCATGTTGTAACATTTTTTAAGGGTTCTTGTTGCTTCTCTTTCTTTGGGGGTTTCTGAGTCTATTTAGTCTCTCCTTAAAAGTTTCAGAGCAGGTCCCAAGTTGAAGAAATTTTACTGCAAGGTAGACTTCTAATTTTGCTTCATCTCTTAAGCTTCTTGTCTGGATGTATTGAAACAAAATAGATTAATGAAATACAGTACAATTTCCTATTCCATATTGTTGTTGTCTCTTTATATTTTTGTGTATGACTCTTGTATGTTTGGTTTGTAAGGCATTCTGAACATACCAGTTACAAGGTAACTTGTCTAATTATTTATGAGTTTCTTTCAAGGAGAGAACTAAGTTTCATAAGTAATTTTAGAGGGTTAATAATTAACATGAGGATTTTATATAGTATTATGGAAATGAGAGGATAGTTTGTTAGGAATTCTATCTGAATTTCATATAGTTTGTAAGGCATTCTATCATATCTCCTTAATTTGTTTCTGTGGATTTATATTTTCATTGACTCTTTTCCCAAGGAATATGCACTAGTTTAGAGTTTGATAAGTAGTGGTTTCTTCATCCAATAAGATAAATCAAATATACTTCAGTTACTAAGAACACATAAGCTGAATTCAAGTGGATTGTGTCAGCCAGAGATAATTCAATTTTCTGATTCCTTGAAGAGTGAATCACTAGGTTACCCCTCCTTAAAAGGAAGAAGGATGGGAATCCTTATCATCCACTAAAATATTGAATTATCAGTAATCATTCAAAGGTAATACTTGCCTGAGTCTGTGGAGCTCAAAAAAGAAGGAGGATCTTATCCAATCCTCATCAATTAGCCTTTCTCTTGCATAAAATAGGAGTTTGCATTCAAGTATACAAGTATACTATCATATTGAGGTTGTTTTGCAAGAAAAATGCTAACAAACCATAACAACATGAGGAACTCTCAAAAGATCACATAACATGAGTTCAAACATACTAGGTTCAAGAAGGACAATCAAACCAAAATAATATTATAGGAACATGCACTGGAAATCACTCACAAGACACCACGCAGAATCAAATCCCAAACCCTCTGGTTTACATACTAAAAGACAACTTAACACCCTAACAAATACCCCGAATGAAAGAGTTCATAGAAGGAAAGAATACACAATACATTTCATAATCATCCAAAATAGTACGGCATGGCATAATACACACATCTCCAAAAAGAACAAATAAAAAATGTAGAGATAAACAAATTTATAATTACATATTATGCATATTCGTTTATCTAGTAAAATTACTAATGAACTATAATTAAATTCTCCAAGAAAATGTAAATTAAACTCCTATAGATTAATTTATGAAATCTAGCATACATAAATTAATCTAATAAATAATTACTGAGATCCGACTATAATTACAACAACCATGAAAATACAAAAGTAATATCTAATAGACATTAATATTAACTCAATATTAATACTATTATTCATAAATAAATAACTCCCATATAATAAACACATACATAAAGACACTATTTAAAAATGATTATCAAAATAATAACATTTTAATAATGTCATACTAACAGAATAATTAAATCTTTATATAAAAAGGATTTATTGTGGAACCTCTCTGCTAATGGTGAATTCTCGATGGCCTCTACCTGCTCTTTCTTCTTCTCCAAGGAAGTTAAGCCTCAGTGTGCTACTATCTAGTATAAACTCCTCACTCCAAAGATTAACTTTTTTTTGCTGGATTCTTATCTAGAATATTCCCCTTACCATTGATAATTTAGTTAAAAGAGGTTTCTGTCATGTTAATAGATGCTTTCTTTGCAAGGAACAAGCTGAATCCTGTGATCATCTTATGATCCATTGTAGTTTTACTCAGAGAGTCTGGTCCTTGGTTTTTCAAAATTGGAATTTGTGTTGGTTCTTTCCTAACTCTTGGCAGGATTTCGTCACTCAATGGAGATGTCCTTTTGATAATGATCTTGCAAGAAACTTTTGGAATCTTATCCCGCCTCATCTCTGCTGGTGTATTTGGAAGGAAAGAAATAATAGAATTTTTAGAGAGAAACATGCCAAACATGATATTATCTTCAACATCATGTCCAGAGATATTAAGGAAAACTTCAGCAATGCTATCATCAATAGCAAGAGAAAGCTCAGGAATATCCTCCCTAATGTGGATTGGTCTACTTGGAGTTTTCCTCTTCACAAATCTCAATCTTGCACCCCTAGAGATTCCTCTGTTTGGATTTCTCCTCCTATTGGTCGGGTAAAAGCTAATTTTGATGGGGCGTCCAAAGGAATCTGACAAAATTGTGTGGAACCTCTCTGCTAATGGTGAATTCTCGATTGCATCTACCTGCTCTTTCTTCTTCTTCAAGGAAGTTAAGCCTTAGTGTGCTACTATCTAGTATAAACTCCTCACTCCAAAGATTAAATTTTTCTTTTGGATTCATATCCAGAATAAGCCCCTTACCATTGATAATTTGGTTAAAAGAGGTTTCTATCATGTTAATAAATGCTTTCTTTGCAAGGAACAAGCTGAATCCTGTGATCATCTTATGATCCATTATAGTTTTACTCAGAGAGTCTGGTCCTTGGTTTTTCAAAATTGGAATTTGTGTTGGTTCTTTCCTAACTCTTGGCAGGATTTTGTCACTCAGTGGAGATGTCCTTTTGATAATGATCTTGCAAGAAACTTTTGGAATCTTATCACCCCTCATCTCTGCTGGTGTATCTGGAAGGAAAGAAATAATAGAATTTTCAGAGAGAAACATGCCAAACCTGATATTATCTTCAACATCATGTCCAGAGATATTAAGGAAAACTTTAGCAATGCTATCATCAATAGCAAGAGCAAGCTCAGGAATCTCCTCCCTGTTGTGGATTGGTCTACTTGGAGTTTTCCTCTTCACAACTCTAAATCTCGCACCCCTAGAGATTCCTCTGTTTGGATTGCTCCTCCTATTGGTTGGGTAAAAGCTAATTTTGATGGGGCCTCCAAAGGCAACCCGAGTGTTTCTGGGGGTGGTGGAATTATCAGAGATAGTAATGGAAACTGTTTAGGTGCCATTTCGGTCCCTTTGGGAATTTAGACTAATCATAGGGCAGAGGCCTTGGCTGCCCTCAACACTATCTTGCTGGTGGAAGAAATGGGGTTCAAAAGAGTCTGGCTTGAAGGTGATTCTTTAAATATTATAAATAATATTAAAGATATCAATACCCCCTCCTGGACTGTCAATCACATTATTTCCAAAATCAAAACCATAGTCCAATACTTTGAGGTGTTCCATATATCTCACAATTATCAAGAGACCAATCAGGTTGCCTATTGTCTTGCCAATATTGGAGCCAAAAGCAAGGGGATTCAAAAATGGACCGGTAACACTATTTGTAATGATGCTGTCACCTCATATATTAATTATGATAAAATTAGGCACAAGAAAGGAGTCATTAATAGGAGCATTAATAATATTATTTAATTCTTCTCAAATTGGGGTGATCTCAAATGTCATTCAAAATAATGCTAAGTACATCTCCAAGATGCGGAATTATTTTCCCATTATGAAAGCTCAAAATTTGATGTGTGTCGCCATCATCATTAGTAAATGTTGCCAGTTTGCGCATGTGAATAAGATTGTGAACCAGCTAAACAGCCTTTTATGCTAAAGAATCATCAAATTCATAGCATTTCCTCATCTAAGCATAAGAAGCATATGAAAAAAGAGCAGGGTAATTGTTCGGCCATGGGTGGTGATCTCAGGAGAGAAGAGCCTGGGAAATGCAAGTGGAAGCAGGATAAGGAAGTTTGGAGAATTTTTAAGAAAGGCCATGTTCATCAGTTTCTTCAGAGACTCCAAGGTTTTGATAATGATGTCTCCAAAGCCTTTGTTGATGGTTGGGATAAGGGCATAGTGAATCTGGATGGCAAGTCTTTTAGCCTCAGCCTTGAGCTCCTCTCAAAAATAACTGGTCTCCCTTTGGATGGTCTGAAGTATTTGAAAGAGATCAAGGTCGGAACCAAAGATTACAAAAAATTTCCTATCACTGATGAGGAGAGGGCTCTTCTGGTTAAAGGTAAGAAAGACTATGTTGATATGGATAAAATTGATAAAATTTGGGGTTCTGTTATCAAGGTTATTATGGAATATTTCACTCTAGAGGGGAGATTTTCTAGGGTCTATAATTATCATTTTTCCCTAGTCAATCACTTTAGACATGATATAAGAATTTATTTTCCCTACTTTCTCCTTTGTTCACTCAACTAGAGCATCACTGATTATAGAGTGAAGAACTTCCCCATTCTCCATGTCGGGCTCATTCGCCTTATTGCTGATTATGTGAGAGACCACATTCCTGATCCTATCCCTGCCCAGGTCAAAAAAAGGAAGAATATTGGCTCTCTTCCCAGGAATCCAAGACCCAAGAAAGCTCTCTCCCTCTCTGAGCCAGCCTCCTCTAAACCTTTGGATGGGCTAAAGGACGTCAAGGACCCTCATGATTTCAATGCCTCTGTCTCTGTTAAAATTGTCTTGGAGCCCTCTGCTAGCCCTATCCTCTCAGTGCCTGAAGGTGTGAAGTTGAATCCCCTGGACAATGAGATCGAGGTTGATAAGAATACCTAGGTGGGTCATAATTTTGTGCCTAATCCTACTACCCAGACCCCTAAGTAGAAGGAATCAGAGGATCCTGATATCACTAATGCCAAGGATAGTCTCGAGGATGGCCAAGATAATCATAATAGCGGGGAGAAGTTTAACCCTGCTCTGGAGATTAACAATACTGAAGGTAAAGATACTTCTAAGATTGAGGTTGAGGCTGATGACAACAAAGTCAAAGAGGCTAAAACAAATCTTAATGATAGTAATGCTGACTACTTAGGGAATAATAGCTTTAGGGTTCTGGGAAAGGAAAATCTGGACTCCCAAGACTCCCCCAGCTCCGGGAAGGAGAATAAGAAGGATGAAAGTGAGAGAACCCTTGATTGTAATAGATCTCAACCTCTTCAAGATGACATTAGAAAGATGGATTTGCAGGTCAGAAGATCAATCATCATGACCCCCCTTGAGATTGCTAAAAACAAATCTATCTATGGTTATAATCTGGACAAATGGGTGCAGAGTGATTTGATTGATCTAAAGAATAGATGTATCAAACTAGAAAAAAAGAATTTTATTATCGAGGAAATGATTGATAATATCAGGAAGGAGTATTCTCACAATGCTAATGCCAGTGTGCTTGATTACGATTATGATCTGGATGATAAAATTAAAAAAGCAGTTGAGATAGCCATGATCCCCATCCATGAGAAAACAAGCAGGAATGAGGAAATGCTAAAACATTTTCTTAGCCTGGTTAATACAGGAATGAAGTCTACTCTGGAGAACTTGAACATGCTCATTAAAATGCTGGAAGGAAATAAAGATGCCCCCTTGAGTGACACAATTGACCTGACCGAACCTAGTCAGCAGATGGGACCTAGCACCAGAACTAGGTCTAATACTAAAAAGAAGCACAAGGTTGATGATCAGGACATTCAGAGGCTAAAAGATAATGTTAAGATCATGCAGGCCCACCTGGAGTACTTCGAGGGCTTCCTGAAGACTATGTCTTGATATTAGTGCTGGTGGCCTTTTCTTCTCTATTTTTCTTCCAACATTTTTTGCTTTTTGTTGTGTAGGTGCTTATTGAATATTTGGGATTTGTCCCTTTGTAGTCTGCTCCCTTCTTTGGGGCAGCTAGTTGTTCTTTGGGTCTTCATTCTTATCTCTCTTCTCTTTTGTAATAGGGTTTTGGGGCCCCTTCAAAAACTATTTTTATCGTAATAAAAAACAATAAATAAATATACAACTTATATAACAATAAAAAAAATTTTTTTGGCAAAAATGGCTGAGCCATTACATATTATATATAAAATATTTTGTTAACACTGCTTCATGGGACTCCAGAGGGAAAGAAGCAGGGAAGAAAACCCTCTTTCTCAGCCCATAAAATAAAGCTTAACTAAAGAGCCTAAAAACATCTAATGGCTATATATTTTGGGAATGTGACATCTGAAAATTTACATCATAATCTATATGAGTTTTTTACAAAAAGTGTCCATATGTTATAGGAAAAGACCTCATATCATATGGCTCCAAAAAATATGCCAAAATAGAGTAGATGAGAGAATTTAAGGATGCTTCTATACCTTGGAAAAGACCCTGTTGGAGATAGCTCATGAGTGGCGGGCCAAAGCATGAGAAGGATTTTAAGAAGAATCACCTGAGCTATCAAAATGTGGAGATGAAGGAGAATCAGCTAACACTACCCAATCCAAGAAATTGAGTAACATAGCTATATTGTCGAACAGTAGAAAAGTCCTTGCCACCATATGGGTTGGAAGAATGGATGAGAACTTATCCATCTTCCACCTGAAGAGCTGAAAATCTCTTCATTCCATTGTAATTTTGAATGTATCGTAGAGTTTTACCAATTCTTTGTGGGTGTCCAATTATTTTGTAGAGAATAAACCACCAACCCAAGCTTGAGAACCCCTAAGAGAGTAATGTTTGACTGCCTCGTCAATGATTGCAGCATTTCCAAATTCTGTGTGTGGAGCAAGTGACAAGGAGCATCTGGAATGAGAATATTGTCCCCAACCACATTTCGAATTGCTTCGATGATATCCCCTGGTAATGATCTAAGCGCAATCCTCATATACCTATCAAGATAGGGGCCCGAGATGGGATACTCCCAGTCTTTAATCAAACAGCAGAATTCTGAAAATTAAACCATGCCCATCAATGTGGTGATCTGCAAATCTTTATAAAGTACTCATGCAAATGTGAAGAAACAGTCCTGTCGACTATAATGAGTCCCATCAATAGGACTGCAGGAGTTAATTCCCCTTATGTGGTGTCCGAATAGATAAGAGAAATTATCATCCAACAATATTTGGTAAAAGGATCCCAAACTAATTCATTAGAATCTCTGATTTCAAAAATAGGGGAATCTCATCTTTAATCAGTATAGAGTAGTTATCTAAATTTGCCATATTACCTGAAGTGACCCCTTTATTGGCAAGCCAATCTACAAATTTATTGGCTTCTCTAAAATAGTGCGATACTTTGTATGATGTGAAATTAGGAAGAAGCCTCCAAACTTCAGCTAGTACATATTGTAATTCCCAATTTACAATTATCTTTGATATTAATGCTGAGGTGATAATCTGAGAGTCGCCTTCGATATGTATATCTGAAACACCTAATTTTAATGCCATGGTTATTCCATATAGAAGTGCCCTAGCCTCTGTAATGTTATTTGAGCCATCCAGAGATCTGCAAAATGCTGCTTGAATTAAAGATTTGTCCACTTGTCTAATCAAGAAACCAATTCCTGATTTACCTGGATTACCCTTGGATGCGCCATCAAAATTAAGTTTCACATAAGGAGTGGTTGGAGGTTCCCAACTCATGTCTTTTCTATACAATTTTTTCAAAATTTTTCCAATAAAGACCCCTTTAAGAGGAATATCAATAAATTTCCAAGAGTTGCGCACCTAATTATCAAATGAAGTGTAAGTAGAAGAAAGGGTTTTAGTCTTGGATACATAAGCACAAACCATCTCAGAGGCATATTTTTCCACCAATACAGAGACCTGATTAACTGTTGATTTTTTATTTCTAAAAATTCTTTTGTTTCTTTCCCACCATATACACCATGTGAATGCCACTGGTAGGACCCTCCAAATTGATGCAAAAAAAGAATCATGATGGAGAATCGGCCACTGTTGGAGGAGAGAGGAAAGAGATGGAGCGAGCAGGCCTTGCCAATTTAGTTTACCCAACATTTTTAACCAGATCTCATAAGAAAATTACAACTCACCAGTAGGTGATTAGAGTCCTCTACCTTTTCCCCACAAAGGAGGCAATCAAAAGAATCTGCAATTCCTAATTTCTTGAGGCGGGAACTAGTTAGGATTCTATCATGAATAGCTGTCTAGAGAAAAACACCTACTTTGGGGAGAGCTGCAGCATGCCAGGAAAACTTGAAAATAGGATTTGGAAGGGCATCCCTGCAGGCCAATAATCTGTGTAGTTTCCACTAGAGATTTTACTCTAGATGAGCTGATCATTTGAATTGGAAAAGAGTATCTGTCTTTGAGATAAGATTTGATTAAATGTCTCTTTTTCAACTATGGATAGTGGTAAGGCTGACGGATCCTTCCATTTGTGGGATTTCTCATTTCCTTCAACATAATCTGCCACTTTAGATCCCCAGTGTAATTTCATAACGGATTGTAATCCCTATAATTCTGGAAATGAAGATAGTTTTGGAAAACCATTCCAGGAGTCTTCCCGGAAGAGAGATGAATTGCCTAATTTTATGATCCATGTAAGGTGTGGGAGTATGATGGATCTATATTTAACTATGAAATTACACATTTCAGAACCAGACGGAGGGTTTCTTAGTGAGAACATTCTTTTCGGTGCATCAGAGTCCAAATATTTGATTTTAATGATTTTTGCGCATAAGCTATTTGAGTTGGTTGGTAAAAAGTTTCCAAGATAATTTGGCTCCCAAGCTTATATTTCTTTCTAGAAGTTTGTGAAGACAGGCTCCTCCTAGATGTTTAGAGTGACTCAATGTTTCCCAAGAGATTAAATGTACTTTTTGTTTTCATCCATGTTGCCTTTCCAGAAAAAACTCTTTAATAAGTTTATTTATATTCTTTATAACCCCCTTAGGAGCCATTAGCACTGACATGATGTAATTTGGGATTGAGCTCAGAACTATTTTGACCAAGAGTATTCTGCCTGCCATGGATAGCCATCTGGCCTTCCATCCCACAATCCTTTCTCTGATGCTACTTAAAATATCTTCCCAATAGGATGTTTTCATTGAACCTTGAAAAAAACAAATTCCCAGGTACTTACTTGGAATCTGAGATAGGGGATATCCAAAGATTTGTCTGATCACTTGACTAGCTTTGGAATTGAGGTTAAATAAGAAAATCTTAGATTTAGTAGCATTTAATTTTTGTCCTGAAGCTGAACAATACTTTGACAAGGTTTCCTTAAGTGGATTTTCTTCCTTCACACAACCTTTACCAAATAAAAGAGAGTCATCAGCAAAAAGAGTATGGGAAATTGATAATGAAGATCTTCGAATGCAAATACCCTCCCATTGTCCAGAAACATGTTTTGAAGAAATTAGTCTGCTTAATCCTTTCGCCAAGATTATGAAGAGGAAGGGAGAAAGAGAATCTCCTTGTCTAATTCCTTCGGTAGAAGAAAAATACCCACAAGGAATACCATTAACCATAACTGAAAACTTAGCCCCTGAAATACATGAGAAAATCCATTTTATCCATTTTTTACCAAACCCCATCCTCTCCATAACTAGTTTTAAGAAAGTCCAGTTAACTTTATCATATGCCTTTGTCATATCCAATTTAAGGACAATTGCTGGTAAACCTTCTTCTTTTATTGTGTGAAGGACTTCATGTGCTATAAGGTCTCCTTCCACTATTTATTTCCCTGGCACAAAGCCCCCTCCTTGTTCAGATGTAATTTTGGGAATAAGTTTTCCTAGCCTGCAGGATATTGCCTTTGTAAAAATTTTATATATTGTATTACAAAGAGCTATAGGTCTAAAATATGCAAAAGAGAGAGTTTGCTGGCATTCAAGAATAAGTGCTAAAGAAGTGTTATTATATTGCTTAAACATACAAGAGCTTTTTCTGGATTCTTCAATTGCTTTATGGATATCTTCACCCATGAAATCCCAGCACTTTTGAAAGAAGAAAGGGGTAAGACCATCAGGGCCTAGGGCCTTGTCTACCTCCATTGCAAAGACAGAGGTTCTAATCTCTTCCATTGAGAATGGGGCCATTAAAATATGATTGTCCTGAACAGAAACCAACTTTGGGATACAGTCAACAACTTCTTTGATTTGATTGGGGTCACCATCTCCACTATTTGTGAGGAGATCAGAAAAAAATCTAACTGCCTCCATTTGGATATCTTCAAGCTGATTGAGAGTTTGACTAGATGTATCTTTGATCTGAAAAATTGCATTCTTATGTCTCTTAATTTTAGCAGACATATGAAAGAAAGTAGTATTTCTATCCCCCTCAGTCAACCAAGACTCCCTTGACCTCTGTCGCCAGAAAATTTCTTGCCTGAGGAGAATCTCATCAAGTTGTTGGGTAAGAGATTTTTGTTTCTCATAAATGTCAGGTGTTATACCCTTGTTAATGATAGTTTCATTAGTTATATCCAGCTCTATTTGAATATCAATTTTCTGTCGAAAGATATTGCCAAAAGTAGTCTTATTCCATTCTTTGATTTTTCTTTTAATATAGGAGAGTTTCTTTTCTAGTCTGAACATGTGAGATCCAGTGATGTATGGAGCCTGAACCCACCAAAACTGAAGAAGAGAGATAAAAATATGATCTCTAAACCACATCTTTTCAATAGTAAAATGAGCTCTAGGCCTAAAAGCTGAGGGTTGAAGATTTAATTCCATAGCTACTGCATAATGATCTGAGCCATTTAGAGTTAGGATTGAAGAGGGGCAACACCCATGTTCAGCTATCCAATCTGAATTAGTCAAGAATCTATCTAGTCTATCCCCCACAAAATTTAGACCCTTTCTTTTATTAGACCAAGTTATTTTGCCATTGGATGGTATACAGTCAAGTAGCTGATTACTGTCTATGAAATCTCTAAAGTCTCTTGTAACTACTGGTGAAGGATTTGCACCACCAAGTTTATCCAAATTTCCCAAAGTTGCATTAAAGTCACCTGCCACAATGATCTTAGAATTTTGTAGACCTGATATAATTTGAGATGGGGAATCCCAAAGTCATTTTTTTCCCAGAATAGGTACAGGGCCATAAACATTAATGAGGATGAAGGCAACTGAGAAAATGCTGACCTAAACTACCATCCAATTAGGATTAGCCAAAAGGAGTGAAATTTGACACTTAGATTTCTGCCAAAGGATGACAAGTCCTCCTGAGGCCCCGTGGAAGCTGATTGCAAGAACTCCCAATTTTTCCATGATTTGAAGACTTTTAGTCCATCTTCATTAGATAGTTTTGTTTCTTGTAATAGGATGATTTCTGCTCCACCCATTAGAGTTTGATCTCTGATAAGGCATGTTTTGTTAGGGGCGTTAATGCCTCTAACATTCCA
The DNA here is from genome assembly GCA_018584345.1 of Thuja plicata. Classification (NCBI taxonomy): domain Eukaryota; kingdom Viridiplantae; phylum Streptophyta; class Pinopsida; order Cupressales; family Cupressaceae; genus Thuja; species Thuja plicata. The sequence goes on from MU223271.1 coordinate 599,889, forward strand.
TGTTAGGATTCTCATTCTTCTTTCAGAGAGCACATGGCTCTCCTACTTCCATTGAGTTGTTTAGTTATTAAGGCCAATGCTTCCTCTTTAATTTTCCTGGGGGATCTTTGAAAGTTGATGGTGAGCTAAAACCCTAAAGATATCTCTTCCTTTAGTTTGGCAGCTTTGGACGGTCTACCTCTAGGTCTCTTGTTAGAGGAAACATTTGTAATCTTGGAATGAGCTAAATCTATCTGGAAGATATCACAATCCTTCTGATCTAGGAACTCTTCTATTTCAGTGAATTCAATACCTGATAACAAATCTGATGTTGTAAGGAGCTCCTAATTGGCTGTTAGAAAGTCCACATCTGTTTCTTCATTTTCTATGTGGATGATTTGGGACTCCAGGGTATAATCTGAGAGAAGACAGATTTGTCTGTGAGAAAGGAAAGAATCCCTAATGTATAGATTGGGATCTCTTGTAGGTTGATCATATTTTTTTATAAGGGATCTATACTGGTAAAGGGATCTAAATAGGGATCCATTGGCTAGGAGAAAGTGTCTGGAAGGGATTATTCTGGAGTAAAATATGAAATGAGGTGCCTGCTAACTTTATTTCTAAAGGTGAAGAAATAGTTTCCTTGCTCAAGAATGACCTTTCTATCATAATTACTCCCTCTTCTACTACTATCTCATCAATGATTTTGGAAGCCAACTCGTTAATCATTTGATTAACCATTTTGAGAATGCTATGATCATATTTAGGATCATTGGTCTTTTTCTTTATTTCTATGAGTAGAAGGGGGATCTCCCTAGTATTCTAGTGTTTGTAAATATCAATGTGGTTTTCTATATGACTAGATAACATCTTGAACAAAGAGCATTTTTTTGGTTGTGAACAATGATCTTGACAGATCTCAATGGCAGTTACACCATCCTTTTGACACTATGAATTGAAGTGCCTGAGCTTATCTTGATATTCATGGACAATTGTTGGCAATTGAATCTCAACCTGCTAAATGCAAGAGCCCCATTTTGAGGAAATGTTAACTTCTTTAGGAAAATCTTTCCTTTGATCAATAAGGATGCACACTCTAATATTGTTATGTGGATATTCAAAAGGTATCAGATCATGTTTAATAAAGATACCTAGTTGGTTTTCCAACACTTCAATTACATCAGGGACCCTGTATTCCAAAGGCAAACTAGGAAGAGATACCCAACTTGGGAAAAAAGATACAAGTTTAAGGTCTGGTATAAAATTTGGAATCCAGATCAATGTGAAAAGACCCGACCCCATGCAAAACCAACCCTTATTTTTGTGAATAAAGTCTCTTTGGGCCTTATTATTAAAGATTGCAATAAAGAATTTGGTATTTGCATCAAACCAAAAAATATCATATAAACTGTTCCATCTTTGAAAAGCCCAAGTTCTGATATAAAAAATACTAAGATCATGCTGGAACTTACCAATGAGTGCAGTGCTACGGAGGAGGTCAACATGATTCTAAATCATGTGATCCAGGATGGAAAATGTCTTTGAAGCCCTACTAAAGCTTTCATTCACTGTCTTTGGATTGAAGGGATCTCCTTGGGGAGAAGGAGTTTGAGTATCCGCCTTTTTGGATGCAGGATTATTGTCCTAAAGTTTGACTGGAGATCCCGGAGGAGTGCCTGTGCAAATATCAAAAAATTCTCTAACTTGTCGCTTATTAATATCATTATTCTTATTTTTCCAAAGAAGATTTCCCTTACCCCTTGGGTGTTGAAAAGAAGAGGATTTGTTCCTTGCATTCCATGGATTTTGATTTTGAAAAGTTTCCCGCCCATTTTGGGTTTGAAGATTTAGATCTGAAGTCATGCAAAGTTGCTCAAATTTGGAGTTGCCCTGATTTGGGTTAGGGTTTTTTAAACACTCCCCCACTTCATATTCTGAGAAACCCTGAAAATCCAATCAATCTGCAATATATTCCACAATATTTGGTCCTTTCATAATATCCTGTTTACCCTGAAGCGTGTCCCTTTGATCGAAAATATGCTGTCCTAACATTTTGGACTCTCCCTCATTAGTCTGCATGTTTCTCCTAGGCTTCTTAAACTTAAATCTAGGGTTTATGAAAATTGGTATAGCTGGCTGAACAATGGCTTTACCTTTGAATATATTTCGGAGACCAGTGAGAGAATGGCTATCTAAATCATTGAATCTGGCTGTGGTAAATTTTTGTGCAAATGGATAGCTTTGAAAACCCCCATCGGCTTCTGCAAAACTCTTTGATTTTTGACCAATCCGAATATTGTTAGGAAATGTCAAGCAGTTCTGATTGTTGTTATTCCTTTGGTATGCAAATCCTGTTGCCTTATCTGTAGGTGCCAGTGAACTCCCTTGTCTGTCAAAAACACTGCCATATCCTCTGTTTCTAACCTCCTTCGAGCCGATCTCCCTCCCATCTCTGCTCACAGACGCCATAATTTTTACTGCATCTCTAAAAAAAAGGGAAAAACTTTTTTTACCTAGAGCTATGAACTATTTAACAATAAACTTAACAATTATTAATTAATAAAAATAAAAACTAAATTTTAAAATTTTTAATTTTAATAAAATGAAATAAAAATTATTTTTAAAACTTAAAAAAAAAACAATTTTAAAATTTTAAAATTAAAACAAAACTATTTGGGGGGATTCGTGGCCCGCACCCCACTCCTCCCCTATCAACCCACCAACCTCCCTTCCTTAAAGGAAGGAGTCACGGGGCTGGCTCGACCGGCAGCGGGTTACCGTGCCAGCGGCCTTAGCTGCCACGCCGGCATCCTCGGCTACCGCGTAGGCCATGGGAGGGGGTTGGTGGCCCCCACCTCCAACCTTTTTGTTATAAATTTTTTTTTTTTTAATTTTCTTTTGTTTTTAAAATATTCTTTCCAAAACAATAAACTTTGTTTATTGTTATTGTTTTTTTTTTAAAGCTACATTTAATAAAAAAAAGAAACCAGTACTTAAATTATTATCATTATTTTTTTAATAAAACCAGTCTATATTTTACTTTTCCAGCAACCTCTTTTTTTCTTTTTGATTTAATTTTTCAAAAATATTAATAAGGATAACCCTTGTTTTTCAATAATAAATTGATTTAGGGCATATTTTTCAGTAATAGAGATTTTTCTTCAACAAAAGCTCTAAAGGAAGGAAAGAGGAATTTGTTTACAACATGCAAATTGATGTAAACAATGAAAAAATTTTAATTTAATATTAAATTATTTTCAAGAAGAGTTTATTTTTCAAGCATGCAAATTAACCCTAATTGTTTTGTTTCCTTATAGATCTGGACTCGATTTTGACAGGAACCGGTGAGGGCAAATTCTTTCTTCCCAAGGTAAGATATTCACAAATCTGAGGGTTTAATCCAAATTTTGACAACATTCACAATCTTTCACAAAAGAATACATCTTTCACAAATTTGAAATCCTAAGGCAAATATTGAGAACTAAAACATTCCAATTGAAAAACCCTAATGCCCATTTTGCATCCAATTCAATAAAATGAAACCCTTATGCCCAAAAACAAATAGATCTGACATACAAACATGAAGGAAACCACAAAATTGATCCAAGGACACATTTTCCAATTTTAAGCAATAAACCACACAATAATCAAACAAGGAAGATCAAACAAAGGATCCTAGCATTTTAGATGCATAGAAGATGGGGATCTGAAAGCTAGAATTGACAAGATCAAGATCCTACCTTAATAACTGATAAGAGAAAGAAAATCCAATCCAAGCAATGAAGAATCCAAAAATGCTCCTAAGCTCTCCACAATTCTCTAATCACCTGATTTTTCCTTCTCCCTGATTGAACAACCTCCAAAATGTCTTCCAATCCAAGGATATAGAAAACCAAGCAATTAGGTTTTCAAAAAGTGAAAACCCTAAAGGGAATATAAATTATCTAATTAATAATTAAAAGAAATTCTTTATTTTCAATTTTCACTTAAGCATGCACAACTCAACTTTATAATATGAAAGCGAAGTTATAATTGAAAGTGCATGAGAATATTTCTATTTAAATAAATCAATTAATCAAGCAACTTAAAGTAATATTCAATAATTCAACTTTGCTCAATTAATTACAATAATTAAATTTAATATTTATTAAATCTCAATTATTTAAATTAAGACTTAATAATTAAATCAATTAATTAAATATAGGCATTTAATTAATATTTAATTGTTAAATAGCCATATATTTGACATATCAATGTTTTTCCTGTTAATGGGATTACAAGGGTTCATCCTATTTTGCGCAAGGAGAGGTGTGCTTGGCAACTGCCAAAGGAAGGTTGGATCAAAATAAATTTTGATGGGGCTGAAAGAGGAAACCCTAACATATCTGGGTGTGGTGGAGTTGCAAGAGACCACAAAGGCAATATTGTTTCTCTCATAGCAAAGAGGTTACGAGATGGGACCAATAATAAGGCAGAATGTGAAGCTGCAAAAGAGGCCATTTTACTGGGTGTCAAGATGGGTTTGAGGAAGGTGCATTTGGAAGGAGATTCAGAAATCATCATCAATGGGATCAAAAAGGGTAAACTAGTCTCATGGCATCTTGACAAGAACATTAACTAGATTTGGTGCCTTTTACCAAAGTTTGAAGACTTTAAGATTTCCCATGTCTATAGGGAGGCCAATGTGGTGGCCAATATGTTGGCCAACCTAGGAGCCAATAACCCCCATGGAAGTAAGAAGGTTATTTTTGAAGATTTTGGTCTTCTCAATTTGGACTAAATCGATGCAATTTTATTGATGCTACCCCACGCAACTCTCCTTGGAGTGACTCTCAATTATGAGCCCTCTCAAGATTACTCATGGGAGTACTAAACACCACTTGTAATAATGTCGCACATAGGAAGAGATGGGTTTGCGTGTGTCCAAAAATTTCATGGGTTTCTAATTACTGAATAAACCCCTCATTTACTCCCACAACTTTTTACCCAAGTCTTTTACAGAGGTGCACTACCAACCATGGAAGAAAATTTTGCACTGGAATCATGCATTCAAACCCAGGCGTATAAAGGGAAGGTAACGGTCTGGCACCCGAAGAATATCTTCCTCTTTGAGGATCAAGATTTTTTGAGCGTGGTTATGGATTTCTTGGGGCAAGAATTAATGGATACATACTAGTGCAGGAGATCAAATTTGGACATTGCCTCAATGTTTGTAGCGTTGGCTCTGATGGTGGGGGATTCGAAAGAAGAAGTTCAAAGGGTCATTGAAGAATGCATTGACAAGCAATGGCTTGTGGTGTTGGAGGAAATCATTGAATAGGTGGTTCTTGGGATAGGGCTGAACATGGGTCAGCACCCATGGAGGCAAATTGGAGGTGTAGATACTTCAATACAGTCGTTGGTGGTGTGGTTGTCTGCGAACCCATGTGAAGTACACATGCCAAAAGTAGCTAGGGTTTGGTCGACTTTGAAAAACCTATTGCAAGAAAACATAGGGGAGGAAGAGAATGAAAACATGGTCAAAGTGAAGACTACACATAGGAAAAGTGTGCACCCACATGGCAAGCCCCTAAGATACCAAGTTATCAAGGAAGGGCGGGAGGTGACTGGTGTAGCGATGAGAGCATGCTTAGGGGTTGATGTGTCACTGCTTGATAGGGGGATGCCAAGTAGGACTGGCAGGCCACATTTTTCAAGGGCTGAGGATAACTCAATCCCCAACTTCACTAAGGAAGAGGCTACCCCCTGGTTCAAGGAATGAGGTGGTCGATGGATTTGCAGTAAGAAGGGGTGAAACCAGAAGTTTTTTGGTTTTACAGTTCTATTGTAGGGGTTAGATTTTCTGTAGGTGTTGATGCCTTTTGCAATGTATATGCATCAAATTTAGTTTACCAGGCTTGTAAATGAGGGCCTCTTATGCTCTCTTACTTTCTCTAATATTGTAAGCTCTTTTATTATTAATACAAAAAACATGTTACCTATCAAAAAAAAACATATCAATATTTTAACCTTATTAAAGGTGCAATACTTAATATTAATATTTACCATAAATATTCATTAAATAAATCAAGCCAAAAAAATCATTAAATAAACATAAATCCATCTAAACGTAGAAATAACTAAAATAGACACACAACTGAGACAAAACCACAAACACACACAAAAAGGCTCACGAATCCACATCACTTGACAGATTCAAATAGGATAGTCAATCAGATTCTTTGTCCATTTCTAGGACAAAATACGGGTTTAGGTTATGGATTTGGACTTGATATTATCTCCCCTCTCTTACCATTGAGATATTGTGATAGGGCACACTCACTCCTGGCAATTCAGGGAAGACGTAGCCTGGTACTTGCAAACCTATCATCACAAAGACGAACATATGAATATAATATAGCAAATAATGGTTGAGACCAGTTTATCGTGTGGATCTCATTGAAGCAAGTAACTATGACTCTGTCCCATACCATACCAAACATAGCAAACAATAATGTAAAACAACACAACAATCCATGTGCATATAGATATAGGGTCAGTATTGTCAGAAAACCTTAATAAAAATGACTTCATAACATAAACATAACCAACATGAAATAATCATAAATCCTATGCAAATAGATGATATAATACACTAAGCAATGGATCAATAGCATAATGAAAATCAATACACGAATATCTTTAAAACCAACTGAAATAACTAACACATACATACAAAGGTCTAAAAGAGTTTGAAAACTGAAACAGAAAGGAAGACTAAGGGGTAGGTATTACACCAAGTTTACATCTTTGATGAAAAGGACCATCTCCTAAGGGAATTTGGAATAATAATTTTAGGTCGAGGGGAATCATGACACTTGTCAACATCCCTCGACATGTTTACTAGGAGAATCTCACTAAGAAACAAATTTGAACTAGGTTCAATGACTCATTAATTATGATTGTTAATACTTTCTTATTATAATTATCCCTATTTGAATTCAGTTTTAGAATCCCATTCAATAAATTCTTATAAAGTTTATTAATACTTACCATATCTGATTGAGTTATTTTAGACCCTAGAATTAATCCACATTCAAATGTATATCTCATGTCTAATTTTTTAAATAAAGTCTTAATATTTTATATCCATAATTTCAATTAAACATAATGTCGTAATTCATTTGAGATGATCACATCGCGTTTGTTCATTATCTTTATTAGATATAAGTTAAACAACCTCTTATTTAATAAACGTCAAAGATTCCATCTATGGTTATAATATTAATACTAATATCAAACCTAATATAAGTACTAAAGTTACCTACCGGTTAAATTTAAATGAAGAAATATTAATATTAAATTCACCCCCTACAAAAAATGAAAATTTGAAACAATCTTGTTAACCTAACCCGATGATAATTTGTTTAATGCCAAATTTAAGTATTGTTTCTAACCTCAAAAGATCCCTAATTAATTAAATGATTTGATCAATGTAACCCTATTAAAATATTCCAGGACTAAATTAGACACTATAAGTTCCGTCCCCTTTAATAACCTTGTTATGTAAATCCATAATATTATATCGATGTTAAATACTTAAATTTGTTTTAAGGGGATTAGATAATAACCCAAAGCTCACATTATAATTAAATTTAAGAATAAATTAACCTCTCATTAACACTACCCTCTTCAAAAAGAAATAATATAATTAAAAAGGCCTCACAAAAGTCAATGCCAAATTATAACTTTAAATTTTGAATTCCCTCCAAGATGACTCTATAGCCATGCTCTAACCTAGCCTTAACCCTAATTCAAAATTAGGGTTAGGTTTGAACACCTATTCTTAAAAAAACAAGTTCATTCTCTCTTTTTTATCTCTTTTCCTCCCCTTCTCTTATTTCAAAACCCTAACCCTTATCTCTACTTATGTTATAGGTTCTAATGGAGGAAAATCTTCATGAAGGATGAACATGCTATGCATATATGTGTGTGTGTGTGTGTGTGTGTGTTGGCACACATGCACGTGTGTATATATATATATACACATACATAGATATATATACATACATATATCTATATATATATGTATGTATATATATACATATATACATATATATATATACATACATATATATGTATATGTATATGTATATATGTATATATATACATGTGTGTCTGTATATATATATATA
>MU223271.1:608532-645247 GCA_018584345.1 Thuja plicata
TTTAAAAAAAAAAAAATGTTTTCTCAATATATATATATATATATATATATATATATAGAGAGAGAGAGAGAGAGAGAGAGAGAGAGATGCAACAAATTTAAAAATAAAATAAAAATAGGGATAAAAATATGGAGTTATGCATACATGTATAAACTTTCAGATTTCTACTGATATCATATTGTAGTTGATTTATTTTCAAATCTAAAAGAACATATATTTTGAATATGTAAATACATATCATGTATATACTACTTTACTATAAAAAATTTGAGATTTATTATTCTCTTGAAGGCATGTTTAAAAAAAAACTTAATAATGAAAACCTATTTGGCAATAAAAGGACTATATCTACTTGTGTTAAATTCAACATGTGGGTGTTTTTTCTATTTGTTGTTACAAATCAAAACTCAAGAATGTGTACATATTTTTTCCTTTAAGTTTAATATAACAAAAAAACAACACTTAGAATTGAAAAAAAAATTAAACTTCTCTTCTAACACAAGTTTTTTTCTTTAGAATACTAATCCATTAAAAGAAGGTTACATAGCATTTCTTCATAAAGTAAATCTTTCCATATTACAAATCTTTGAAAGTTTATTCAATTTCACAAATGATTGGTAAGGGAAAAACTCATACATGATGAACATTTCATCTATTTTTTTTACCACATTTACTTAATTTTATTTGTAAAAGAAAAATCTACAACTAACTCTACAAAATAAGCTGACTTTTTTCCACCAACAAGATTACATATTACATACGCACTTGATCTCTTTTCTTCTTTTTGATGAATATAACTTTACAATAAGAACAAATACAAAGGTGACTCCACTCTTTTGACTATCTACACATCTTGTCTTTTTTTCCCAAATGCTCAAACCTACAATAAAAATTATAACTTGACCATGGGAGCTCACCTCTCAGCCTAGGCCTCAAAGAGACCACCCTCGAGCTTGGGGAACCAAGGAGAGATGAGTTACATACATACAAAACCAAAAACTTCAATGCAACAAAAATCCACAAAATAATCTCATCCAAGGCTTCACAATGGGTCTCACAATGACCCTAAACATGGGGTGAAGGTGGACCAAGTACCTAAGAGGAAAATTCCAAGGAAAACAAGAAATTTACAAAGCTTCCTCAAGCTAAAAAACCATCTCATATCTATTTTTTTATTTAAAACAACAACAAAAATCCCTTATGACCCCCAATGCTTTCAAGCCAAAAAATATCCCCTTATGTCCCCCATTGCACAAGCAAGAATGACATCATGGAGCCCACACTCCATGCTTTATCCCTAAACTCCTTGAGGATAGACTCTACACTCTAAGTTTTTCTAGAATCCCCTCACCCCCAAGGTTACTCTACCCTCCCAATGGTGAGTGTGCCTTGAGACTTCCATGCACAAAGAAAAAATACACTATACAACAAGAGACACATCCATACATATTCCATTGAGAGCACACAATAATTTCTTCAACACTCATGCATATTCAATAAGAAAAAAAACAAGATTTAAGAACATCCACCAGCTGAGATCCAAGCTTATGGAAATATTTGAAGATGAGCTTCCTTTTTTTCCAATTCCTTCCTCCTTCCAAAATCTCCACTAATTCTAGAAGTCTCTAAAGTTAGAGAGTCGGTGTTCAAACTCCAAGTCTTGGAGGATCTCCCCTAAAAAGGGCTCTACACACTTCCCACAAATATCTTGGAAGAAGTTCATAATTCTATTGGTTTGGTCTTCCCAAAACCCCTCTTACAAGGTTTTTAAAAATGTGTCTAAGAAAAGGTGTCTCAAAAAGTGAAACAAGTAACTTTCGTCTTAATGGAGGATTGTCTATTCAAGACCATGCTTCCAAAAGTTGATTTTCGTCTATCTTGAAAATCCAACTTTTGGAAGGGTCTTCAAGTCAACTATGAGTTTTCCTAGGGTTAAAAATGACCCTTACCCATAGGTATACCAAGAGGGCTTCCTAAAAATGACCCAAACTCAACCTTATGTCTTTTTAACCTCTCAAAAACCCACCTTAAACTCACCTATGAATTTCAAGTGATTTGACCATGCATTAATCTCCCTAACTAAGGGGTTCACATGGGAATACTCTATGGTAATTTTCTAGGTTGGTTTCCATCCAATCCCCAAGTGGACATGTCATCGCCACATATTCACTATACAAGTGTCAAGTGACACCACACAAATTCACAATACAAAGACACATGGAATATCCACTTGGGTGTCTACACAATTTAAAATTTACAAAAAATAATTTACAATTAACATACACCCAAGAATATACAATCACAAAGTAAAGCACATTACGACGAGGTTTTATCTTTTTATTAGATGCAACCTTGGTTCTGCACTGATTCACATTAGGTCTAACATTAGTTCCCCAATTTATTTCCATGGTCAAATTTCCTTCACACTAAATTCAAATATCAGTAGTCCAAGAAATCTCATGTATATAAAACATATGAAATAAGCATCATTCAGGCATTTTCCAAAATATCTATATCATCACACAACCAATTTACAATTCAACATATCAAAATCAATTTAACCACTTTCCACATGAAATCATATGCACCTAACATTTATTTCTCAATAGGAACTATAATTCATGCACCATTTACCCAAAACAATATTTGGAAAACAATTTCCTCATGAAAACATAGGCACACATTGAATCTTCATACAATTTCCAGCTGACATCAATTTTACTTTAGAACATAATTCTCAATATTCCAATATGGTTTAATCCAACTGTGTCATCACATTAATCTAATTCCACCAAACACAATGCATGTAATAGTAATTCATCATAACATTGTCATGTTAACCATTTAGTTTAACCAAATCTAATACTAATTTGCATTATCCTATTAATCACTTAATGAACATCTCTACATACACAATCATGATTCAACTCAATTGATCAATTCATATTCTGATACAAATAAATTTAAGCACCTATCATTGATTAGAACCACAACTCATCCTATTACAAAAACCATTTCCTTATTCCAAATTGGCATGCCCAAAAGTTGGGCAAAAATACACAATCAAATTTTTTTTAAACACGCTAAAAGGTTAACTAATCTACCTCAAAGGTAATAAGTGCATGCAAAATGGTGCAAAGGATAAAGAGTAACCTAAAAAGGTTAAACTAGAAGGAATAGCTTTCAGAGCTATCCTACAGGGATCCCTAAGCTACATGCTTCGATCCACACGCAAACCAAGACAATTGACCAAAAGTCAACTATACTCTAAATTACATGAAAGGAAGTTTCTAGGGCCCACTAAGCCCTTAGGAAGGCTCACACATGCAAATCGAGATAGTTGACACAAAAGTCAACCAGAAAGTCAATTATCTTCGAAAGGCGCAAAACTGGAATCCTAGGTTCCATGGGGTACAAGGAAGACCTGGTATGAAAATCAAGACAAATGGTCAAGGTTTGACCATGGTTGAGAAAAAGTCAACCATGCAAAAAATTGGTCAAGGGTAACGATAAAACCCTTAAAGATGTTTATCGCGATGATAAGGGGTTGTTATGACCCCCTTATCGATAAAATGGCATCTAGTTAATAATTTAAAAATGGATAATTTAATTAAATAAAACACGTTATAAACCCCATATTGATATATCTAATAATAACAACATTCACTAATTTTATGAAGACTAAGGATAAATGTAGTGGTCAACTTCCGCTTGCAGATTACCTCTAGTCGTATCTAGAGCATAGAAGACACCCTCAACAAAATTATGAAGAATAACTTTGAGGGCATGAAGGTGACTAACAGTAACTTGAGGGCTCTACTCTCTATGCCTGAAGGGAACTCTACTCCCATTATTGTGGATGATGATGCTACTAATGACCCCAGCTCTGTTGACCCTGGCTCTTGCACTAGGGCAAGTGCTAAAAAGCTGAAAGCTGTCAAAACTAAGGAAATCAAGGATCTTAGGGATGTCATCCAACAATATGACTTGCTGACGAAAGACACAATGGAGATTATGGAAAAAGTGGTGTAGCTGTGTTGTTCCTCGTGCTCGTGTGTTTTTGTCTAATTTGTTTCTTTCTGCTAGTTGGTTGTGTTGGGGGGTTTTCTAATGTATCCTTCTTTTTCCCCTAGCTGTTCCTTTTTGATGTGTTGTAATTTTTGTTGTGTTGAATTATGCCTATCTTTTCTTCTATTGTAAAGGGTTACGGTTCCCTTCAAAAACTATTTTCACCTCAATCAAAAACATTCACTAATTTTATTCTTTTAAAATTAAAACTATTGACAAATCAAGACTAAATTCAAAAATCTAATCTCCTCCACTATAATCATAATTTTCCAGTAATCATATCTATATATATAAACTCCAATTTTAAAACTATTATTTAAATCAATATTTAATCCTAATTGAAAATTAAATCAAATCTAAGATATAATAATTCAAATTTAATCTAATCTATAAATAATATTTAAATTACTATTTAAAAAAAAAACTAAATCTAATATAGACATTTAATATTAAATATCATAAAGTCTACATATTCCAAGGATTTGAATTTATCTAACAACATTCTTACATAAGTGTTTAAATTGAATTTTGAAAGCATACTTAAACAATGAAAAAATATATAATAAAACAATCTTTTAAAGCCTTAAATCGAAAAGCGATTACTATGCAGGGCGACGGTGCTAACATTTCGGGAGGCGGCGGAAGGGTTCTCTATAGCGGTGGAGGAGACTGGGTCTAGGGCCATGGACCATGCACAGTGGGGAGGGTGCAAGGCAGGGTGGCCGCTGCCCTGCCACCCACCACTGTGTAAACCCACAGTGGTGGCGTGGGGGGGGGGTGCGGCACACCACGGCCCCAGCCTCCCATAACTGCCACATTATGGGGGAGTACAGTTTTGACCCCCTCCCACCCGAAACTATAAAAAAAATGCAGTGACACCCTTATTAAAACAAAACATTTTATCATAAATATATATATACGAATAACAAAAGAAACAAATAAAATATGACTGGTAAAGAAAAAAACTCTCTGTTACAAAACAGGGAGCATGCCAAAATATTTATTTTCAATTTTAAGCATGCCCTCTTTCTAATAATAATTTAATCTAGATGATGTGGGAAAAACATTTTGAATCTGGACTTTTTTTTGTAAGAATTTTTTAGAATTCTCAAAGTGTAAAAAGAATATTTTATTTTTTTTCTCTCAAGAACACTAAAATTCATTATTTAAATTTAAACTTCCATTTAATTTTATTTGAGGAATTTCTATTTAAATTCAACCATAACATTAGGTACCCAAAAGAAGGTTAAATTTGTCTATTAGGAAAATTATCGTTCTTATTTAAATTTGAATTATTTCAAACAATGAAATCTAAGCATAAACACATTATAGTTAAATATACTTCTTTTTATTTCTTAAGATCAACATAATGGAAAATAAATAAAGATATTATAACAACATGGTTACTCTAAATTTACTTATTGAAAACAAAAGCTCGTTTGCATATTAAGTTACATAATGAAAGATTTTTCTCATACAACAATAATGTCTCCCAAAACTTCTCATCAAAATAATTTAAAAATATAATAAAGTTACAAATTCTTGGAGACACCATTCCACAATATGAATGGAATGATATTTTTGTACAACATAGGTTACAATATGATTTTCAAACCCAAAACATAGGATAAAGATATCTCCAAGCTCCTAGGCTCAGCTAAAGACCTAAATAGATGAGGTTGACCATGGAGGCTCACCTCCCAATCTAGGCCTTTTCAAGGCCACCTTCGAGATTGGGGATCCTGTATGAAATGAGAGACAAATAGGAAAATACACAACTTACAGAAAATATTCACACAAAGTCAAAAGCAAGAAAACTTCTCAATCACATGGAAAGAGGCCTTCCTGAAAATAGGGGTAGTGATAGACCTCACAATAGGAGAAAACCAAGTATACAAATAGAAACCTCAAGTCACACATGGACTTGGAATGGCCAGCTTCACAAGATGTAGTCATAAAATATACCTCCTTATGCCCCCCTAAATCCCTTAGGCCATACTTGGCATCATGGGTAATGTGAAACCCCATATATTTCCCTCCACACATGGGAGACTCTACACTAAACCAGAGTCATTTCCTACCACCCCTTCCAAGGTTACCTTTCCCTCCTAAGAGTGAGTGTGCCTTGAAGAATCCCATTCAAAATAACTCACAGATAAAAAAATACAACAAAACAAAACTTCAAAAACTTAACTTGAAAATAATTTAAAATTTACATAGGACCCCATTAATAGAGTTTCAAGCTTAAGAACATGCAAAACCATGAAATTATATTCTAAAAGGAGACCAACCTTACTCCAAAGCTAAAGGGGATTTGAAAGTTGAGAAGAGATTTCCTTCCAAGTTCTTTCCTCCAAAAGGCTTCCTCAATTCTGAATCTGTCTCTAAGAATAGAGATTGGGTGAACACCCAACTCTTCCTAAAAACTTCCCTATATAGGAAAACCTCCAACATGACCAAGACTAACCCAAAGGTGAGGTGACCCTAACCATCCCTTTCTTTCCACTTTCCTTCATTCTCCATGAATGGAGTTAAATGCAACTTGGAAAAAAGAGAGAAGTTAATGAAAGTTATACTCCTCTTCAAATTTGCTCAAGTTTGAAAATAAGACTTTAGGGGAGCAATAAATGAGTTTAGAGACTCATTTTTTTTCTGAAAATGACTCCTAACCCCTAGGGTACCAAGTTGGGTAGCTAAAACTGACCTTGGTTACCTTCTGGGAGCCCAAAAGACCCTCCTAAACTACACCTAAAGTTAACCCATGGGTTTGTAAGTCAATTTGACCATCTAGAAACTTATAACCTTGGGTAATCTTGGGAGCTACACTTAGGTAACCTTCGTTAACCCTACACCTATCCATGGTTCACATAACTAGCCATGCCAACATTAATTGCAACACTTGCCAAATTAAATTTGCACATTAAATTAAAACAAATGATGTGGCTTATTCATAGTAACCTTAACTAATTGAAATACGCACATGCAAACCACATTTACAAATAAAACAAATATACAATGAGGTCCATGTTTATTTTTATAAACAGGACCTTCGAATGCATGAAATTTCACATAGGTTCCAATACTGGGTCCCCAATTTAGATCCATGGTCAACTATTTATGCACATTCATTGCCCACATCAGTAGGTCCAAAACAACATGATATGAAAGAATAATGTGATATCAATAATACATAAAACTATATCTAAATTTGAATTTAAATAAACCTATCATCGGTTTCCTAAACCAAATTCCATCATAATTACACCTACACATTTAATCTCATAAATGACATCATCATAAACTAAAACTAAATCAAAACATGTAGTATCTCGAGTGTACCGTGATTACATAATTAGATATTGAATATATAACATAGGATTCAATAGATCTTCAAAAACATAAGAGTCTCCAATAGTCAAAACATGTCTAAGTATTGGAAGCATAAAAATAAAGTAGTAAAACATAGACTGTCTGAGGAAGGTCTCACATCCACCCCCTCTAGACATGAACTACTCCTAGAGTTCATCAAAGAGGTGAGGGTAATGAGATCTCATCAGTGTTGTGCCCTCTCAAGAGGCTGTAACTTCATCATAGCAATCTCACTGGACCCTAACCGGGTCCATCTCCCTATCTTGAAGCACAAGGAATTGTAGAGTCATAATACGGATGGGCTCCATAGCCAACTGCTCATTTGACTCCATGTGTGGCCTCAAAGATGGTGGTCTGATGCTCTAGAGGGAAGTTTTCAACCACTGCAAACAACCTGTGGGACTTTCCCCTATCTTTTACTGTCAGTTTGGACATCGCTGCATGTTGATTACTACTCTGAGAACATTCTCTAGCTAAGTGACCCATGGCACCACAAGTGTAACATGGCCCACATGACTGAACTTGTACACCTGAAGGCCTAGAGGTCTCGATGCACCCACCTCTAGAGGAATGTTGAGTCTGTGTTGGAGGTGTGCTTGGCCTGTGGCCTCTAGTCCTACTGAGACTATTGTGGTTGTTTCTGCTATGGGGCCCTGAATGTCCTTGAGGAGTTCCTCTGATTACCCTTCCATGAGGGTCTCTGATTACCTATAGCCTGAGGTGCAGGATTATGGTTTTGAGACCTATCCCTAGCGTTCTGTGGTCCTCTAACTATCTCTTTGGCTACTAAGGCTCTGTCCACTATGAACCTCAAGTCTCTTGAAGGTACCATGCATACCCTATTTGAAATCATAGGATTCAATCCTTTGATAAACCTATTTACCTACAACTTCTCGTCCCCCATGTTCTCCACATAAGGTAGGAGATTGAGAAACTCATCAATATGGTGCTACCTGAACTATTCTAAAACATACTGAGCTTTGAAAATATCAAGGAAAGATTCCCATGTAAGGGTATTAATGTCTACATTTCCCTTGGACTCCTCATGCCTCCACCAAGTGGATGCTTGGTCTCTAAAAATGAGTATCACAAAATGTTCTCTAAGATTGCTACCATAGTTATGCAACCTGAAACACCTCTCAAGGCTTAAAAGCCAAGCCTCTGCACCTGCCCCATCTGCCTCTCTTAAGAATGGAGGTGGTCTGAGCCTCCTCAAATCTGTAATCCAACTCCCAATATCGGGTGCTCTATCAAACCTCTAGACCTCCATCCTAGGAATAACCCCTAGTCCTCCAATGGACCCTACTCCTTGCTCAAGCTGATTCTCCCCAAACCTAGGAGGTGGGATCCTACTCTTCTCTCTAGTGAAGGACCCACATCCTTCCAATTTTTGTTGCTCTCTCTGCTGAATTATTGGACGCGTGCGATCCAGTATAAGCCCAACCAATTTTTGAAAGGCTAGATGTAGTGTTGCATTACAATCAGGAGGTGGTTTAGGAGGTGGACTTTGATTTCCCCCGTGATCCTCTACCTTGGGTCATACCTCCTCGCGAGCTATGGGAGTATGTTTCTGAACAAGTCTTTGTCTACGGGCCTGATGAGTGACAGGAGCCATCTACACATACAAGGCAAAGTTTAGTGATAACACAATGGGTTAGGTTCCCAATGTTACTAAACATGGCTCTGATACCAAAATGTCATGCCCAAAAGTTGAGAAAAAATACATAATCAAATTTTTTAAAACATGCTAAAAGGTTAACTAATCTACCTCAAAGGTATCAAGTGCATGCAAAATGGTGCAAAGGATAAACAGTAACCTAGAAAGGTCAAACGAGAAGGAATAGCTTTCAGAGCTATCCTACAGGGATCCCTAAGCTACATGTTTTGATCTGCATGCAAATTGAAATATTTGACCAAAAGTCAACTATACTCTAAATTATGTGAAAGGAAGTTTCTAGGGTCTGCTAAGCCCTTAGGAAGGCTCACACATGCAAATCGAGATAGTTGACCCAAAATTCAACTAGAGTTGACTAGAAAGTCAACCATCTCTGAAAGACACAAAATTGGAATCCTAGGTTCCAGGGGGTACAAGGAACACCCAGTAAGAAAATTAGGCCAAACAATCAAGGTTTGACCATGGTTGACCAAAATTAAACCATGCACAAAATTGGTCAAGGCTAATGATAAAACCCTTAAAGATGTTTATCACGATGATAAGGGGTTATAATGACCCCCTTATCGATAAAACAACATCTAGTTAATAATTTAAAAATGGTTAATTCAATTAAATAAAACACGTAATAAACCCCATATTAATATATCTGATAATAACAACATTCACTAATTTTATTCTTTTAAAATTAAAACTATTGACAAATCAAGACTAAATTCAAAAATCTAATCTCCTCCACTGTAATCATAATTTTCAAGTAATCATATCTATATATATAAACTCCAATTTTAAAACTATTATTTAAATCAATATTTAATCCTAATTAAAAATTAAATCAAATCTAAGATATAATAATTCAAATATAATATAATCTATAAATAATATTTAAATTACTATTTAAAAAAAAAACTAAATCTAATATAAACATTTAATATTAAATATCATAAAGTCTACATATTCCAAGGATTTGAATTTATCTAACAACATTCTAACCTAAGTGTTTTAATCGAATTCCGAAAGCATACTTAAACAATGAAAAAATATATAATAAAACAATCTTTTAAAGCCCTAAATTGAAAAACGATTACTATGTAGGGTGGCGACGCTAACTTTCTGGGAGGCGGCGGAAGGGTTTCTCCGCAGCAGTGGAGGAGATGGGGTGCAGGGCCATGAGCCACGCGTAGTGGGGAGGGCGCGGGGGGGTTCGGCGCCGCCCGGCCTCCCATAGCCGCCGCATTATGGGGGAGTGGGGTTTCGGCCCCCTCCCACCTGAAACCAAAAAAAAATGCAGTGACACCCTTATTAAAACAAAACATTTTATCATAAATATATATATATACGAACAAAAAAAGAAACAAATAAAATATGACTGGTGAAGAAAAAAACTCTCTGTTACAAAACAAGGAGCATGCCAAAATATTTATTTTCAATTTTAAGCATGCCCTCTTTCTAATAATAAATTAATCTAGATGATGTGGGAAAAACATTGTGAATCTGGACTTTTTTTTTGTAAGAATTTTCAAGAATTCTCTAAGTGTAAAAAGAATATTTTTTTTTTCTCTCAAGAACACTAAAATTCATTATTTAAATTTAAACTTCCATTTGATTTTATTTGAGGAATTTCTATTTAAATTCAACCATAACATTAGGTACCCAAAAGAAGGTTAAATTTGTCTATTAGGAAAATTATCGTTCTTATTTAAATTTGAATTATTTCAAATAATGAAATCTAAGCATAAACACATTATAGTTAAATATACTTCTTTTTATTTCTTAAGATCAACATAATGGAAAATAAATAAAGATATTATAACAACATGGTTACTCTAAATTTACTTATTGAAAAAAAAGCTCGTTTGCATATTAAGTTACATAATGAAAGATTTTTCTCATACAACAATAATGTCTCCCAAAACTTCTCATCAAAATAACATAAAAAAAATAAGGTTACAAATTCTTGGAGACACTATTCCACAATATGAATGCAATGATATTTCCATACAACATAGGTTACAATATGATTTTCAAACCCAAAACATTGGATAAATCTACCTCCAAGCTCCTAGGCCCAACTGAAGACCTGAATAGATGAGGTTGACCATGGAGGCTCACCTCCCAACCTAGGCCTTTTCAAGGGCACCCGGAGCTTGGGGATCCAGTATGGAATGGGAGACAAACAAGAAAATGCACAACTTACAAAAAACATTCACAGAAAGCCACAAGCAAGAAAACTTCCCAATCACATGGTAGAACAGGAGGAAGGTCTCCAAAAGGTCTTCCTAAAAATAGGGGTAGTGGTAGACCTCACAATAGGAGAAAGCCAAGTATACAAACAAAAACCTCAAGTCACACATGGACTTGGAATGACCATCTTCACAAGATGCATTCATAAAATATACCTCATCATTCCCCCACAAAAACCCTCAGGCCATACTTGGCATCATGGGTATCGTGAACCCCATATCTTTTCCGCCACACATGAGAGACTCTACACTAAACTAGAGTCATATCATACCACCCATTCCAAGGTTACTCTGCCCTCTCAAGGGTGAGTTTTCCTTGAAGAATCCCATTCAAAATAACTCACAAATAAAAAAACACAACAAAACAAAATTTTAAAAACTTAACTTAAAAATTACATAGGACTCCATTAATGGAGTTTCAAGCTTAAGAACATGCAAAACCATGAAAGTATATTCTAAAAGGAGACCAAAATTACTCTAAATCTAATGGGGATTTGAAATTTGAGAAGAGCTTTCCTTCCAAGTTTTTTCCTCCAAAAGGCTTCCTCAATTCTTAATCTGTCTCTAAAAATAGAGAGTGGGTGAACACCCAACTCTTCCTAAAAACTTCCCTATATAGGAAAACCTCCAACATGACCAAGACTAACCCAAAGGTGAGGTGACCCTAACCATCCCTTTATTCCCACTTTCCTTCATTCTCCATGAATGGATTTAAATGCAACTTTGAAAGAAGAGAGAGGTTAACCAAAGTTACACTCCTCTTCAAATTCGCTCAAGTTTGAAAATGAGACTTTAGGGGATAAATAAATGAGTTTAGAGGTTTATTGTTTACCAAAAATGACCCCTAACCCCTAGGGTACCAAGCTAAATAGCTAAAACTGACTTTGGTTACCTTCTGGGAGCCCAAAAGACCCTCCTAAACTACACCTAAAGTTAACCCACATATTTCTAAGTCAAGTTGACCATCTAGAAACTTATAACCTTGGGTAAGCTTGGGAACTACACTTAAGTAACCTTCGCTAACCCTACACCTAACCATGGTTCACATAACTATCCATGCCAACATTAATTGCAACACTTGCCAAATTAAATTGGCACATTAAATTAAAATAAATGGCATGGCTTATACACAATAACATTAACTAATTAAAATACACACATGCAAACCACATTTATGAATAAAACACATATACAACAAGGTCCATATTTATTTTTATAAACAGGACCTTGGAATGCACAGAATTTTACATAGGTTCCAATATTGGGTCCCCGATTTAGATCCATGGTCAACTATCTATGCACACTCATTTCACACATCAGTAGGTCTAAAATAACATGATATGAAAGCATAACGAGACATCAATAATACATAAAACTATATCGTTATTTGAATTTAAATAAACCTATCATCGATTTCCTAAACCAAATTCTATCATAATTACACCTACACATTTAATCTCATAAATGACATCATCATAAACTAAAACTTAATCAAAATATGTAGTATCTCAAGTGTACCCTGATTACATAATCAGGTATTGAATATATAACATAGGATTCAACAGATCCTCAAAAACATAAGAGTCTCCAATAGTCAAACCATGTCTAAGTACTAAAAGCATAAAAATAAAGTAGTAAAACATGGACTGTCTAAGGAAGGTCTCACAGAAATCAATACACACATATCAAACACTCAACTGCATTGCTATAAAAAAAAGCTAAACCAATTAGCCCTAGTGCAACATAATGCATCATAGAGTCATCAACATGAGTAAGGGGATAAATAGAGTATACCAAAATTTAGTCTAATCCAATAAAGTATAGATCCATAATGTATCATAAAGAATTCACATACTAGGTCTATCATAAGGATAAATGAATTTCTATGACGACCTGAGTAGGGTCTCTCCAAATACCAAGCATAACTATAGTTATAGTCACAAAATGATAACAAGGCTAAATTGAACCGAATGGGTCCCATTAAAACCTTTCACAAGAATATCACAACATCAAAATATTATCTCGACCAGTTATACCAACACATAATAGGACCTCACCTCACATCTTGAGTCTAAGACATGTCACATTAAACAAGTAGACACTGATCGCTTGGAGAGTACAATCTCACAAGGGTACAACATGATCATAAATACAAGAATAAATTCAATCCACACCCCTCAGAATGTAAACATAAAAAGGGGAATGAGGGAGATTCTACATGCCAGATCAGGATTGGGAAGATTGGACACAGTCGAAACTCCTTAGAAAATTTTAGTCAAATTTTCCAGGTACAAAATGCCATTGGTGGCCTTTCCCTGGGTATAGAAAAAAATTTGGCCTTTCCCTATGTACAGGAAAAATTTTAGCTTGTCCCTGCCATTTTTTGCTCATATTTTAACTATAGGTTAGTTATCTTCTCTACTTTCCAAATCTGCAACTTTCTACTTAATCTGAGTTCATTTTTGTCTATTATTTATAGTTTTATCTATCTTCATCTAATTGGCATATAAAATACTTTAATTTAATCCATTTTATTGTTTTCATTTGGCTAATAACTATCATTTTAGAGAAGGACCATTTCCCCCAATTAGCGCTTGAGTCTCTTCTTGAGCCTATTGAGGGCATCTTCCTTCCAAATGTATGATTATAGAAAGAGGAGGTGATTTATATACCTATTTCCATTATTTCCTCTTCTTTCTCACCACATACAATAGTGTGTGTTATTTTGTGTACCTGTTAGCTGCAACACAACACTTCAATAAGTCATTGTATTAGTGAAAAACAAGAGTTAGCAAGCATATCAATCACTAAAATTGACCTATTGCTCCCTATCTAGGAGGAGTGTGAAAAATGCCATAATTGCCCTCAGATTATGCATTTATCAGTGACATATACAACCTAGAATAAAATATTTTAAATGAAACTAATCTATATGATCAATAAATATACATTCTAAGCTCTAAAATTGAAGATTATAACAATGCATAATAAGAAAGCTAAAATGCAATATAGATCTCTAATAATATGAACAACATAACAATGCTTTCAACAATTGAAAATCATGGGCCCATTAAACTTAAAAGTCATTCTATTTATAGAATAAATTAGGAGTGAGAGGAGAGATAAGGCCATTAAATACATGTGTAAGAGTCTTAATGAGGGATAGAATTGATGAGGCATGGTGGGGGTATAAGTATTAATGATGCATTTATGAGAGCATTAATGAAGCATGGTGAGGGTGTAAGTCCAAGCTTGAGAAAGTGGACTTTGGGGAAGGGGAGCTTGAGAATGTTGACTTTTTGGAACGAGTTGAATTCCTAATCAAAATATTATGGATGTGACATCATTAGGGAGTGGGTTAAGACGGGATTAAGATTAGATTTAGGCTTAGCATGGGTGAAGAGGTTGGGATTAGTTAGAACCCAAGGGTTAAGGTGGTTGAGATAAGTTAGGTTAGGGGTTAAAGGGAATATTAATGAAATAAATTATATAAATAATATATTCATTCAATAATAGGGTAAATTAATTATTTAAGCTTTTGGTTGCTTTTGATAATTAATTAAGATGATAGCCAATTAATTAAATTAATTAGGCTAGGGGATTGGCTTTCCTTTTTGCAAGTGATGAGGTGTAATTAGGATTTTAATTAATTCCTTTTAATTAACTACCTTAGCCATGTTTTTGATTTGTTTTGATAGAATTGATTTGATTTGATTTGATTGGCTAAGACAATTAATGTAATTTAGTGATTAAATCACTTAGGAGATTAAATTTGATTTAAATGAATTATGCCAATAAATTGAAGAATTGTCTTGACATAATTGGGGGTATGATCACACTTAGGGAAAATAGGGTCTATGATCAGAGAAAACCAAATTAGGGTGGTTATATTTGCCCCTCTTTGAATAGATGTGTGAGCAACGCATTGATTCAAAGAAATTTTTTGACGTTGACTTCAAAAAGTTTGATAATTTTGCACTTGATCGAACGAAATGCCTGATGAGATCAGTCTCACACTTGATTGAACTAAACTGATAGAATTGACTTTGAACTTGATTGAACAAAGGTCAATAAGCAAAGATCTTAAAGATACCAATTCTGAACTTGGTTGTCATCCAAAATTTGATAATACCAACTTCAAACTTGATTGAATGAAGGTCAGTACAAATTTTCTAGGAGATTTAATACGAATCTAAGAAAAAGTAGACATAGGATATCCAGCTTGTGAGAACCGAAGCCTTCAATCCAATAGTCCTCACTTAGTCAAGGAACTATCATACCTTTAGTTGTTTTTATAACGAAGTCCTTTTAATGTTGTTTCAAGCAAGAATTTGATTTATTTAAGTGTGATCATGCCCCCTCGGGAATGAAATCAAAGAAAAAAATAATAAAATCCCTCTGTGGAAATGATGTATCACTTGCATGGATCAGGTAGATCAAGAAAGAATTTAATTAGAAGAAGTGAAGAAAAGGAGATGTATTTAGAG
This sequence comes from Thuja plicata, assembly GCA_018584345.1. NCBI lineage: Eukaryota > Viridiplantae > Streptophyta > Pinopsida > Cupressales > Cupressaceae > Thuja > Thuja plicata. The sequence continues at coordinate 624,372 of MU223271.1, forward strand.
AAAACACACTTGTACCAGGTTAATAATGTTAAAATGTGAGGTTTGAGTCTGATAAAATGATGTTAGACCAAGATGTTTGATGAATATTGTGCAATGTGATGATATAGAATTTAGAAAATTGATTCTGTAAAGCTGGCAAATCATTGTCATAACATATGGAGCAAGTCTGCATTTTCAATAACTGTTGTAAATATTTTATTGCACTATGTATAACAATGTCAACACATTTGATTTCATTCTTGATGGATCAGAAAGAGAACAAGATGAGTTTCAGTTGTCTGGGAGGAGTTCCAGAACTCCTAAATAGCTCTAAAAGTCAAATATATAGGCCCAAATTCACTTTTTACTTACTCATTTTCACTTTTCATCTTAGTAATTTAGAGAGCTCTGTAGAGAAGATGGTGGTCCCCATGGAGAAGCATCATTTTGAGCTTGGTCATCGACATCAGCGTCCAACAGTCTACCCACCTCCTCCTCCAGATTAGGGAGAGGGTGGGAGTTAGTCATAATACTGTATTCTTGTCATACTTTAAGGTTACATTGTATATCTGGATACTTTTGAGATCATTCTTTTGTATTATGACATTTATACATGTACATATGATTCATACTGATACTCTGATACTCTTTTTGTAGACAAATCCACATTTTTGATATGTTCCATATCTGAGATAGTTGTTCCTAATCTTGATGGATTCTCATGCTTGTGATAGATGTTTAGATGTTGATGCACATGTGATTATGTTTATCTTGGTCTCGTGATGAGTTAGATTAGATATGTGATGACATCATTTATGCTCATTTGATTTATTACTAATATGAATGTGTTTCAAATGATACTTAAGTGAATATGCAGATGAATGTTTTTGAAATTTTCTGTATGCAAATAAATGTATGGATGCAATTTAGGATGTAAAATTAAATGCAATGCTTGAATGCTTTGTTTTTGTCTTTTTTTCTTTCTCATTTATGAATGCAGAATGTATGTCATGGATATGCAATGACATTTATATTAGTAATATTGATGTATGTAATTAACTTGGATTTTGAATGAATCAAGAAGTTATTTTAAGCTCAAGTCCCTTTTATGTTGTTCTTTTAAAAATGCATCAAGCAATCTTTAAATGCATCTACATGTAGACTCTTAGGACTATCACTGATGTTGTATACATTGTAGCATTTTATCATCATTGGGCATTTGTTGTAACAGACATCACCTGATAGTACAACTATCACTAATACCCACTAGTATCATGAAAGTATGAATACTATGTGTATTGGACACAATGTCAAAAATAATCTTAGGCATAAAGGCATAGAAGCTAGGATGAAAAGTTAGTTATGTCCTTTTACTATTGAGAATCAGTTTATGTTCAAGTGTAATGTAAGATATGTGACCCATAATGACCTTGGAAATTCATATCCTTGGGTACATCTTGTAGCATACACCTCAGTGAGAATCTGATTTAGAAAATAGACAAGAAAATTGTTTCAACCTCACCATAGTTTACACATAACAAGGATCGAGATATATGCGGCTATCCACTCATGTTGGAAGCTCTTACCATAAACATCCAAGTTAGGTGAAATTTATAGGATCATTTGGAACAATCATCATACACATAAAAACCAAGAAAATGTTAGGTCCCCTATCCTTGCAACTCTTTGTCTTAAAATAGATGTCATAGAGTTACTCGGAAGACATAATAATCACCAATTGAGAATCAATCAAAGAAAATTTATAACCACTTAAATGCCCCAAGTATGAAACATCATGGGAACATAAAAGAATCATAACCAAACCAAGATCAAACTATGTGTTTAAGTAGTATTGAGAAATATTGTTGATTCATTTTCAAGCACAGTAGAGATTCATCAATCATAATATGGAACTTAAGCAATATGGCTTCCTGTCTGAGTACATGTGAGATTAACTGTGTCAGCAATTGCAATCCAATGTAGCTTATAGAAATACTGGTTGATTAAAGTTTTGAGAAACACTAGTTTATTTAAGTTCTAGATTAAAGTGTTGAGAAACACTAGTTTGATGTTTGTTACTGGTAGGGGGTGTTGAAGAAACACCTTTTTTGTGATGTTTAAGTTCAAGTATTGAGAAATACCATTTTGAGAGTCGAACCATCCTAGACAAGATGCTTAGGACAACCTAGCAGACATGAGCTGACCATGCTAGCAAAGATGCCCCCAAGCAAGGATAAGACATTTGTAAGGAATTAGAGTCACCAAATAGCACAGGTGCAAGTATGAAGGTTTAGTGTCATCAATGCATTGATAGATAGAGCATAGAGTGTGAGTGACGCCCGTTTGTCAGGTTTTCACCACTCGGCACATATTTTTATTTTTGCTACCAAGACACCTGATTGCCAGGTTTCCATAAAGGCCCTTTTTCAATTTTTTTGCTCTTTTTTTTTTTTTTGTAGTATCAAGGTGCCTGTTTGCCAGTTTTTCACCAAGGATACCTTTTTTTTAGGAATTTTTCCACTATTTTTGGATTTCTTCAGGATCAATTTTCTACTTTTTTTGGTATTTTTGGATATTTTCACTGCATAGGTTCTATTAGCCAGAAATCAAGCGCAGAACCGCTTCAAATGTAGAGTATTAATGGGATCAGGAAGAACAACTCCCTCAGGTGTAGCTAACTGATATGCTCCAGTCCCAAAATTTGCAGTAATGACATAAGGTCCCAGCCAGTTTGGTTCAAACTTTCTTTTCTATTCTTTGTTAGGATGGTTCTTAGGATTCTCTTTTAGAATGAGATCCCCCACTTGAAAGTGTCATGGTTTGACCTTTTTATTGTACCCTTTTGATATGCATTTTTGGTACACTTGCAAATGATCGAATGTCTGTTGCCTACGTTCATCAAGTAAGTCTAAAGAATTTACTCTATCAATGCAGTATTCTTCGTCAGTAACAAGACCTTGTAAGGATACCCACAAAGATGGGGTTTCAACCTCAATAGGTAATACTGCCTCAATTCCATAGACTAGGGAAAATGGTGTGGCTCCAGTTTGTGTTATGATGCTTGTTCTGTAGGCCCAAAGTGTCAGATTTAATTATAAGTATCGGTCTCTGCCAGACTTACTCACAGTTTTATGTAGGATTTTGAGAATGTTCTTGTTTGATTCCTCAACCTATCCATTACCTTGAGGATAATATATTGAGGAACAATGTTGAGTAATATGAAACTGTGTGCAAAGTTCTTTGATGTCTTGGTTTTTAAATTGGCCCCCATTGTCTGTTACAATTAAAGAGGGTATCCCATATCTACAAATAATGTAGCTCAAGATAAACATAGCCACCTATTTTCCCATGGCTTTGATCAATGACATGGCTTCGACCCACTTAGTGAAATACTCAGTGGCCGTAATCATGTATTTGTGTCCACTTGAAGAATTAGGATATATCTATCCAACCAAATCAAAGGCCCATTGCTGAAATGGCCAATGTGTTATGAATGGTATGAGTTCTGTAGCAGGAGCATGGATGAGAACTCTATTTGTTTGGCATTTATGACATGTCTTTGAAAATTGAATAACATCTTTTTCCATTGTGGGCCAGTAATAGCCTACTCTTAGTAGTTTCTTAGCTAGTGAAAAGTCATTTGAGTGTGATCCACATACACCTTCGTGGACTTATTTCAATGTGTGATCTGACTCATCGTGTTCTAAACACCTAAGAAGTGTACCTTTGAGACCTCATCTATATAAGTTATTAGTAATGAGGACATAACACGATGTTGTCTGAATTAAGGCTTATTTTTCATTTCTGGATTGGTCATTGGGTATAGTTTGGTCAGTAAGGTAAGCAATGATTTTAACATACTGAGATGGGTCTTGGGCATTCAAAGCACAAATTACTTGGTATTTGGGGGTGTCAAAAGCTGGGTAGGATAGTTCTTCCACCAAGAAGTCATAGCGGAAATGATGTTCCTCTAGTTGTAACATGGATGCCAGTATAGCCATAGCATCTGTAGCTTTATTCTCTATTCTTGATATTTGCTGGAATGTGGTGAAGACAAAGTACTTGTTAAAATCATCAACCATTTATTTATAAGACATCAACTTTTCATCCTTAGTCTAATAGTCTCTGTTTACTTGATTAATAATGAGTTGGGAGTCACCATACACATGTAACTCTATGATCTTCCATTCCATAGTCAGTTTAAGACCATTTACCAATGCTTCATATTTAGAAATATTATTTGTGCATGGAAACATCAATTTTTAGGACTTGGGAATCTTGTAGCCTTGAGGAGTAATGAAAAGAACTCCTGCTCCATCACCATGTTGCATGAAAGAACCATCAAAGTACATCTTCCATGGATACTCAATGAGATGCATAATCATTTCATTAGGAAATTCAATTCTCAAAGGATCATCATCTTGGAGTGGTGAATCATCTAATTGATCAGCTAGGACTTGTCCTTTGATAGCCCTTCTATCCACGTACTCAATATCAAATTCTCTTAGAATCAGGACCCACTTTGCTAGCCTTCCTGTTAATGCTATCTTTCTTAAGAGGTATTTCAAAGGATCTATCTTTGCAATGAGCTTTACTGTATGTGATAGCATATGATGTCTCAATTTCTATGATGCAAAGACAACTTCTAAGCAATCTTTTTCAATTATGTTGAAATTGAGTTCATAAGATACTAGTGTTCTGCTGATATAGTAGATTGCTCTTTCCTTTTTAGTTTCATCTTCTTGCGCCAGCAATACTCCCAGTGATGTAGCTACAGCAAAAATATATAGGAGAAATGGCTTTCTATGAATAGGTGCCATGAGAATAGGAGTAGCTAGGTACTCTTTTAATTCTTTGAAGTTATTTTCACAATGTTCATCCCATTTGAAGGTGACACCTTTATATAGAAATTTAGTAAAGGGTTGTGCTCTGTCTAGAAGTTGTGAAATAAACCTCTGGATTGACTGGAGTCTTCCTTGTAATGTCCTCATTTGAATAATATTTCATGGAGGAGTCATTTCTAGTATAGATTTAACTTTTGTAGGGTCCACCTCAATTCTTTTTATTGATACAATAAACCTTAGGAACTTCCCTGATTGAACGCCTAAGGCACATTTCTTTGGATTAAGCCTGAGTTGAAATCGCTCCATGTGATCTAATATCTTCTACAAGTCTTCAATATGAGTTGTCCTTTCTTTTGATTTAGCTAAGCTATCATACATGTAATCCTCCATGTTTTTATGCATCATATCATGGAATATAGTAGTCATAGCTCTTTGGTATGTAGCACCTGCATTCTTTAATCCAAACGGCATAAAGTTCGAGCAAAAAGTTCCCCATGTGCATGTAAATGCAGTTTTCTCTTGATCTTCAGGAGAAATTTTAATCTGGTTATAGCCCAAGGAACCATCCATTAATGAGTACATTTGATAGGCTGTTGTTATATCTATGATCATATCAATGTTTGGTAGGGGAAAATCATCTTTAGGAAATGATTTTTTTAAGTCTCTAAATTTTGTACAGATCTTGATAGATTTATCTATTTTATATACAGGTACCACATTAGAAATCCATCCTGTGTAAGCGATGACTATTATGAATCCAGCTTTCAGTAATTTTTATAGCTCTGCTTTCATCAGTAATGCAACATGATGATGCATCTTTCTTAGTTTATGTTTCACAGGTTTGATCCCTGGAACTATAGATAAATGGTGCAGTATTAATTCAGGATCTAGTCTAGGCATATCTATGTAAGACCATGCAAAGTTTATCTTTTTCTCTCTTAGGAACTCAGTGAATTTTATTTTCTCTTCATCTGAAAAATATTGTACTAGGTGAACAATATGAGGAACTTCAGCGGTGCCCAAGTTAACTAGTTGTGTTGGTTCTATCAAAACTAAAGATTGTTCTTGAAAGTGCTTAGGGAGGATATCAAGAATTCCATCTTTTGGCACCTCTGGGAGGTTTTCACCATTAGATTCATCTTTTATTGTTACTATTTTAGAATCTGACACTGCCACTACGTAGTTTTCACCATTAGTTCATTTCTTCTTTTTATTTTTCAATTTGTGACTGAGAAACTTGATATCCTTCTCTGACATATCCACACTCCTTACATTGGTGGAAGAAGGATAAGGTTCGCAAGCATTTAGGTAGCAAGCCAAAGTATATTAATTAGGAAATTTCATGATAGGATTAGGATCTAAATTTGTCCAATCAATTAGGTCAGGTTTTTATCAAGGATAATGAATCAGAGTTTGGTAAGGACAGCATTGCATCAACATCAAAACTATTAACTAACAAGACATGTTCTGTTAGGTTAATTTCTATAGTTTTTAGATCATCAAGAGTTAAACCATCATTAATAGGGTCATTCTTCTTCTTCTCTCACCAATATAAAACTCATTTCTTGTATTCTCATAATATCCTCTAGACCTAGTAGAAGACCAGTTTCACCATCAATAATTCTAGGAAATGGTATCTCATATGACTCTGGAACAACAGTAGTATTAGGGGAAGTGCTAGAATTATCTCCTCCTTGAAATACCGATGTCAACTTATGAATCACATCTAATTCAATGTCCATGGTGGCATCAGATAGCACATCCCATTCATAATCATGTGAGTCTGTTATTTCATCATCTGATCTGTTTAGAAACTCAGCAATAGTTACTTGATGTACTTTATTACCCCCTTGTAGATCAAAGTGTGGTAAATCTAGAATGTGTGAAATTGTGACCAGCTTCCCCCAGTTAGGATTTGAATCTTGATGTTGGGGTATGTCTTCAATAGTTGTTTCTATCAATGGCACTTCTGGAGTGTCTTTTGGTGTTTCCTCTACTTCTTGAATAGTAGCTTGTGTCAACAAAGGAACATGAGTGTCTTGTGGTGTCTCAAAGCTAGGTACATATCTTTCTCCTTGATATTCAGGATAATCTATACCAATATGCAATAATCTCTCATAGTTCCATTGTTCTAGTTTTGTTTCTTCTTCTTCATCACTTCCTTCATCAAAGATCAGACTATCTCTTGAAGTAGTGTTTTCATATTTATTATTGAAACCTAGTCTTGTTTTATCTTTGATATTTCTGAATTCCATGTGTATAGGTTCAACAAGTCCCTTTCCTTTGTATCCTAAAGGTCTTGTTCCTATATATCCCATTTTTTTTAGAATATCATATCCTTTACCATACTTTTTTGGGGATATTTATACATGTTTTACCTCATTTTATTTTGGTTCTCCCTTGTAAAGCCAAGTCAAGACTGCTTTTTCTTCTTTTTCATCCTCTTGGGAGGTAGATGCTTTAACCATACCAGTTACTTTATGGATTTCTAGATCTTTAGATGTAGCAGGTGTGAAGAAGAGGAAGGTTTCCCATAAGATCTTGGAGACACTAGAAGTTCTATCAATGATGGAGTCATGTCTAGCTTGTATTCTCTCATACTAGTTTTTTCAAGTTTTAAGGTCTTTCCAAAGCTCTTCATAACCATGTATTTAGTAGTTTTAGGTACAGTTTCTTTTGGAATTTCCTTGTTATGAGGGACCATACTATCTACTTTAACATTGTTGCAAGTATAACTGGCATCTGCATGAATTGTTACTTCTACCCCATTATGTGGGAACTTGATATACTGGTGGTAAGTATATGGTACTTCTTTCATTTCATGGATCCAAGGTCTCCCTAATATTATGTTGCAAGCCAAGGGTAGATCTAGAACTTGACATATCATATTTATTTCAAATGGTCTTATTCTAATTTGTAGAACAATGAGACCTTTAGAGTATCTTTCTTCTTCATCGTAAGCTTTGATAGTGATCTTACTTCTTGAATCAATGATTTGTTCTGAGAGACCCAAATTCCTTATTAGATTGAGAGTACATATGTTCAACCCTGCACCTCCATCTATTAATACACGTCTGACACAGGATTTGTGAATTAGGACTTTAATGTGTAGAGGTTGGTTATGCAGATGTGTCAATGATTTGTCATCTTCTTCTAAAAAAGAGAGATAGTGTGATGCTGAGATATGATTTATCATTGCTTAAAATTTGTCTACATCAATGTCTTTGTGAACATTTTTAGAATGTAAGGATTGTTCAAGAACTTCCCTATGCACTGAGGAGATTTCAAGTAACTCAAAGATATAAATTTGAGTAGAGGTTCATTGTAATTGATTTACCAAGTTATAGTTTTCTGCTGGAATGGTAACTATTCTTTGTGATGGCACTAGTTTGGGGATAGTCACAATAGGTACCTTGGAAGTTGTTGTTGGTTTTGATGAGGAATTAGGTCCTTTTATTGTGACTTGTGCTTGACTTTGTGTTACTACATTTTATTGGGGAGATGTGTCTTTAATACCTTTGATAGTGATCACATTAATTGATTCATTTGTAATATCTAGCATATTGATCACATTATCATTATTGGAGTAGGTGTAGTTTACTTCATTTCCTTTTCCTTTAGACACTTCTCCTTTCTCATAATTAAGGAATGGCTTGTTAATTGTTGTATGGTATTCATTAGTGGTGTGTCCTTCCACTTTGTTCTTTCCTCCTTCAAGAAGGTCTTCTATAGAATTTTTAAGTTTAAGACAATTATTAGTCTTATGTCCCTTGTTTTTGTGAAAGACACAATAATAATTGTCATCCCACCATCTTGGTTTGACTTCTAGTTCCATGGTTTTGAATCCGGGATTGTAAGAAATTTTTTGTCCAAGAGTGTTTTCAAAACTGTCTCAAGAGGTTCCCCCAAAGGAGTGAATGTTCATTGAGGTTTGGAAGTCCATGGTTGACTCTTGTTGTTCTCATTGTTTTCTTTAGATATTATGGTTGTTACCTTAGCATATTTACTTTCTTGCATGCTATTCATTAGATTGAACACTACTAGTTTAGGATTAGCATTAGATAAATCTACCACTCCATCATTAACAACATTCTTATTTTGTTTCCACCATTTAGGCTTGTTGTTGGAGTTGGTAGATTTGTTATCACTTTGGAGAGTGATTTCTCCTTTTTTAACCATTACCTCTTCAATACGGATGGCATTTTTTATCATCCTGTCAAAGCTAGGTGAATCCTGCATTTGCAATGCATAGTTTAATTCAAGTATCAAGCTATTAATAAAGATTTCCATCTTCTCTAATTAAGGAATAGCTCTTGAATACCTTGCAAATATTTTTCTCCATCTTTGTAAAAAGTGTGTAAAGGACTCACCGGTTCATTTTTTTGTGTTACACAAGTCCATCATGGTTACATCATGTTGTATATTGTAGGAGTAATTTTGGATAAACCATTGAATTAACTCCTCAATTGTTTTTTACCTTAGGTGTGAGTTTAGAGAGCCACTCCATAGAATTTCTTCCTATACTTCTCAGAAATAGCCTCATTAGGTATGTAGATTTGTATATGTACTCTATGCTTAGAGCACAAAACTCTCTCACATGGTCATGTGGATCTGTCTCTCCCATATACTTGTCATATTTTGGCCTTGCCATGTTGCGAGGAAATGGAACCATATTGATACTCTTGTCAAAAGGAAATGGTCAAATGGAGTCCAAAGAGTATTTTGTTTTGGGTTTAACCTTTTCTTGTTTGAGCGTTGCAAGTTTAGTTTGCATCAAGGTTAGTTGTTTGGTGAGAATAGAGATAGGAGTTGATACCTCTTTTTCCTTTAGTTGTTCAACATCATAATATTTAGGTAATTTTACTCCAATGGATGCTAGATGGAGAAATTATTTCTCTTTGTCTTCACCAATTATCTTTTCCAATGTTCTTTGGAATTTCCTACTTTTTTTGAGTCTATTGTACTCTTCTTCGGGAATGTCTCCATCAATTTTTGAATCAAACAAAGGATGTTTGATGTGTTGTTCTTCTTCACCATCTCTATCTTCTTATTTTTGGTTTTCTTCATTGTTGTATTCTTCAAAAGCTTTACTGCACTCATTCTTAGAAGTGTCCATTGCAAATGATTCTATGTTAGTTAAGGGATTACGAGATGTTTCTCCTTGTTGAAATCGTAGTGATATAGAAGGTACTTTTGATTCTTTAGCAAGATACTTGTTGTGTCTTGTGTTAGCCATGAATTTGAATCTCAACTATGTCCAAAGTTCCCCAATAGTGTCAAGTGAAGTATAAAATCATTCAAGGTAAGTGTGTCCAAATTGTAAGGATAGTTTGTTGTTTGGTGGAAGTAAATGACTCCAGCATCAAAGGTTTAGAATGCCCTGATAGTGAGTTGGGAATCAAGTTTGTTTTAAGAGTGAATAGACCATACATTTTGAGACAGATTGTAAGAGCCCAAAATGACATGCAAGGTAGACTTTGAAAAAGTTTTGAAACAACAATAGAGAGACCAGAAAAAGAAATAGGACCAAACCAAGGAGCCAAAAGGGTACCCAAAAATACTGAATTTCTCTGAGGGATAACTATACAAGTGCTCACTATCCCTAATGTGACACTCTATATGCAACTTTTTGCAAAACTACATGTGAGCCTAAGTATCCTGGATGTGACCTTTCTCCCTAGAAGGAATACATGATTGACCAAATGCAATTTTGCACACTGAATGTGAGTTTGCACAACTAGATGTGAGCCAGGATAGACTAAAAGTGAGTCCCTAATGTTTTGTCAAGTTTTTGTCTAATTTGTCTTGAAGTTTGTGCAAATTTGTCTGACAGTAGGTTGTTTTTGAGCCTTTCCAGTGAGTGAAAAATACAGTATGTAGCTAGAGGATTGAATTTTGTTGCTTGTTTGAATGATTTATTTTCTTAATGGGCTTTCAAACACATCAAGCATTGTTGCATTGTTAAAGGTGAACAAACACATCCTTAATCCCTAGTGTCTAAGCATAGGATGAAAATATTTGCTCATAGACTCGGGTACACACTCAAATGCTAATCAAAATATGGCCATCACCAAGCACACAATAGCTCCAGTCATGATTCCATATTAGCCGACTCCAAACACAAGTGAGGGTACAAAATAATGAGTATCTTGGGGCAATTACTTTTTTCCTTGCACAAAGATTATCACCCTTTTGGGGATGAATCGGGTAGTTTGACTATAAATTATTATTTATAATGGGGCAACCCATTCAAAACCATCTCCCATAGAACTGCACACTGCAAAATTGAGGCATATAGCCCTATGAGTACTCAAGTATGTGTAGTCTCACAAGAAATATTCAAGCGGCTTCACTCTACACATATCCAAGCATGTTCAAGGAATGATGCCAAAATTCCAAGAACAAAAATGGCTCCATCTTCTAAGGCTTTGGCCTACAAGGAAACAATTATTTATATTGAGTTGGAAGGGTTGGCATAAAACGTGTCCTCACTTGGGTCATTTCTGGGAGATTTTTCCTTCAACCGGTAGGCCCTCTAGTGTTTAATAAGCATACAAAGGATTGGCGAGCTTAGGATTTCAAGATTTCTGATTCTTCGAAAGAAGAAGAGCATACTCTCCTATTCCATGCCATTTTCTCCCAAAACACTTCAATCACTTGTTCATTCCCTCAAACCACTTCACTTACAGCTCAATCCCCCATATCAATTTTTTGATTCCTCCACTTGGAAGGAAGAGAAAATCCTCTAGTGAGATTGAAAAGTAAGCTTAAGCTTGGTTTTAAATATTCCTAAGTTAATGAAAACAAAATTGTTTTGAAAGAAAAGTTTGTTTCTTCAATTTTCTCCAAAGTTAGGTGATTTGCTTGTTCAATTTCTATCAAAATTTAGACAATGATTCATTCTTTTTCTCAAAATATTTAGTGCTTTGTGTTGTTCAATTACTTATCCAAAGGGAAATTTAAACTATGAATCTTGTTCAATTAACCCCACAAAGTTTAAATGATTTGCTTGTCCAAATACTTTGCCAAAAATGAATTAAACGATGAGTTTGTTTTCCTTGTTTGATTACTCCAAATTTCTCTCAAATTTTAAACCAACTTTTGATTTTCTAATTTTCCTTGAAGGAAAAGATCATACTAATCTGATTGATTTAACAAGTGATTAGAAAATGTGTCTTTAATTTTGAAAATTGAAGAATTTAGAATAAGTTAATCTATGTGAAATGCAAAGCTCAAAGTAGAAATCTCTTTTCCATCCTTTTTAAGAAAAAGGGGGTAAACATCAATCTGCAAACTTAAGTTGTTAAATGACAGAGACAGAAGACATGCAAAGGTTAATGGTTAGATTTTTCAAATTTCAACCTCAAAAACCAAATGCGATCCTATCCTCCTATTTATGACTGCTTTTATCGAAAATGATCTAGAATTAACCAAATGCGATCAAATACACTAAAAATGATACAATGCATACCAGATGCGAGCCTTTACCAAAAATGATGCAGGATTTCTAGGATGCAAAATCTGATATCCGAGGTGCGATCCAAGATTCTACTATGCAATCCAATATATGATATGTGAGCCTTGGTGACCAAAAATGACTCTATTCCTGAAACCTAGGAAGATAAATTAGTAGAAAATGAATGCAAAGTAAGGTAAAATCTGAGATTTGGCCCCACGTTGGGTGCCAAAAATGTGTGTTATTTTGTGTACCTGTTAGCTGCAACACAACACTTTAATAAGTTGTTTTATTAGTGAAAAATAAGATTTAGAAAGCATATCAATCACTAAAATTGACCTATTACTTCCTATCTAGGAGGAGTGTGAAAAATGCCATAATTGCCCTCAGATTATGCATTTATCAATGCCATAGACAACCTAGAATGAAAGATTTTAAATGAAACTAATCTATATGCTCAAGAAATATACATTCTATAAATATTATAACAATTTATAATAAGAAAGCTAAAATGCAATATAGATCTCTAATAATATGAACAACATAACAATGCTTTCAACAATCCAAAATCAGGGGCCCATTGAGCTTAAAACTCATTCTATTTATAGAATAAATTAGGAGTGAGAGGAGAGATAAGGCCATTAAATGCATGTGTAAGAGCCTTAATGAGGGATAGCATTTATGAGGCATGGTGGGGGTATAAGCATTAATAATACATTTATGAGAGCATTAATGAAGCATGGTGAGGGTGTAAGTCCAAGCTTGAGAAAGTGGACTTTGGGGAAGGGGAGCTTGAGAATGTTGACTTTTTGGAATGAGTTGAATTCCTAATCAAAATATTAGGACATCATTAAGGAGTGGGTTAAGATGGGATTAAGATTACATTTAGGCTTAGCATGGGTGAAGAGGTTGGGATTAGTTAGAACCCAGGTTAAGGTGGTTGAGATAAGTTAGGTTAGGGGTTAAAGGGAATATTCATGAAATGAATTATATAAATAATATATTCATTCAATAATAAGGGAAATTAATTATTTAAGCTTTTGGTTGCTTTTGATAATTAATCAGGACTATAGCCAACTAATTAAATTAATTAGGCTAGGGACTGGCTTTCCTTTTTGCAAGTGATGAGGTATAATTAGGATTTTATTCAATTCCTTTCAATTAATTACCTTAGCCATGTTTTTTATTTGTTTTGATAGAATTGATATGATTTGATTTGATTTGATTGGCTAAGGCAATTAATGTAATTTAGTGATTAAATCACTTAGGAGATTAAATTTGATTTAAATGATTATGCCAATAATTGGAAGAATTGTCTTGACGTAATTGGGGGTATGATCACACTTAGGGAAAATAGGGTCTATGGTCAGAGTAGACCAAATTAGGGTGGTTAGAACAACACCATAGGATATATTATGCTTATTGAAGATGATTCCATAGATGACCTTCTTATTTTCCTAGCAAGAATAAAATCATCCCCAATCTTAGTTGCCAAATTTTTTGCAGCTACAAGATTAGCAGGGGTCACTCTTCTCTATAAAAAACTCACCTCAAGAAATTAATCATTGATGAAGAAGTGCTTTAGATTCTCCACTATAAACTTAGCAATGGTTGAAATTTTGTTTTCAAAATTATTGAATTTTGTAATGAATTCACACATTGGCTCATGTGAGTCCTTCATTTGTGTCAACTAAGCTAGTAAGCCATGACCATCTTTAGCTATTTTGAATCTTTCTTCAAACTTTGATCTATTTTTTTCCGAGCTAGTAATGGCTTGTGGTGCAAGGTCTTGAAACCATTATATAAAAATTCCTTGTATATTTTCAATGAATAATCTCACTGAAATATCTTCCCATTTAACTCCAAGAACTCCAAATGTTATATAGAAATCTTTTATGTGCTTATCGGGGTGTTGTTTTCCATTGCCATATAACTTGTGAAAGTTTTTCCATGAACCATGAGGAAGAGCATTTATGGGTGGTATCAAATTTAAAGAACCAAAAGTAGTCCTCCAAGGACCTTTGGAAGCTATTTTACATGTCCTTGGTGAAAGCTTGAAAAAATACAGGAAAATAAATTACAATGAATATGATACTTGTATAGTCCAAACAAAAGCATGAGGCCTTTGAATGTGTATCATGTCCCCAAAAAAGCCACTAAAAATTGTTGAGTGAATATTTTGCAACTGATAGTTTTTAAAACAATTGAAAAATAGTAGTTTCAACCATATTGTGTGAGACATAGTCACTCCTATTTGTAAAGGAAGGCTCCCCCTATTTATTTCTACTAAAAAAACTAAAACTTAGGATCTAAGATTATGTACACTAAGAAAATCAATAAGGTGTTACCTTCACCATATTCTAATTTTCAAATAATAGGTGTTCTTCCTTCATCATATTATCTTCTTTTAGAATAGATGATGTGTTTTTACAATAAAATTTCAAGTAAAATCTAGCAAAGTTAGTAACTAATAAGTTCACGAAATCTCAAAGAACTTTCAATGACTTCTTACATGAATTAAGGAACAAAGATGAAATATATGTGCAACTCAAAGACTCCAACACACACTTCACCTTAATTACATAAACATAGAAGATGAAATTAGCACAAAGACTACACGTTATCTTTTAGTTTGAACATATAACATTAGCCTCAACACAATAAGAAGCTCAAAGACTATAAGATCAAGTTTGAAAATATAACATTAACTATAAACACAATTAGCATATTAAAGACCACAAGATTAAATTTAAATTCCTTTTAGATAACATCACAATAATCACAACCTACTCCAAATAATGTCATCACATAAAAACTTCTTCCAACACAAATTTTGAAAGCAAATTGCTTCTTTTATTGACTACAGTTTAATTTACATCTAAAATTGAAGTATTAGAGTGCTTCCCAAACTGGCAGAGTTTTGTTGCATTCCAAAAAAAATCCTTATTTACAATGAGCTTCCTCATATATACAAGTGAGGGGCTATCAAAAAAAGTGGGAAAGTTCTGACTAAAATTTGAATTATTCAACATTATAGTCCTAAACTATTTTGACTTGTAATGTGATTACACGTAAATACATATTCTCATGTTATATGTAATGATTCAAAATTGAATTACATAATGTAGGAAGATAAGAAAACTAAGTTTATAGAGACACAAATTTCGTAGCATCATCCCCTATTAAGGAGGTTATTTTATATTTTTTGTTCTGTACACTCAATAACGAGGGTTAGTAGCACCAATTTGCAATGGAAAGAGATAAATCAAACTACTAGGAACAAACCTATGAACAATAAAATGACAAGAAATTGAGGAATACAAACAAAATCAAACCAAAAAAGCTTGAATCTTCTATTGTATCTCTCTACTCCTTCTGAAACGTTGTGTGTGTGGTGCTCAGTATTGGTATTAGCAGCATCTATGACTAGGGAGTGTCAACAATATGATGTTGATTTTGATCGCAAGAATTCTTTGAATGCCTTTAGCAAGAATCCTGCAGAGTAAGGGCATATGAAAGCTTGAAATCCTAGATCCTTCAAATGGTTATGATATGAAGGATTGATTATATAGAATATGGAAAATGATTTGGATGGTTGAGATTGATCCCAGAGTTTGGAGAATGAATTGTTCATATCAAAAGGAGCTGGAGAAGTAATCAGTAAACTCCACCTCTTCAACTAGGAGAGAAGAGGTGATGTTTTAGTTAACTAAGGAGCAACAAGTAAATTCCACCTCTTCAACTTGGAGAGAAGAGATAATTTTTTAGTTTAACTGAGGAGCAGCGAGTAAAATCCACCTCTTCAACTTGGAGAGAAGAGATAAAGTTTGGTTAACTAAGAAGAAACTAGTAAACTCCACCTCTTCAACTTGAAGAGAAGAGGTAATGTTTAGTTAACTGAAAAGTTGATCATTAGTTACCTTTTTGAACTTGAGAAAGGATTTATTTGAATATTTAATTAATTTTTGTAGTTAAAGTATTCAACATGTGAGATAATTAAATTCTTTTTGGATTTAGAATTGAATTATTGAATGAAATTAAATTAATTTAATGAAATTAATATAATTAGAAGAATTAATTAATAAGTTTAAATATTTAAATTTCAACTTTAGGAAATTTAATTTAATTAATTAATGTAGATTAATAATTTAAGGTTAATTAATTAAATAAAATTAATTATTTAATTAATTTTGGGGATTTGATTAGATGATTTGGGGAATGAAATAATAAGAAAATAGATGATTAATTAATGATTAAAAACCATTAATTAATAGATGAAAATTAGTGTTTGTAATGTAAGGTCACAAGTATGTCCATTTTAGGGTGTCTACGTTTTCCCCTCTTTGATACAATGTGATTCATCATGTTGTGTCAAAAAAATTTCAGATTTGATCCTGCCTTAGCTTTCCCTGGTGACAATAGGTGGACTATATGCCCCCTCAACAAATTAAGCATAGAAAATACGTCAGATGAGCATTAATTTGTTGAAAATGTGAATCACTATAGGATGATGATGAATGTATTCCTATGTTAGTTATCATGTTATTGATGATGAATGCATTGATTATATGATCTACTATGTACATGTTTTGTATTTTTCTTATGCAATAAGTGAATGCAATCTACTATGCACAAAATATCTGAGTAAATACATGTGTTAGTTAGAAGAAAGTTAGTGTGAAGTTATCTCTAGAATTTATTGATAGATTGGACTAATAGATAGGATGAGTGACCGAAGTTGCTGCCAATTTTCCAATTTTGTTCATCATTGCACCTTATTATGAAAAAGGAAGAGCATCCAATGCACCCAGATATTGCTCATCTGGATACTGCTATGATCTATGATAACCAGAAGGAGTAGAGAGGTTGAACAGAAAGAGAATCGAATGCTCCCAGATAATGATCATATGAATACCACTATGTTCTCTGATTTTGAAAAGAAAGAGAACCAAATGCACCCACATATTGACCATCTGGATACTACTATGATCTCTGATTTTGAAAAGAAAGAGAACCAAATACACTCAAATATTGACCATCTAGATACCGCTATGATCTCTGAATTTGAAAAGAGAGAGAACCGAATGCATGCAAATATTGACCATCTAGATACCACTAGGATCTCTAAAATGTGAAAAGAAAGAGAATCGAATGCACCTAGATATTGACCATCTGGATACCACTACAATCTCTGAAATTTCTAAAATAAAAAACCAAGATAGAAAATCCAATGCACCCAGATACATACTATCTAGATACCACTATGATTCTATTGGTAAAAACAAGCAGATAACAAAAAAGGATTGTCCAATTATTTTTCAGGGTTAAGATTAGATCGTGGAACTATGCGGCTACCAGATAAGTGACAACACCTACTGCATTTATCCTAAATTAGCATTGCCCCATAATCAAAATGAAACATTCCACAAACAACAATCAAAGAAAATAAGATCATGATCCATCATAGCTACTCTCATCTCTTGATGGTATCCTGGAGTAGCATAAGAACATAAACACAAAAGATATACTAACATCTGAATGACATGATTGACCTAGTCAACAATTTATTGTTCCTTGATTTTCTTGATTCTATGATGCTTGACTGTGTCTTGTTTCAGGAATGGATGACTCATATAAGACTGATCTATCTGGTTTTGAGTGTATCTGTCACTGTGTAAGACAATTCATTTGTTTGATTTTGAATATTGATTAATTGATTTGATTTGATTAGAATACAGATTGGATTGCTGATAAAGATGAGTCATATGAGTCCATTGTTTATTTTTGAAGCTCGTGATTTTTACCTTTGATTGATTGGCTTGAATTTGATCACCATTCTATTGTTGATAGATTGGATAGCTGATAAAGCTAAGTCATATGAGTCTATTGCTGATTTGCAAAGCTCATGATTTTGACATTGATTGATTTGACAGATTGGCTTTCTCTTGTTGATAGATTGGATAGCTAATAAAGCTGAGTCATATGAGTCCATTACTGATTGGTGAAGCTCATGATTTTGATATTGATTGATGGGCTTAATCTCCCTTCATTTTGTTGATAATCAAGCTAGTTTTATTGCTTGAGATTTTGCAATATTTGATTTTTTTTATGATGATTGATTTTTTTTCAAGACATTTTTCTCTTTTTAGGATTTTTGATGACTTTTTATGATTTTTAGGGATTTTTTTAGGATTTTTAGAATTGCCCCTAGTCTAGTGGACCAGTACAAATCATGGATAAATTTTGATTCTCAAAGGAGATTTTGCTTCTGAGAATAAGCTTGGGTAGTTAGACTTGCATGCAAGGAGTATAAGCTTTTATCTTTGGAGCTCATTGATGGCAAAGCGGGATTTGAACACTTGACGCCTATTTGCTAGGTTTTCACCAAGGTACCTACTCAATAGTGCCTATTTTCCAAGTTTTCACCAAGAGAGTGATTATGTTTCTCTTTAATTTTCTCTTTTTTTTTAATTTTTTTGTTGTCGCTAAGGTGCTTGTTTGCCAGGTTTTCACCAAGGTAACTTTTTGGTATTTTTTTAATTTTTTTTTTGTATTTTCTGGATATGTAGATAAGTGTCTTTGACCTTGGGACCTCAAGTGTAGAACCTCTAGAGGTGCATGTTGTTGATGTATCCTAGGATATGATCTCCTTCTGGTGTTGCCAGTTGATATGCCCCACTATTGCAAGATGTGACAATGACATAGGGTCCTAGCCAGTTAGGCTCAAACTTTCCTAGTTTTACCCTTTCTGCTTGGTTCTTTTGGTTCTCCATTAGTATGAGGTCTCCTACCTCAAAGGTTTGTGGTCTTACCTTCTTTTGATAGTTACTTCTAAGGCAATTCTGATAGCCTTGTAGGTGATTGAGTGCATTCTATCTTCTTTCATCCAACAATTCTAGTTCATTGAGTCTTCCTACTCTATAGTCTTCATCTAGAATGATGTTCTTTAATGAGATTCTTAGGGATGGGATTTCCACTTCGAGGGGTAGGAATGCATTTGATCCATATACTAGTGAGAAGGGAGTGGCTCATGTGGGGGTTCTCACACTAGTTCTGTATGCCCATAGTGTGAGACTGAGTTGTAAATGCCAGTCTCACCCTGATTCATTGACTATTTTCTTTAAGATCTTCAATATGATTTTGTTTGTGGCTTTAGCTTCATGATTCCCTTGGGGATAGTAGAACAAAGAGAAGCCTTGTTTGATGTGGAACTGTTTGAAAATATCTTCAACATCTTGATTTTGGAATGGTGTACTATGATCTATGAGTATGGTTTGAGGAATTCCATATCAATAGATGATGTTGTTTAGTATGAACATAGAGATTTGCTTACCAGTGATGTAGGTGAGAAAAATGGCTTCCACTCATTTAGTAAAGTACTCCATTTCTGCAATGATGTACTTGTGTCCATTAGATGAGGTTGGTGTAATCTTACCCACTAGGTAAAATCCTCATTTAGAAAATGGCCATGGTAAAGTGATGGGATTAAGTTCTTGGGCTAGCGCATGGATGAGATCTCCATGAATTTGACATTGTCTACACCTTTGCACATACTATTGGAAAGTGACAATGCAAGCAATTGTTATTTTGTCATTGCTATCAAACCTTAACTGGTGAGACTATTGTTATCTGTTTGAGTACCATATCCACTATTGATGAAGAAGATTTAACAAGAAGACCAAGTGAATGGTTGAGTTAAGGCAAATAAAAGGGTACTTGATCAGTTGGCACTCTGGCAAAGCAATTAGTTGTTTATCTTTCAAAGACAGTTCTTATGGTTGTTTTGTGCCAAGCAAGT
Source organism: Thuja plicata (assembly GCA_018584345.1). Classification (NCBI taxonomy): domain Eukaryota; kingdom Viridiplantae; phylum Streptophyta; class Pinopsida; order Cupressales; family Cupressaceae; genus Thuja; species Thuja plicata. Next base: position 644,449 of record MU223271.1, read on the forward strand.
TTGGCTTGTGCCGAGCAAAGTTGCTTGTGCCGAGAAAGTTTGTTCAGTGCTGAGCACCAGTGAAATTGCTAAGTGGAAACAGTGATGTTGGCTGACTTACAGTAATTGGATTAATGATGAGATTTGAGATCTCTGGCTGACTTAGTTAATTTTGTTGGGATATGCAAAGTTAATTAAAGATTGATCCATGTAATTTAATGTATGGGTAACCATAATTAATGCATGGTTTCAAGATTTAATTAGAGACTACTTTGGAGAAGTAAATGCAATGTAAATGATGGAATGATCCATTAGATCTGACCTAACCTAAGATCTATGATCTTGATTAAGCGGCAAATATTTATCTGACCTAGACAAAGAGGTATATGATAACCTCAAGGGTTATTCATTGTGTGTTACTGAGTATGAAAGTGTGTGGAAGTACATGTGTGTATGAAAGAGGTTTGCATAGTTGATTTACTGATTGGCATGATCTAGCAGAGAAGGCTGAATACAAAAGCAAAGATTTGCATGTATGATTGCTTGATGGATTTCCAAGTAGATCAGAAGATTGAAATGACAATGCAGGCCATCCAGTATGTTAACATCAGAGCTGTAATTGGATCTGAATTTGCAAAGTAAGTTGTATGTATAAGATCACAACTGTTGATTACTTTCTAACTATTGTATCAATTAAATCCTTTAACAAGGTTGACCTAATAGTCATTTGTATAAATCCTCTAACAAGGTGACATTCAGGTGGAATGTTCTAAGTCCTCTAACAAGGCCACTCCTAACAGGGTGATTAAATCCTTTAACC